>KK117700.1:48025-84143 GCA_000611955.2 Stegodyphus mimosarum
CCTTCTGTTACTCGGCTCAGTGATCTCAGTTTCTTTATTGTTGTATGTTTGAAACAGCATTTTTTCATTAAAAATGATTTATTATGTTGTTCTTATCTTCCGATTAAGGTCTTTATGTGTTTAGTAAATCTGCATGCAAAATTTGTAGAATTATCAGCAATTTAAAAGTTGCTTAAGTCCGACTAAGCCTAATTATTTTTGGCGTAGCAGCCATATTTGTTTACATTTGAAACTTACCAGAATAGTGGATTTGTTGCCAATCTAGAGAAACTAAGCTTCCCGACAACAAACATAACGCCTCCTTTTATTATTGCAAGTTCAATTATGCTTTATCCATTCTGGAATTTATTCGAGGAAATACATGTTTATCTTTTTCGTTTATTTGTTTGTTTGTTTAATTTCTTATACATCGTTTTGGATTTATTACAGTATTTGAATAGAACATATGGCAAAGATTAAATAATTCTTTGGGTAATATAAATTTTTTTGCATTCTGAGTTATAAAATGAATGAGATATAATCTGTTAAGTGAGCGCCAGAGTGTCCCTATGGTAAACAAATATAGTGAATTTTAAAGAGTGCATTTATTCTATTATGGGTTATGCGCTATAGACGAAGTAGATTTAATTCAATCCAATAAGTTTAAATAAAATGGAAGAAGAAATGCGTATAATTTAATATTTCGTACAAGGGAGTCATGTGGTGTACACATCAGATTTTTTATATTGTTTTAATTGCATTTGGTGTTTTATGTTTTTCCATATTTTTCAATTTTCAATGAAGATATTTTGAGTTTTTATGTATTTTTTCCTTGCTGCGAAGAACTGAATTAATTGAATAAGAAATATCTAGAAATATATTTCCAATTAAATTTGAGGAAATAAGTTTAAATGAAATGCAGCAAAAATGTGCGTAATTTAATAGGACATGCAGAGAAGTCATGTGGTGGCCACATCAGATTTTTTATAGAATGAAAAGATGAATAAGAATTTTATAGAGAAGAGCTTCTATCTGCGCGAATTTCAAATGCGATATTCGCATCAGAAGGGTGTCCGCAGGTGATGTTCAAATGCGAGGTGAATGATCCCATGCTATTAGCAACTGGGAAGCTATGGAATGTTTTGCTTTCTTTTTTTCCGATACTTTTGAATAGAAATTTGAGGCACATATATAATCTCTGCTATTTGCAGACTTTAATTTGACTCACTTCTGCTAACTGTAAAAGTCGATCAAAAAGCAATGAAAGTAATTCGCAATCAACTTTAGCTCATTAATAATAAGTATTAGATAAATGAAATTTTGTAGGTAGAAGCATTTGTCTTTACCTCTAATTTATACTTAACAACTTTTATTTCTTGTTGTTGCAAGTAAGACGTTATGTACGTTCAACGTGACACCCTACTACGCCAATGTGAAGTTCGAATTCATCTACAAATTCGGGGATACTCGTCAATATTGATTCACACTAAGCTGTTGCCAGTATATGGGAAGAGAGCAATGAATTGAAGTATGTGTATCGATGGCTTCAGAGGTTTTAGGGTGGTGATTGCAATACCCAGGACCAGTCATGGTCAACTGCCCCAACCGACGAGGAACTTATCTAAACTAACAGATCATAGAACACGCAGATATGCAAAATAATCTATGTTAACCTTACCAAGTCCAACAGCTAAAATACAGAAAATTTTGGAATCATTGGATTCTACGGATATTGTTAAGGGAAGAGGATGTAAATCAAGAAGAGCATATGCGTTGATCTTCTGCAAAGTTTCTCGTGAAATTATCCAAAACAATTTCATGAAGTCATCACGTTAGACTGTTTAATTACAATCCTGATAGCAAAAGGCTATTGATGGAATGGCCTTCGATTTGTGTCTTGGAAACAACGATGGTTGCAATGCATGCAGTAAAGCAAATGAATCATATATTGAGTAATACTTCTAAATGACCAGTGCTTCAACCTACAAAATTTGATTTCTCTGTCGCTTAACCATTATAGAGCTACAGTGGATTGTGCGTTACTTTTTGAGCGATTTTTGTATTTCTTCAACTTTCTGTTTATTAGTTAACTAAGTGTAGACTGAATTTACACATAATGAAATAAAAGTTAATAGGTAGGTCTTATAGGAATTTAAAACCCTAAACTAACTAAATATGCTATTCATTTGAAAAATCAGTTTTCCGCACAGATCAGAGTTTTAAACTGCTGTTTAGTTGTAAAATTGTAAACTGCGGCTCCGGCCTTGGATTACTCCAACAATAGTTGATTACTTCCATCATTGAATGAGCTCTAGAGAACAACGCGTGGATTTTGTTTAAAATTAACATTGAAAGATTAATATCTGCTGGTATTATATTTCTTTGTCATTTAGAGCTGGAAGTATTAAACTCTTAGAACTCATAAGTAAATACAATGCAGTAAACAACCTCAACGGAACTAAACCTTAGAAAAACTTCGCTGAGTGATAGAAAAAATTGTTAAATCTAGGAGATGTCCGGTGATAAAAGTACTTTGTTCTGGATTAGTGTGATTAAAATGCCGACGGTGAATTTCAACTTGTTTAATTGGCAAAGTAGTTCTCAAAAAGAAATTTTGGATTGAGAATTCGTTTATTCCTCAGCCATTTCTCCATCTGGAAACAAAGCAATTATGAACATGATATACCATAGAAACTACCATCATGTACTTCTGGTTATTTTCAATGTATCGGCATATCATTTAACACTTTAATGAATATAAATAATTTTGGATCCCATGTTTCATTTTACCATATTGACATAGTCTGTAGGGTACTGCTTGTATAATATCGCAAATCATTGTCTTTCAGGACCTACTAGCCTAAAATGCGAGTCTGAAGCAATGGCAAAGTTGTAAGAAGGTTAAAATAGCATTTTTATTAAACACTTTAAATGAATAGAAGGCAATACTTGCGCTACAGAATGTAATTCCGCTCTTTGCGAATATTTAACATAACATAAGAACTGAAAGTTTAAACTTCAAGTAACGTAGTCAGAGATTATTCAGAAACTAGTCTACTTACGCAGGTTAAAGAAATTAATGGTACGTATTTTAAGACAGCTAACCAAGATAGCTATTAGCTGAACTAGTAAGTAACTGCAATGCAATGCCAGAAGCTCTCATTCTAAAACATTCAAACCCTCGGCTTCAATACACAACAACTAATTTGTGTTCTGGTGACCACTACAAAACTAATAAGTTAAACTAAAGATTCAAATCATAATAACTGATTAATTAACATAAAATCACAATTCTACGCAAACAATACTAAATTTGATGACCTAAAAGTGTAAAAAATTCAACTCGATTACCTTATAAGTAACTTTTAAATCTGTAAAGATGTATGATACGTGTACGAACTATGTGATGTCAGTAAATGATCAGCTTTCAGATATCAGCATTTAGTGAAATTTAGATGCTCGCCCTTATGATGCTATGTTTTCTGTATTAAGCTAACGATAACAGAAAATGTTTTTCCTCAAACTGCCATTGTATTTGATTTCATTATTTTCTAATATTCATTGTCATCGTCCTACAGGGGTTGTGCAGGAGTTAGTCAGCTACTGTGTAAAGAAAAATGGTGGTTGTGAACAAAAGTGTCTAGAAGGTTCCAATGGTCCGATTTGTTCTTGCTACAGAGGTTATAAATTAAACTCTGATAATAAAACTTGTTCAGGTAAGATATTTGTTTCTATCGACGGACAAAAGTACTAATTGTTTGCTTTGGAACCTTGACAGTATTCATGTGGGCATTAAAATCTCAGTTATTATGATTTAATGTAATTTGTAACAGTTATTTATTTTATTCTTTCACGGCTTTCTTTATATGGATTGCAATCAAATTTTGAAACTTTCTTTTCGATAATTTTTTATTTCTTACATATTTAGCAAGAACTCTAATGAAAATTTTTATTTATATTTTCTGTGTCATCAGAAAGAACATTTTCATTAGAAAATAAAGTACTTTTCTAAAGGATCTGAAATACCTAATTAAAACCATCATTATTCTATAAGTATTTTCTGCTTCCTTTCCGCATGCCTTCGTAGTGTACCTGCACGCTGGACGCGTATTCGGGAGGTCCGGAGTTTTAATAACGGTGAGGGCATTGAGGAATTCTTCAGTTTCCTGACATCGAAAATTTTTAAATGATTCTAGAACTGTATAAAATGGAACGCTATTCGCATTATAATTCGAATAGCAGTCTTAAAGGATGTTATGAAAATTAGTTTGCTTTACAGTTGAAAAGAGGATAGCGTTTTTAACTGTGCAGTATCCTATATTTGAAATGTTTGTCACCGGTCTCTTCTGAAGTTACGTATGGTGAATAGTTACTTAGTTCTGGCAAAGCAGAGGAAGAAACCTACTTGAGAAATGGTGGTGAAACTTTTAATCTCATCGTTGGAAAAATTAGTTTGCCCACAGAAAGGAACGAAAATAAGTATTCGAAAGTTCGTTTACTTAAAGAAATATTATTCAGTTACAGGTATCATATAAAATCAGTCCCCGTTATAACATATTTGCATATATAAGAAATTTTCTCTTAAAAAAATAAAATTTAAATGAGGCTCATACAACCTTAAGTGAACTAAACCTTAGAAAAATCTCTTTGAGTGATGGGAAAAAATTGTTAAACCTAAGAGATGTCCGGTTATATAAGTACTTTGTTCTGGATTAGTGTGATTAAAATGCCGACGGTGAATTTCAACTTGTTTAATTGGCAAAGTAGTTAGTTCTCAAGAAGAAATTTTGGATGGGGAATCCTTTAATTCCTCAGTCATTTCTCCATCTGGAAATAAAGCAATTATGAAGTGATATATTATAAAAACTACTATCATGTACTTCTGGTTATTTTCAATGTATCGGCATATTATTTAACACTTTAATGAGTTTCAATAATTTTGGATCCCATGTTCCATTTGTAATAAAGTAAGATCAATAAAATTTCATATATTCTTTGTTTCCTATCTTTTGTATCTTGTTATGTTTCAAGGTCTGTTTAAAAGTGATGAATGAAACGGTTTTTGTGTTGTACCCAAAAATTTAGAAGAGAACCACTGCTTTTCTTCTAAATGAAAACAAAATTACTAAAATACGACATCACCTGTGGTTGACCAGATGGTAAAACTGTATGAGAACTTGTTTACAGTGATTTGAAGCAGGTATAATATTTTCACTCCTAAAACCAATTTATTAATGCAAAAGAAAGCCCTTATTATATGTAACTTGTCTGTTCCCAGAACCGACTTCATTGTACAGAGTTCTCCAAAATTGCTCATTCTTAGCCTGAAATTGAAGATAGGCACTTCAAGCTCAATTTAACAGCACCTTGTATTTCATCTGTCACTTTTCTTATTCGTTTTAATGTATTTTAGGGCCGATAAATAAAGTTTTTGGTAACATTGGAAAACATTGGAAACATTGTAAAAAAATAGGAATAAAGAATGCTAGATCTTTGAAGGGACTAAAACGTTTTGGAATTGGCACCAAAAAATAACGTGATTCAGCTGTGCTTGCTCTTTTTCACATGAATACAGAACTTGAACTAAGCTCAAATAGCGGTAACAGTTGTGGAGTATTGATGCTGGCATACCACATTGAACATTGTGGCGTGTCACTGTTGACAGCGACACGCTGCATAGCTTAACTGCGAATGCTAGTCATAGTTAGCTACGACTAGCCTTGAAGATCATTGGTCTACAAAGGACACTGACTGCTATTTACTTTAAGCATTGAATACATTACAAAAATCCTCATTCGGCAAAACCTTTCTTCGTGAGTGTAGGAACCAGCGCGTAATTTCTAAACTGCTGGATCCCTTATAGAAGGCGGTTAGGAACCGTAAATAAAACTAAAATTCTAAAAAACTAAATAATATGTACTCAAAAATAATATTTTAAGTGGTTAATACAATATTAGTATATTAAAGTAATAATAGAAGCTAAATAATTGTATTTGTCCAAAAAACAATGAAATAATCCATGGAAGGTGAATAAATTGACAACAAGACATGATACGACAACAGCGCATCAAGACACAACGACAACAAGACATTATATCAAAGAATAAAAAATATGTATTTTGAACAGATTTTTTTCATAATCAGACAAAATTGCTTATCGACTTCTATTACATGAAAGCTTTCTTTAACAGAGGGGCACACGTCATGAATGTTTGATTTTTTTGAAGGACCAATCTTATTTTCAAAATCAGGTTTTTCCCGTCAGTTGCACGATATTATTCTATTTATTTATTTCACTCTTCACAAAGAAAGTAAAGACACATTCAACGACTATTATCTTAAAAATGAATACTCTCTAACTTTTGAAATAAATGCGACATGAAGACCCGTTTTCGCTTACTATTAAGAACTAACTAACTACTCAAATTCGCTAACACAACCTTGTATTTGGCGTACATTCACTAAAAACACTCAATCGATTTCGAGGGCAGCTACAGGTCCCTCCTCATCAGGAGAACAAAATACAAGAAGGGGAAAGAAAGCTGAGTAACGGCTTTTTATACTCTCGGGTAGAACCACGCGCGAGGAGGCAACGCCATCTATCGAGAAAAATAATCATCAAGAATTATGTTAATAGAATTTTAAAAGCGCTAGAAAGGACTGGATTAGACTTAAAATCGTTCACTAAACTTGCTAAATCTTTGTGAATATGAAAAGCCTCAAGAAAATCCAATTCACCAACGGAAGAAGCTTTTTGGATAATTTTTGCAGATCCAAAGTCAAAATTATGATTAAATTTCCAACTATGATACGCTATTGAAGACTTGTTAATTTCGCCCTTTCGGACATAAGATTCATGTTCCTTGATACGAAACTTTAACGCTCTTTTTGTTTGGCCAATATATCTCAAGCCACACTGACACGATATACTATAAATTCCCCAAGAATTAAATTCAGAAACAGAATCTTTTAGAGTCGAACCGTGAATTTTATTGATTACCTCTTTTGAGGAGGGACCTGTAGCTGCCCTCGAAATCGATTGAGTGTTTTTAGCGAATGTACGCCAAATACAAGGTTGTGTTAACGAATTTGATTGTCACATTGGCGTGTGTCTCTTCCATTGTAACTAACTACTATTAAGAACTTACTTTCCCGCAATTCTGTTGCTTCAGTTTTATAACCAGTTTATCTCGTTTGGGGCTTCGACTGAAGTTGCGTTTCTTTCAAAGTTTGAGAAGAATTATAACGGGGCTTTGGTAGACTCGGGGTGAATTTAAGAACATTATGAGCTCCAGAACAGGGGTAGCTTAGGCAAACAGGGATAAGTCTAAGTAACCCCTGCTTTGGAGTTTAATCCATTCAACTACTGGTGATCAACAAAACGTTTTAAGTCTTCTTTCAAATCAGACGCAATATTCCTGTAAAATTTCCCGCAATTTTTTGTGTTGACTTGTTTCCATTCAACTCGTACAGGCATGATGTGTTTCCAAATATTTTGTGGCTGTTTGCTTTTGAAAACTTCGCTTCATATACTAAGCTTTATGTAATGATTTACGCACATTTATTTTTATTTGCTGTATGTTATTGTATTTTTATCTGTTATATGTTGCTGTATTTTCATTTGTTATATATTATTGTATGTATGCATGTATGTATGTATTATTATTATTATTGTGTTTGTAGCTTCGTGTATATTTCTTATGCTTTTTTTGCATAAGTTAGTGACCGTTTATTGTTTTTATGTGTTTAAGTGATTTACTATTTAGTAGTATTTGTAATTTTATTGATAATTGATTTATTAATTAGTAGATAATTATAATTTATTTTTTAGGTAATAGTTTATTTATTATCTAGTTGCGGCCACCGTGGTTTCCAAAATTGGCAAAGTTAATGAGCAAGCTGTAACATGCAACATTTAAATATTTAAAAATTTATGTGTTGGCCGCTTTAATGAGGAAGGACCAAATTTCATCGTTACTAAATGAATTATAGCTGTATTACCATCAATATGAAGAAATTAAACTTATGCCGCTGTTCCTCGCATAACCGATCCCGAACATATGCAGTGGTGCCTCGCATAACGAAGGTGGTGCCTTGCACAGTCTATTCTAAGATGGACGTTCATTATGGTAATTGCTCGTTATGAGGTATTCTGTTTCACATAAAATATGTGAAACGTCAATTTTCTGACGTTCTATAGTATAATTTTAGCCCGTTCTCTGTCACAGTTGAAAACTGCGAAACACAGCAAAACAATTCGCGAGAATATTACAAATAATGTTGGAAATGTTAGATATTTACTAATTTATTAGTTGTAATAATTATTCATATATGCCTTAGATTGTTCCCAGTCCCATAATTTTCCAGTTCATTTCAGTATTGATAATGCTAATCTTCTACTAGATGTGGAAAAGTCAATTTTTCGTTCACTCTCTTGTGAGTCTGCGTTTGATTTCTGAAAGGTCCATGTTCCTAGAGGGTGTCCAGAGGGGTCATCTTTTTTCCCTCGGTGGTCTGAAAACAATGCATGGTTTTGTCACTGAGTACTTCCATCACTCTTCAGATTGATTCAGATGCAATTGTTTGCTTGATTGTGGACTAGATCTCTTTCTCCTTCCTTAGGAAGCCCTTGCTGTTTAACAGCGGGCTTGGATTCTTTGTGTATCTTTTTCTTTCCATCAGGCGAAATGCTACGCTGGGATTTTTCTAATACTTATTCAAGGAAGGCTTGCAGTTCTTCAATGGCTTTTCTTTCTCCCACCTTTGCCGTTGATAGAACAGCTGGTCCGCTGTATTACGTGCTCATCAGCTTGCTGAATGCTCGTCGATAGATTTAAAAAAAACTAGAGCTTAGTGCAATGTCCTCCGGAATTTGACTATGTAAAATGAGGGATATCGAAGAAAGGCCGAAAAATGAAGGGAACGTACATGGTGGGGAAACTGCTATTACAGTATAAGATAGGCATAGAAATATAATGGAGACAGGGTGTAAAGTGCAAATACAAGTATAGATGTGAAGATGAAATCAGTACAAATAATTTAAGCATTACACATCGAGAAGCAATAAAAACGTACAAAATTAAGTTAACAATAATGTACATGGATATATACTATAATGGCTTGATACAGATGAAGGTGTCACATGGTGCTTTACTAGGTACAAAACTTTACAGTGTGACTAGCGGTATTAACTGATTAGTCTGCCTCCTTGTGATAGCAAGAGCATTGGAAGTACAACCCTTTATGCAGAACATTGCAGACCTGCTTTTGCAAGTGATAGCTGCTCATGAATGACAACCCTGTCGGCTTCCGGAGACCATTCTTCAGTGGCTTTCTTTTTCTTTTCTTTGCCAACAGGACAGCTGCTTGTCGGTCTATTTCAGTCCAGTTGACGACCAGCGGTATTAGCCCAAAATATGTTAATGGAGCATCACTAATACAGCTGTATCGATACCGATTTCTGTTACAGAAGTGGATAATTATATTTATGTATACAATCACTATTGAAATATATTAACTAGTTCAAATAAATATGTTGACGCAGACACTTCTAATACAAATATGCGGATACTATAAATTGTACATAAATACATGTGTGTACTCATACATTTTTAAAAGTGCATAAGATAGTTCAAATGTTGATGCGGGCATAACTCGTACAAATATACAGAGAGGAATTTCGTTACAGATATTATAAATAAATACTTGTATTTCTATAATCACTATTCAAATATATTTCCTGATTCAAATAAATATGTTGATGCAGACACTTCTAATACAATTATACCGATATTCAGATTCTGTTACAGACACGATAAATTTATGTATGAATGCATGTATTCACACAAGAATCACTGTAAAAAAGTTAACTTTTCAAGCTATTACGTGGAAGCAGAAACCCCTAGTACAATTACACAAATGTGGTGATACATTCATGTGTCATATAAAAATTGATGTCAATGCAATAACTATGCACACGTGGGAAAATATGTACTGACCATAGCACTGTAAGTTTTGTGATATAACATAGACATATGTATATGTACATGTGCTCTAGTGTGGGAATAATAAGACATAAATTGTTATTACAAATCAGCGAGTATGCTCTGTGTTACTGATACATATATACATGCTAATGCTGATGCTGTTAATGTGTAATACATATATGAAGACACTAATACTATGAGTTGCTAGCTGATGAACTAACCTGATGACCGAGGGAAACATGCACTAGATGAGAAAATATAGTTTCGCGTAAATACCAGAAATTGGGATAGCAAAATGACATGCAGCTACGGCACTACAGCGGGAATTGTACCATGGTTTTCCGAATTCTTCTAAACCAAGAACTAAATGTTGGTGCATTCTATACACTTAATGGCATATAGATTATTAAAAGTGTTTTAGTCCAAACTTTCTTCAGTAGCTATAGAATATTAAGATATATATTTACTTTACCGGCTTCTCTGCTTCTTATCTTTATACTTGTTATCGTTTTATACTTTTTGTAATTCCCATGCGCGTTAGTTACACATAAGGTCGTTGTGCAAGGCGTTCATTATACGAAACACCACTGTAATTACTGTAACCTTTTATTTGTCATAAGAACTGATGAAATTAAGCTAAAACGACTTAAATTTTCTAAAAGCTCTCAATGTAAGTCAAATTTATTTGTCATCAGATATTAACGAATGCGAACGAGAAAACGGAGGCTGCGATCACATCTGCACGAACACCGAAGGATCTTATACTTGTGATTGTTTTCCTGGATACCAGTTATTGGACGACCAGCGAAAATGTGATGTTAAAGGTAATTTCACTTTTAATCTGTGTAGAACTATTAGCAAGGAATTTTAAGACCCTATGGTATTTTACTAATGTGAAAAAGTGAATAATTAAGAAGTGACATTCTTTGCTTATAAAAAATGTCACTGTGACATGATTAACCTATCAAAAAGATTCTCTGTACTTCCTGAAGAAGTAATGTCCTTTCTTTCAAGAATTTATCACATTAAATAATCATTTCAATGAATGTAAAGCTAGAAAGTAAAGCGGCTTAATTTACCTCAGTAATGCATAGATTTATCCTTAATTACCAAAATTAAGGCAAATAAATTTAGATTATAGATTAAAGAGGCATTTTTAAACTACAGCTCACCTTCGGGTACTGTTTGTTTAAAATATTAAACAGCTTGAGAGAGAACGATCTGTATGTGCTAATTTTGTAATCACAAATACCAGTATTTTATTTATTACATAAAAAATAGTACTAAATAAATTGTATGTTTTAATCTTTTCAGTCATCAGTTCCGTTTCTAGATGTATACATAATCAAACAGAAATTGTTTTGCTGCTCGGATATTTAATATCCTAGGCTTACGTACTTTCCCTTGAACAAGAAGATTAGCCAAACTTTCGCTAATCACTCCGAATAGAATTTTGCTAATAGTGTGAAGTTTTAAGTAACAGATTGCGTTTCTTAAGCAATCAACAGATCTAATGTAATAAAAGTAAATAAGGATATGTACAAGGCTATTTCAGTTTCAGAAATACAAACTTATATGAGGAGTAATGTGTACTCAGGGGCAACTCGTAATCTCATAGTATTGCAGAGTCGGAAATGACATGAACATAACGGTACGCAGGAAATACCAGAAATGAAAAGAATGAATACGTAAATGAATATGTGTTTATATAATAAATGGCCATTTGTAAAAGTAACAGAATTCTAAGATTAGGTTAGATTATTTAAATATGGTAAAGCACAGGAAATCATCTGCCTAATATGAAATATGCCTTCTAGGAATATTTTCTAAAGGAAACTAGCTTATATTCGAGTTATACGTAAGGGAAACCATGAAAAATAACCGTGCAGATAGCCCGTTCGCTTAGGATCCAACCGCAGCTAATTTCCAGCTTTCAGTTGTCTTAACCATGCTGCCATTGGTGGAAATACAAGTCAAAGAAGTCGTCAGAGTGTCTTACACGAGCTGTAATGCAGGCCTCACATCTTTGTCATTCAGATTTCTTAATATTCTGGAGGATTCGGATCGTATCTCGGATTTCTTTGACAGATACTGCAATATGTGTAGTTAGTTCATCTGCACTCCCAACGAGGATACCATAGAGCAGTATTTTCAGATATCCCCAGAACTAATCAAGGCAGTCGAGCAGGCCAGTTCACTGAACCATCGCGCCCGATCTGCTATTGGCCAAATGTAAAGTTTAAATGGCTCTGTTTACCAGTTACATATCGGCTCATTCCGCGTTGGCTGGACAACCATTCCTACCGTCTCAAAGTCAGCGTGGAAATGAAGCTTTTCTGCTAGAACCCTTGGACTAACACCATCTACCATATCGTAAAAGCATTTCCGAGCCTGGTAATGCTATGCAAATTTGAGTTATCTAGGTGCTCCTTGCCCCTCTTATAAGCTTGTAATCCTCGATTTGAGACCTCTATGTAAGAGTAATAATAATAACAAGAGATACTATACAAATAAAGAAGTTATAAACTAATTTATTGAAATTTTTTAAAATATTGAAAAATTACACATGCACATATTTTAACTGTATTAAAGGATATAAAAATATCTTAAATAAATATGAGCTTAACTGATCCCCTCATCATTCGAGCAGAAATTTGGAGGAAACAGATCATAAGTTCTGAGAACAGGTCCTATATTTTAATCACTTTTTGAATATACAGAGAAAAACAGAGAAGTAACAGTTATCTTATATCCTTCTTCGCAAAAATTAAACTGGCTTATCAAGGATTAGTCCGATTTACGTAAAACCAAGGCAAAGATCTTACGTAGTGTTGTGATGTGAAAGTTATCTATTATTGGCGCTAAATCGCATTGTTTGGCGACAATTTTTCTGTTTTGAAGAAGTGGATGGGAGTGGCAAAGGGGCAGTAGCATAGCAAGGTCTGGTGGCACCCGGCGCGGAGTTTCAACTTGACACCCCATTCCACCAAAATATCAAATGAAATTTATTGTAAGAATATTTTTTATTCAGTTGGTTAAGTAAAGAATACGTAGTGTTGATTATTTTTTAATAATTTTTCATGAATGAAAAAAAAAAACGTAAAATGCGCTTTTGTTAATAAGCCAGTTTAATGCATAATGTAAGAAATCTTTTTTCATAGTGATAGCACCTAATGCATAACTTTATAATACAACTGAATAAAAATTCAGTTGCTTACAAGTTTCTTTCTCTAGACTCTAATCGAACAAACTGTACCTTAACATGATATTTAAAATGTGTTATTTCTAACCTTATGTTCTACAGATTTTGAAACTGCATTGTCAAAATCGAATACCTTTAGGTACACTATTTTCAGTTGACAAAATGACTAAGCTCGAGAGTCGTTGTTTGTTCATAATGGATCTTAATTCTTGATTAGATCTTAATTCTTGACTAGTACGAGTTTCGAAAAACTCCTCTCACATGATGCAACAGAAGCACATAAAGTTAAGAAAAATCTTAATCTAAACTGAGATTGGGCATAGAGTCGAAAGTTCATGTTCAACTAAAAACTCCAAGAATCTTTAAAAAGCCCAACCAAGTGACTCTTCTTTTTAGCACTTTTGCGGCTTTTAAAAATCTTTTTTAGACGTGGAATTTCTGTAAGGATACCATCAGCAAAAACGTCATTTTAAACTAATCTTTGTACAAACTTGAGAAGTTTAGTTTCCGAGGTTACGATGAGATTGATAGGCTCTAAAACTGCAAACCAATCTGATACTCATACATGCTTTCTCAATGCGTATATTTCTTGTTGAAACTCGTCAAATGCACAAGTGACCGTTTCGGTCATTGGACCAAAGTCAGCGGCTCGTCTGCAGCCTTCTCACTGCGTAATTTTCTTCTTTCTGACATTTTTCTTTTTGCTATAGGAATGTTCATTTCTTCACACGTGACTTTTGCAAATTGCAGTGCTTCTTTAACAAAGTCATTTCTATTGCCTTTTAAAAGACTTTTAGGCTTCTCACCGTGATAACAGTCTTCTCGATGCTTGTTCCAAGAATCTGTAAACACTTTTGAACGCAGCTGACTTCTTTTAAGACATTATTCCATAAATACAAAAACGAGAAATTACACATTGCAGGCAAGAGAATTTGAACTGCTCCTCTGATTTCGACGTTTCTGAAACATAATACCTCAGTGGCATCGACAATCTTCTTAATGCACTTAAACACAGAATTCCATCTTTTTTTTTCTGAAAATTGTTTAACTGTAACTTCAACATTTGTCAGAATGATCTGTGCTTAGAAGCTGAGAAAAACAGATACAAACTTTCTAAGGTCTCCAAAAAATTACGCATTATGGAACTGTTGCAAAATATATACTCCATCCAGATTGAGAGAATGGTTTGTACGGGGTACAAACAGTGCTTTAGGATTAAGTTCAAAAATCCTTGCCTGAATACCTGAATGCATACTAGCCATTGTAGAAGCATTGTCACCAGCCATTGTAGAAGCACATTGGGCTCAGCATACTATTAAATTTAGGTCTTTCCCTTCAATAACCTTTACAATAGTTTCCGTGATGTCAACGACTTTCTTCCCAGTTAGCAGAAAAAATCTAGAAATGATTCCTTTATTTTAACTTGTTTGTTCTCTAAGTAACGAAGGATTTCGCTAATTTCGGCTATGTGCGAGATGTCGTGTGTGCTGTCAAATATGCTACTAAAATACTTTTCATTTTTAATATGTCTTTTCCTTAACAATTCCATCCAGAAGTGAGATAAACTCATTTTTTGTGGTGGAAGGCAAATAGCTTGTAAATATCTTACCCATCTGTGAGAGACTTGACTGTTCTAGAATGATTAAGTGCTCTCTTTGTACAGGATCATATTTAGATAGAAATTCAATTAGCTATAGAAAATTTCCTTTGTTCTCCACCAAAATATGTTCTATATGGCTGCGGAATGAAAGATTTTCTTTATCCAAAAACATGGTGACATCTAGAAGTCTTTTTAAAAGATGCTCTTATTTCCCCTTTTTGTAGCAGCTGTTTGACTAACTCTATGGAAAACTCTATTGGCAATTATATTTGTTCTTAAAGTTTTTCATTTTTCCAAACAAGCTTCATCATTTTCTGAGGTTTCATGGTTGTGAATTGCTAATTTCCACCAAGCTTGAAAGCCAGTTAAAAATTTAAATATATTACTCAAATTTGGATCTGTGCCCAAAAGCCCAGAATGAAAACAGTACTAGCTTTAAATTGAGTATGCGATCCATGTTCTCACAATTTTCGCGCCATTTGGCTGACTGATAGTGAACCAATCAGATGTCAGCTGCCAGTTAGCATCCTTCTTGTTCATTGTGTCTGAACGGAAACAAATGGCCCACCTTTGTTTTGAAACACTTCGCTTCTTTTTCATGTCAATTCCTAGTTTATTTAGAACAGAGAAAGGTAAATCAGAGGTGTCAGAAAACAAAATGTTACTATTAGTTTCTTCTTCATCTGCTCCTTCTTCCTCTGCTCCTTCTTCCTCTCCTCCTATACCTTCTTCCTCTTTGTCTGACGCGCTGTCTTGTAATTTATTATCTTCTCCATTAAGATTATTATCTGATAAGTTATCATTTTATTATATTTATTCAGTTTCTTCGTGAATGTTCTGTTTAATTTGTGTTTCAATTTCTTCATTTCTATCAGTCTTTTCGTTAACTCCTTCACTCTAGAACTGAGAAAATGTTGTAGGGTGATCTTTCACACTTGATAATGTTGTCGAAGGTTTAGCAAGTTTCAGCTAAAGTTTCAGTTAAACTGGCTGACCACTGGCTTCCAAAATTTCGGCGTTTTGGTTTTCTTTGCTCTGCTGCACTTGGACGCTGCTGCTTCATGGTCATGCATCTAAATTATGAAAAATATTCTGCTCGCTTCGATAAAAGTAAAATAAATTACATCATATTTTGTTATGCAAAAGGTTTTTAGTTCTTAAAGTTTGCAAATTAATGAATAAGGGCTGTCTACAGGTATACATACACGCACACATACAGACAATTTGTAAAAAGCATTTTCTTAACTCAAACCACAAATGCTTATTTGCTCCAAGATGTCATTTTTTTTACGATCACAATACTTTCAATGTATTATGGTATCTATTTAGAAAGTAATGTAGTGATGGGTTTATTTTATTTTACAAACTCAAAACTCTATTTACCAAAATAAATTTCATAGAAGGAAAGAATAAAAATGATTCGACGAACGAAGAGAAGTACTGTGTATAATAGAACAAAAACATCTTCAACGTCTTCACAGATGGATATTCTACATTGCATAAATCTGATTAATTTTTAAATAATAAATTTTAGCACAAGAAAATATTTCTTATAACGAGATAGAGTCGCTGCGGAAATAAGATAGTTTAGACAGTGGGATAAGGAGATATTGTCCGTTCGGTAGTACAATGATCCTAAAGTAAACAAAAACAAGTATGTCTGCATCGCTCTTAAGAAATAGACACGAGTTACATTCTATATTGAAATAGACATGTCAGTTGACTTTTGAGTCGGTTCTACAAACAAACGGACAATATCTCCCATCCCATTGCTTAAAACTTTCCGCCGCTTAATATATTATTATTATGTTCGAGTTAAAAATATCATCTTGTTGCACAGAACGACTTGGCCTGAAAGATATTTGCGGCGGGAATGAGACGGTAAGTCACCAGGATAAGTTGTTTGTTTACCTGAGTGTCAGCACAGCTCAAAAGAAGCGAGACAGAACATCCCCTTCCTTAACTCGCCACACAATAATACTAAATTCATTGTATCAATGCAGCATCACATCGTTCACCCGCAATTTGCTGGGATTAGGCATAGTAAAACTCCATGTAAATTATTTTTTTCCCAGTGGCAGGCCCATGTAAATTATTTACCATGTTACTTATGTAACAAAAAAGGACATTAATGGAAAGCTGGTAATTTTTTGTCACTTCCTGAGAGCTGGTACCGGGTGCTGGCTTCACCTACTTCGCCGGCCTTCCTATTCCACTCATTAGGAGAAAAGCCTTCGTCTACGCTGGCTGTGCTATTTTCATTGATTTTTTGTTTTGTTCATTTATTTGTTTTTTTAATCGCAGAAGATGAATCTGATTATGGACCAGTACGGGGCGATCTTCCTGAATCCGAATATGCAGTGAACAAGGCAAAAAGATTGAAGAAATTAAAAGCTTTACCTCTAAGCGATAGTCATTACAATACAATCCAAACTTTAATATCTCAAAACCGTAAGTGGTATTTAATTATTTTTTAATTGAACTAATATTCATAGTGCTAAATCAACATTTCTATAGCATCGTAAGGATGTTTAAGTAGTGCAAATATAATATATTTTATTATATAATTAATATTAGTCATTTCCTCAATGTTTGTTTATTTTATCACGTAATCGCTTATATATATATATATATATATCTAACAAAAGAAATCAAATTAACACTTTCCAGGAAAACGTTTTTTAAGCGGAGATCAATAAAAATGCGAAATTAATTTTAAATGAATGGGAGAATTTTAAAAATAATCGAAAACCTACGGCCAAGTTATTCTTGTTGAAAAATAGCTAAAAGGCTGAAAGGAAAAAATAATAAAGAAAGAAAGAAGAAAATGATGCAATCATTTGAATAAATTCAAATTAGACTGTCGTCAAGAGTTGTTTAATTTAAAGGTATTCCACTTGCATCAAGTTTCACAAAAAACGTTTCTGTCCTTTCCTGATAATCAAAGATAACTTCAAATATTAAATTTAAGTGCTCTTCAAAAATCAAGAACAACACCTCTACGTTTTTAGAGAACCTTAGAATAGCATACGAAAAAATAATAGTAATAAAAACACTTAATAAGGTTAGAATTCTACACAGTGTAGTGTTAAGAAAGACAATGCTGAAATTTGAAATACTAAAATTCTAGGCAAATCCTAAAAATCTCTACGAATATTTACACCAGTAGTATTAATGTGTAAATAATAATAAGATTTCTAGATTTAAAAATGATTAATCATCTCTAAAATACGGAGAAAAATACTCAAAAAAATGCAAATGCATACATATCTTTTGTTTGTTTAAGCAAAAGAGTGATCTTTAGAAACTTTGAAAAAATGGGAATAGGAATATGGAATGGGCATTAGGATTACTATTGGCGAAAAAATCCACGCATAATAATTTGGCTGCTAAATATTCGCTTAAACTTAGAAATTGTTATGAATGGAGGTAAGAAGATGGAAAAAAAAAAGACATGGGCATTTTGATATTATGTTATCAATTATGAATAGAAATGTGCCTACATCCTGAAGGAAATTAATCACTGTGAACAAGAAATTAAAACTTTTCAAAGGGTTACTCTTATCTCAACAAGCTTAGACTTAATCAGCAGTAAAGGGCCCTTTATACTTCCGGAACTTTGCGCTTTACTCCCAAGAAACGGTTGCTAACTCAACTGCTCTGCCAAATCTAAACCGGATTAGTTAAGCAGAGATGTCGATTTTACGTTTCTTGGGGGCAAAGTTCCGTTTCTGTAAACGGACCTTAAAACTGTAACGGATGTAATCAGTCAAGATTACATCCGTTAGAGGCAATAATCTAACCTTCCGTTAGAGACAATACTAGTGTAATGGATTATGTTAAAGCCAAGTGGTAATCATACCGAATTTATAAAGTTCTTGAAAGATCATACAAATTAATAATTCTCCTTTTAACACTATTACGGAAGCGGTCAATTTGATCGCAAACGAAATTAAATTTTTCATATTTTTTTTAGTTTTCTTTTTAAATTATTTTGATATTTTTTTTTTATTTTTCCCAAATATAAATTTAGTAAACCTATTTTGAATGACTTTTTTTTATATTTAACCGTATGTGCCTAAAATTACGGCTAGCGGTCAAAGTTTAAGAATGATCCAGTGACAATGGTTCAGAAATTAGATTCCATAAAGACTCTAATGCAAAACTTTAACAGGTAAAACCATTTCATCAAATGACAGTTTTGTTATTGCTTTGAAAGGAAATTGCTATAATATTTCACCATCTCAAGGAAGAACAAGATATTCCTTCATCATTTCCATATTGTTTCCATATTGATTCCAAAAATAATATTATAGCAAAAGGAAGCTGAGAAGGTTAAGGATTTAGCCTTGAACGAGTATTTAGTTGAAGTCAAGGAAGCAGTCATGGTCCAAAAAGACCACAAAGGCGTGGAACAAGCCATAGTCCAGTAAAAAGACGAAGGCATACTAGAAGTTTGAAAATTATTCAGAAGTTATAATTAGAAGTTATAAATTATTTCAGCAAGTTCTTTGAAATGCTTCCTCTTCAAAATGTTTTGCGGAAAAGCTGGTAGACCAACTACTTTTGCTAACAGAAAAGTAACTGTTGGGAACACAACTAGCACATGGAGACTTTTCATCAATAAAAAAATATTTCATTATATATAGCAATGCACTGAAATCGAGACAGGTCAAAAGTCAGGAAACCTAAACTGGAGCTTATCACTTGACTAGCTGTTACTGATGCATTATATGCTGCTTGTGGCTCTTTGGCTCCCAAGGACTGTTTACTTTGTGGGCCCAAAATTCCTCAGTGAAACAGTACTTTGACAAATTCTTGGTAATAATGAAATATTTGCACTCTGACTATATTAACTAAACCATAACTCAGCAAGATCACAAAGATTACAATCTGATCCATTTACTGTTGCTGAGGTAAGGAATATATTTATTGAGAATTGTTTCTTGTTACGAAGCAGATGAAAATATCAATTGATGAGCAACTGTTTCTACAAAGGCAAGATGCCACTTTTTTCAGTACATGCTGAAAAACCCAATGAATGTGGAATAAAAGTATGGCTTTTGACTGATGTAAAAGCTAAATATTTTGTAAATGAACATCCTTATTTCCGAAAAGGTAAAGCAGAATAGTTGAAGAAATTGTGAGGGAGCTTGCCGTTTATCGGGTGATTGACCCCTTTTATTGCACCAGAAAAACTGTTGCCGAGAGTATTTTTTTTTCTTCTTTGAAATAAAAATTTTGAGAAATAGAGGAATTAATTACGTTGGCACAATTAATCGTGTAAAACTTTTGTGTGAGTATAGCATTAATGTAGTGGTTTATGACAGAAATGGGGAACCTTTTTACCATGAGAGGCGACATTTAAATTAGCCAGTGATAAAGGAGGCTGCATAAGTTGATGTACCTATTAAATGCGACTTTTGTGAAATTGTTATACTTTTTATATAGTTTTATCACTTTATTACATTATGTAGAAATAATGCAAAAAAACATGAAGTCATTGATTAAAATAAAAATTTACAATATAAAATATTTTTGTATTCACACAAGGCTAATAACTTATAACATTAATCTTTAATATTTTGTAACTAACAACTACACATATTTAAATACTGTTTCAAATAAAAATAATAAAGTAGAAGTATTTTTCAATAAATTTATTACATTATAAGAAAAAACAATAGAAAAGTAATAATATTAAGTTATATAAAACCAATTTAACAACAGTATGTAAAATAATGGAAAATTTAATTTAGTGGCATATTTGCATTTGTTTCTTACCTGAAAGTAACTGAATATTTGGATCAAGCTTCGTAATGCGCAGCCTTAGTAGATCCTCTAAATGAGCATCTGTAATTTGGGTCCTTAAATTAGCTTTAATTTTTGTCATGAGAAAATGTTGACTCGCAGCATTAAAATAAACGGCATGCATGCCGTTTATTGGCATCTTGGTAAGCAAAGCTATTCAACAGCATGTTTCCAGGTTTCTATCGGATGCTTTTTAGCATCAAAAAAAGATTTGAGGATACTATCTTACCGCAACTCAAATAACTCCATTTATACTTCCGTAGGAGCTTTGTATATCTACAAAATGTGGTTCAAATGCCAGTTTCATAGCAGAAGTATGATCATCAAAATCTGAAAATCTTTCAGTATATTTTTTCTATTAAACAGTCCAAGACACCTACATATTTAGCGAATATTTTATTCTTATATTTTTGCCAGCTCGGTGAAGAGTTCTGCTGATATATCTGAGCAAGGAAGCAATGTTTTCGATTTTTATTTATTTATTGTTGTTTCGAAACGCTTGGATCTTTTGCCACATTTCATATACACAGTGCAGTCACATTAATGTGACCATCTGTCAAAAGCCAGAATAACCACCTTTCGCAGAGCGGACTGCTGCGAGACGTGCAGGAAGAGAGTCACATAGGTCCCTGAAGGTGTTCTCTGGGATGTTGAGCCATGCCGACTCTAATGCCGTGGCCAGCTGCGCTAGATTACGCGGTTGAGGATCCATGGCGCGAACAACTCGATCGAGATGGTCCCACAGATGCTCGATTGGGTTTAAGTCAGGTGAGTTTGCTGGCCAGGGGAGGACGGTAAACTCATCCTGGTGCTCTTCGAACCACGCACGTACACTGGCAGCTGTATGGCACCTCGCATTGTCCTGCTGGAAGATGCCATCATCCTGAGGAAAAACAATGCGCATGTAGGGGTGAACATGGTCCGCAAGGACAGATGCGTACTTGTATTGATCCATTGTGCCTTCCACAATGATCAGTGAACCTAGAGAATGCCAGGAAAACATTCCCCAGACCATAATGCTCCCGCCTCCAGCTTGGACCGTTCCGGCAATGGTTGCAGGGTGGTTCCTTTCAGAGGTTTCACGCCTTATACGCCAACGTCCATCTGTCCGATGGAGCATAAAACGCGATTCATCCGAAAACGCAACCTGTCGCCACTCAGTGGACGTCCAGCTGCTGTACTGGCGTGCAAATTCTAGCCTTCGCCGTCGATGAACAGCAGTCAGCATAGGTGCACGAACCAGGCGTCTGCTTCGGAGGCCCAGACGCAGCAATGTTCGCTGAATAGTACTTTGGGAGACACTTTTGGTAGCCCCTTGGTTCATTTTGGTGGTCAGTTGCTCAACGGTAGCCCGTCTATCTGCCCGAACGCATCTCCGCAACCGTCGTTCGCCTCTGTCATCTATGGCCCGTGGTGCACCACATTTGCCACGTCGCTGATTTTGGACAGTCCCATTTTGCCATGCACGGTACACTTTTACCACGGCGGCACGCGAACAGTTCACAAACTCAGCCGTTTCGGAAATGCTTCCACCCTTGGCCCGAAAGCCAATGATCATGCCCTTTTGGAAGTCGGATAAATCGCTTCGTTTCTGCATTACGCCAACGATTGAAATGTTTTCCGAAGCCCTCACACACCCTTTATATACGCTCAACTGCACTGTGCTGCCACCTGCCTTCTGTGATTGGTTATTTAACTCTGACATGGAAAGTACGTGGTGGTCACATTAATGTGACTGGACTGTGTATATGCTTCGTTCTACCTGTTCAAAACCTGTCCTATTGATAACCAGCGAACCTTGCAATAGTACGGTAGATCAGCACTGTACTCGTCTAAATTTAGCATCTGCGGAAATTCGCGATGATATATTGCATTTACGCGAATATATTCAACAATCGAAACAGTTCTATCAAGAGTGTCTTGCAAAATGGTTATTTTTGCGCAAAGATTTTGCTCATGCAAAAATGCAGCCAAATGATATCAAATTTTTCAAGTTCTCCTTTTTTAATAAAGTAACTATTCCTTCTATTTTACCTCTTATAGAAGGTGCGCCATCGGTAATTACTGACATTTAATTATAATCGATGGCATATTTCTCTGAAGTTTTCGAAAATGTCAACTCCCGAAGTTTTACCAGTTAGTGTACCCACTGCAAGAAGTTCTTCATAAACTGAAAATCTTTAATTACAGCACAAATAAAATGTAAAACTTGCGCCAAGTCAGTTTTATTAATGCGTTCATCTAAAGCAATTAAAAAATAAACATGTTCATTTTGTATAATTTTCGAAATTGCTCTGTTACATTTTCAGCTAATATGTTTTAGTTCTTCATGGAAGAGTATTTTCAACTATTATTGTATTTTCCAACTTTTTCTGGATCAATCATACCTACTGCTTCAATAATACATTCTTTAATTATTTCTACGTCACTAAAGGGTTTGCCTCTTTTTTCAAGTATATCTGCTATTTTTTAAGTAACAGCAACTGTAGTGGGTTTCTTTACAAAAGCGTCAAAGATGCCTGTTGATAATAATTTTTGAACTGCATCTTCTTGAGATTCGTCTTCTAAACTGAAATATTTATATTCTAATTACACAGTAAACACACCATATAATCTTTCACGGAAGTAACGAAATAATTTAACTCCCACTGAACATTAAATGTTCTATTTTCTTCTTTTACAATTTGACATGATGGAGAAAAAGCAAATATCAAATAGTATTTTTAAGAAAACGTACACTTACTAAAAATACAATAAAACCGTGTATTAGTGAAACCCCAGAATAAGTAAAACAAAAACTAGATTTTCACATTGGTCGATAGCAATACTAGACGACACTGTTACAAACATGCGCAAATAACTACAGATCGCAGCATACAGAGGACTGTGCGGTGCGAGGCATAGGGAGAAAAGTAGGTACTGTCTGTCTCTGAAAATAGCCACCGTCACGGTGTATGGTTGGTGGCGGTTGCTATAGTAACAGGGTTAGTGTACTTTAAAGTAGGGGTGAGCTATGGCCATAAATAAGAATAAAACAGAAGAATTTCTAATGTTGGATGGTGGCAAAATGAAAAGTGCGCCGGAATGGCAATAATTTCAGACAGTGAAAGACTGCAAGAACTGCAACACTGCATTATTCTAATTAATGTTATGCTCAATAGACAGCAATATGTTATTTAATTTTATTAATTTTCAAATTGTCGTAATCTATATAATTAAATATTAATTAATGCAAGAACTAGAGGCCGCACGTTCCCCACCTCTGCTTTATGCTGTTAAAAAGAAATTGTTGCCTTTTAATTCTGTAAAATAAAAAATGTTTCTGAAGAATTTTATCTCTGCAACCGAATTTAATAAACAAAATTATAACATATATAATTCAAAAAAAATTTCTCGTTAGTAAGTTGCTGTTAAACTGACCGCATACCGTAATTAGAGGGTAACCGAAAATGCTGTACTGCTAGTGGTTAAAAGCATAAAAAAAGAATTTCTGTATTTAATTGCGCCACCAGACTCTATTGACGATCATAGAATTCTTATGCCATATTTCGAAAAAATAATATTGAATGCTGTGATATTTGCATTCGTAAAGAAACATCAATCACATCTGTTTTTAACAGACTCGACATTATGGCTGCATAATTTCATAGTGATTTATAAATATAACTCTTCGCGCCCTTTTTATTTTTTTGTCTTCTTTCTTATCTTTTCTTGAATTGAATTACTCATTGTGAAAGAGGAAACTTTATTTCAATCACCAAGATATCTTCGCCAGAGATCAGAAATTTTGCATTCATGTGTACTGTTAAAAATATAATTTCCATCTTTCCTACCATTCAGGATGTAAATCAGGATATTTTGGACCCACCTGCTCATACAATTGCGATCGCTGCAGAAATGGTGGCATATGCAACTCTGACAAATCTGGTTGCGTTTGCAAAGCAGGATACAAAGGAGTGTTGTGCAACACTCCTTGCCAGAAGGTAAGATATAAAAATGAATTTCGTGAGAAATGATAATTACTTTTCAGGATTTCAGTGACTCTTTTCGGAACAAATTATTCCCTTTGAGAGCCGTAGCTAGGGTTTCAGTGCCCGGGAAAATCCCCTCTTGTTTGCCAGTATGGAAAACATTTCATTTTAAACTTTCGTTACATCAGTGGGAATGCTATAAATATAGTCTGGAGAAAATATGTGAGATATTTATGTGAGCTTTAAGGGTCCTATTGTGTTACAAACCCCTTTTGTTAATAAATTTAGGCGAGTTTCAGAAAAGGAATGTAGTGGTTTTAAATCGTAATGTCAATTTATTCTCATTTTCTTATGTACATGTGCACAGTTTTATATATAATATTTTTATGCATGTAATATTTTTGTAATCTCAACTGGTGTCAAGTTACAATAATTTTTTTCAGTTGCTCAGAATGGCAACTACAAAAATAGAAGAACTAGAGCATTCTAATAAAATGAATGATTACTGAAGTCCTTTTCGAGTGTGTTTCTATTTTTTTAACTAAATAAGAAGGTAAGCAATTATTATTTTTGTAATATTGCCAGCTGCAGCTGTAAAACTAGTGACTTACCAAAGTGTTATAACGTCACCATGAAACGAGAAAATAATGGCAGCTTTACATTAAAATCAGCTGATAACCGAAACAAATAAAGTAAGCGTTACAATTCCTTCTTTTTGCGGAGAAAATCGTGAAATATGGTTTTACCAAGTGGAATCTGAGTTTTCTATTGCTAATATTCTCAAGATGAAAATAAATTTAGTTATCTTGTCGCACAATTAAAACAGAATTTTTCAGAAGTGGTAGTGGCAGAAATGATAAATATTCGACTCCAAAAGACATTTAAGCGTTTTTAAAGAAAGTTAGGAAAATTATCAAACGATTGCTTACAGGAATTTCTTCAGGTGATATGAAACCTAATCAATTACTGCGTGAAATAAAATCGTTAGCAGGAACTAATATAACGAAATAAAGTTTTGAGAATATTGTAGCTCGATAAATTGCCCGAATCAGTCAAATATACACTCACGTTTGTGAAAATTGCAACACCATGAAGGACTTACGCGAGTGAGCTGAAATTTTCAGGAAATGCAAAGTAGCGCATGATATGCAAATGATTAGAATTGCAAATCCGTAGCGTATGCGTATGCTGAGCAGCGCCCTCTGAACGGCTGATGGATCCGAATAAATAGACGGCTGTAGCGAGGCGTGTATGGTTATCGGTGGTTATCTGCTAGTGGTAAACGTTAACTCAATCTGTACTTATGCCTCGTCGACGAAAGAGAGCGAGATTTGAACAACTTACAGAGTTTGAACGAGGGAGAATCATCGGCCTTCGTGAAGCTGGATTGTCGTATCGTGCAGTAGCCTCTCGTGTGCAGCGTAACAGCAGCACAGTGATGCGCGTTTGGAAGCAGTGGACGGACGAGTGTCGGACAACTCGGAAATCCGGGAGTGGACCCCGAAATGTGACGTCAGCTCGCGATGATAGACACCTGGTCCGCATGGCGCGGACGGACCGTACAGCTTCCTCTAGACAATTGGCAGCACTGTGGTCAATAGCTACAGGTGTTTCATTGTGTGCTTCATCAATTCGTAGACGTCTGCTGCAGTGTGGACTGCGCGCACGGACTCCTTTATACAGGATCCCCCTAACGCACGACCATCGCCGCCTGCGGCTACAATGGGCCAATCAGCATAGAGACTGGCGTGCTGATTGGCAGCATGTCGTGTTTTCTGACGAATCCCGCTTTAATTTGTGGTACCATGATGGCCGCATTCGTGTCAGACGCTATGCCGGTGAACGCCACCTTCCGGAGTGCATTATCGAACGCCACAGTGGACGAACACCCGGAGTTATGGTCTGGGGCGCCATAGCATATCATAGACGATCTCAATTGCTACGAATTGTGGGCAATCTGAACAGCAACCGGTATATCCGTGAAGTTCTACAGCCCGAAGCTGTTCCCTTCCTTCAAAGCTTGCCAGGCGCTGTATTTCAACAGGACAATGCCCGCCCTCATACTGCTCGGATTGTTAAATCCTTCTTTGCAGCGCAGCAGGTACAGCTTCTTCCTTGGCCTGCGTGTTCCCCGGATATGTCGCCAATTGAACATGTGTGGGATGTCATTGGTCGGCGTCTTGCTCGTGATCCTCGTCCTGTTGCGTCTGCAGACGAACTTTGGGTACGCGTACAAACGATATGGAATGCTCTTCCTCAGTCAGACATTCAAACTTTGTTTGACTCCATGCCACGTCGTGTAGCAGCACTTATTGCGGCGCGTGGTGGCCACACAAAATACTGATTCTGATCTCTTGTTCTTGTTTGTTTGCTTTGAACATTTAATCATTTATTTGTACCACTACCACTGAACTGTGTATTAAATTGCATTCAATTATGACGATTCCTTCTTGGTGTTGCAATTTTCACAAACGTGAGTGTATTTAGTTATATGCAATGAAAATTTAAGTAATCTGTCCTTATTGGTAGATAAAAATTTTTAAGTAAATCCCTCGACAGGAATTTATTCTGCGAACACAGATGATTCCATTTTGAGTACTTCTGACTCGGATACTTCTGATATTAATACTTTACTTGACAAAATTTCTGTCGTGGAAAAACAGATTTCGGCACTAAATATTTGATGGCAATCTACGGGTAACTTTCGACAGCCTAGATTAAACAGAAATGAGCCGCAGTCCTTTAAGAAAACGATATAATCCTGATGGGAAATATTGCTACTACCATTTTAAGTTTGCTAACCAGTGTTATCCTAATAAATGTGAAAATAACGGAAAATTCAAAACAGCATTTCCACTGCTGAAAACATTTACAGTCTGCCTTAACTATCGTTTATTTTTAAATGATAAAACAACCAGTTTGCGCTTTCTTGTGGAAAGTGAAGCTGATTTATCTGTTATACCTGTATCATCAAAACAACAATTCTTTCTAACTGTCCACTGCATATGCATAACCGTACAAGTATTTCTACTTTTTGTTTCAAAATTTTAACTCTTGACGTAAGCCTCTATAGGCAGTTTTAATTTTCTTTTATAATAGCTTTAAGTAGAAAAATCATTTTAGGTCCAGATTTCCTTAATAAATTTAAATTACATATTGGTATGCATAATAGAAAATACACTCACGTTTGTGAAAATTGCAACACCATGAAGGACTTACGCGAGTGAGCTGAAATTTTCAGGAAATGCAAAGTAGCGCATGATATGCAAATGATTAGAATTGCAAATCCGTAGCGCATGCGTATGCTGAGCAGCGCCCTCTGAACGGCTGATGGATCCGAATAAATAGACGGCTGTAGCGAGGCGTGTATGGTTATTGGTGGTTATCTGCTAGTGGTAAACGTTAACTCAATCTGTACTTATGCCTCGTCGACGAAAGAGAGCGAGATTTGAACAACTTACAGAGTTTGAACGAGGGAGAATCATCGGCCTTCGTGAAGCTGGATTGTCGTATCGTGCAGTAGCCTCTCGTGTGCAGCGTAACAGCAGCACAGTGATGCGCGTTTGGAAGCAGTGGACGGACGAGTGTCGGACAACTCGGAAATCCGGGAGTGGACCCCGAAATGTGACGTCAGCTCGCGATGATAGACACCTGGTCCGCATGGCGCGGACGGACCGTACAGCTTCCTCTAGACAATTGGCAGCACTGTGGTCAATAGCTACAGGTGTTTCATTGTGTGCTTCATCAATTCGTAGACGTCTGCTGCAGTGTGGACTGCGCGCACGGACTCCTTTATACAGGATCCCCCTAACGCACGACCATCGCCGCCTGCGGCTACAATGGGCCAATCAGCATAGAGACTGGCGTGCTGATTGGCAGCATGTCGTGTTTTCTGACGAATCCCGCTTTAATTTGTGGTACCATGATGGCCGCATTCGTGTCAGACGCTATGCCGGTGAACGCCACCTTCCGGAGTGCATTATCGAACGCCACAGTGGACGAACACCCGGAGTTATGGTCTGGGGCGCCATAGCATATCATAGACGATCTCAATTGCTACGAATTGTGGGCAATCTGAACAGCAACCGGTATATCCGTGAAGTTCTACAGCCCGAAGCTGTTCCCTTCCTTCAAAGCTTGCCAGGCGCTGTATTTCAACAGGACAATGCCCGCCCTCATACTGCTCGGATTGTTAAATCCTTCTTTGCAGCGCAGCAGGTACAGCTTCTTCCTTGGCCTGCGTGTTCCCCGGATATGTCGCCAATTGAACATGTGTGGGATGTCATTGGTCGGCGTCTTGCTCGTGATCCTCGTCCTGTTGCGTCTGCAGACGAACTTTGGGTACGCGTACAAACGATATGGAATGCTCTTCCTCAGTCAGACATTCAAACTTTGTTTGACTCCATGCCACGTCGTGTAGCAGCACTTATTGCGGCGCGTGGTGGCCACACAAAATACTGATTCTGATCTCTTGTTCTTGTTTGTTTGCTTTGAACATTTAATCATTTATTTGTACCACTACCACTCAACTGTGTATTAAATTGCATTCAATTATGACGATTCCTTCTTGGTGTTGCAATTTTCACAAACGTGAGTGTAGATGACATTAAAATATTTCTATTCGAGGTGATATTAATTGTATATCAAGTGTTGATAGTATAAAATTCTTAATATGCCAAATTGTTATTCACAGTATCCAAATTTGAGACACCCAATCTTCTAACTTGTAACTCCAAACATAACGTAAAACATTATATTGTTACTGAAGACTCTGCTGTTTTTTTTATTACATTGCTTGCAGCGAAGGTGTAGCGAAAATTTGTCAGTAACTGTCACTGTTATAAACTGTCGTAACAATTTTTCCAAGTGCCCAAAAATTCCAACGAACATACGTAAAAAACATTCTGAGAAAGTTATTGACTCTGCAAAAACAGCTCTGGACTACGTAGCGAAAAGCCACAAGTAAATAAGCAAGCACGAGAAACTAAACTCTCGTGTGGGTAATGGTGTAATCACAAGAGTACCTAGGCATGAGGCCTTACCCCTAATTGAACAATTAGACTTTCCTAATCAATACTTCAAGTAATGAAAAATAAAATATAAGTTCTTTAAAGACTTTTGATGATTATTTAGAAGAACAGAGTTTCTGATGGATCCTATTGTTTCTTACATACTATGGAGAGTTTGTAATTTGACGCAGAACGCAGTTCTGAGCCGTCTGGAATTTTTCTTGCCGGAGCGACAATGGACGAAAGATGGACTTGTAAATGAGTAACTTGTTGTCTATTGATTGAACGCTGTTTCGAGAAATTAAGGGGAAGAGTTGTGCTTTACGGGCTCGAAACTTCTGAATAATTGAAGTAATATGTGGGGTGCATGTGAGAGAATTACTGAGATCACCCCGAGATAAGGGACCTGCTTGGCCAGGGGATAGTTGTTCCTTAAAATTTGAAATTCTTTTTTATCTTTTTCTTTTTGGTGAACAGGATGGCCTGGGTCTTGTCCATGTTTATCGGAATTTTCCATTTTTGCAGCCAAGTCTCCAGCGTTTGGATGTGCTCTTGTGAGTATTGAATGACTGGACTAAGAAATGCGGTTTGTGTCAGGATCGCTGTATCATCTGCATACTTTACTAATGTAGTATTGGGTGTGGTGGGAATGTCGTTCATATAAATATTGAAAATGTAGGTCCCAAAGGGGACCCTTGGGGAACACATTGAGATCGAAAGTCCCAATGAAGAAAAGTGCTAAAAGTTCAGATAGTATATTTGCTACTTTGGCGGATATGTTTAAAGTTTAGAATGAAATTTAGGTAATATTTTCGGAATTTTCGATTCTTGATGTAATCAAAATTATCACTAGTAAACTTTATGTAACAAGGGATTCCCCTACTTCTATTGACAAGATGTTTGTATTATTAAGTATACTTGAAGAAATATTCATTGGGGGAACTTCGGGGAGTTTTATTTAAAATATTACTTCCCTTACTACTTCACGTGTGCTAAAGTTGTCGGTAGTTGGTTGGTTTTGTATACATTTGGTAATTATCGTTAGTATATATGATTTGTTCACCTTTACCTTTTAATTTAGTTAGTGGTGTGTATTTGTTACCTAGATTTCCTGTTTTGCATTTTGAATCCGTTTATGATTTTGTATTATTTTTTTTACATGTTTAACTTTATTTTTGTTTTCATGCTCACCAGGTGGATAGCTCGCCTTACATGTTTCGTTTGTAAGAGAAATGCCGCATGACCGCGCAATTTTTATGCTTAGAACTTTTGCTATTTCGGTGACTATTCGTCAGCATTTAGAAGAACCTCTGTTACTTCGCAGTAAATTTGGAAGTAATTCGGAAGGTAGGTCGGCATAGACCAGGTACTCCGAGAAACATGTCGTAGCGCTTGAGGTCTACATTACGACAGCCGATGTACAACTTGCAAATATGCATGCTAGGCGTTGCACATAGTGGAATATTCTGGCGGCATTTATAAGATTTTATCATTTTCGCTAATCCTTGTGAGGTTGTTTTTGGTTCCCTTTGACTACCTTCATCCGATTTCTCTATTAATCAGATCCCCAAGTCTGGAACTCTTCATTGTCATGAGCCATCACGGCTGTCATTCAAGGAGCTGGCAAAATTGCGCCTAGGGCCGATGGCTGGTTCACAATTCTCATCATTCAAGTTCATTCTGATCGCAAGGGCGTTACCGATCGAAATACTTTTTGAAGCTGACTGGGAATTTTTGTCATATTCCAAATTAAAATACAGTATAAGCATATAATATGCGTCATCAAAACATATCTCAGAGATATTTAGTACTGTCAAATGATGCTTTATCGTGTGAAATATTAAATTTGAGGTCTTGTGTAGAAAAATCATTTCCTGAAATATGCAAGAAGTGTAATGATGTAAACTTTAAACAGTATTTTCTTAGCTTCTTGAAATCCGTATTCTTTTTTTTTTTCATTATCGTATAGACTTTTAGGATAAGAGTTAACGTAGTATAACCAACTCTTGGCTTAGGCTTATTCGTCTATCTGTCATTATTATACTGAATCCTGTTACACCTCAGAGGGTTATACTACAAAACGAGAAATTTCTTTTTCTTGCTGTTTTTAGAAAATGCTCTGTCTATTTTCTTTTTTTGAAATTATCCAGTTTACGTTTCCGCACAAATGAAATACGAGGTAGAACCCAACCATTTCGTGGAGAAGTGAACGCATTATCAGGAGGAAATAAACAACTCATCTTTATTCTTTTTGTGTTTATGCTGCATTTTAAATTTCGGTAGTCTGCAGTGCCATTCATTGTTATTTCATTAAGGGAGTTAATTATATTTGCGATCTTAAGAGCGTGCAATAAAAAGTAGAATGTGAAATGGCATTTCTGTCAAAATTTTCTTCTCTCAGCTATTTTGTAGAACTTTTATTTTTCGTATTATATCATTACTGTTAAGTCCACAATAATTGCATATGTTAGTTTTTCTTTCGTTTTCGTTTTAATTAATGCCTGCATGATTTTTTTAAAAAATTGTTGCATTTTGGTGTTTGGTCAACAGTAACGTATTTACTAATACCGTCAATACAGAAGAATTTCGTAGGTTAATTTTTTGATTTATGTATTTTTTTAGTTGTATGTTTTCCCTTTAATTTTCACCCAGCCTTTCTTTATGGTACACCATCGGTGTTTTTGAAACTAAGTTAGTAATATAATTTTATTTCATATAATGAAACGTTTATAGTTTGGTCGCTGGCTGGTCATTTAATTTTTATATATTTTAACAGTATTTCATTGCATTATGCATCCGTTAATTTTTCTTCTACGGTTACTGTTAGCTATTTGTTTATGCTTTTATATATCTAAGCTATCTTGGTTTTTATACGTGAGCGTTGTGCGAACCTTTACAGGAGAGTTTTAGCTGTAAGATGCAATCCGAAAATTTACTGAATTTTCTGCTGAACTATCTACCTTTGAGTCTCAAGTTCTAAAAAGGCTTTACCAATTTCTTTAATAAAGAAACATTACTCAACCAAGATGCTTAAATAAAGACGTGTTCATTTACAGCATATAATTCTGCCAACCAAATCGAGAATTTTGCATTCTAATGCATAAATTTAAATAATCTTCATTTTAGAAAAACAAACTGAATGTTATTGCCACTCACAAAACTGCATTAATACCATATCTTTTGTATTTAAAGCTAACATGCATATAATAAAATAAATAAATGTTTAAGAAGCAGATGATAGCCTTAGCTCTGTAAGTAAGAATCTGTACACTTAATGGCAATCAGAGTTTTTATGCATGAAATATGTTTGAAAAAATCTGTGCATATGGAATAGTTAAATAATAAATATGTTTGTTTTCTGAATTATTAATTAATTTTTTTTTTAATTTTGTTACTTTTTATTTTCAAACACAGTAAAGTTTCGGAATGAATTCAACAGCCCTCAGCTAATTCAACTTCAATGTTTTTCAACTTTGTTCACTAAATTAAATTTGCAGTGATGCCTTACATCAGAAATTTAAAAAAGAATTCTCAGATTCATCTCTTAAAGTAAACTGTATTCATTGTGATACTTTAATAGTTGTATATTTAATGATATTAACCATGAAATTTTTTAGAATTAAAATATGGTTACTGAAAAAGTTCTTTTTGAGTTTTTAATTGAATAGTATGCAGGTAAATGTTAAAAAAAATAATGGTACATGTTTTTTTCCTATATAAATCCTAAAGGACACAGAATTTGTTTTAATGAGGTAAAAGTTTACAAACTTAAATTTAAAAATTCTTTATTTTCAACCATGATGTATTAATAATTGATATTTTTAGCATAATATTTATGGATTAAAAATTTCACTATTTTTTTTCTTTCATTATTTTATTAAGAACAAAATATTTTTAAATCGCAGGAAAAGCAGTAAGTATTAAATGAGCTGTTGAAGATAGTGATCAGAACTGAAATTGATGAAATTTTACTATATTTCTTGCATCTGAGTTACAGCCGGTCTTACTTCCCAACCCTAAAATTGTAACATCCAGGTTTAGTTTGGTTTAATTGATTATGGCAAACAGGCTTTTCTGTCATAAGACAAGGGAGAACTTTGTAAAGGAAACTTACACAGAAAAAATATTTCGGAAGGATTTCACGAAAAATATAAGTAGTGCTTCATCTGATGTGTCATGTGAACCTTATTTAACAATTCAAATTTGTATTTTAATTTGCTGAAGTATATTTTTCTTTCATATATAGTAATGATGCTTCCTGACTTGAATTTTCTATATGGTAACATGTTTATTGGCCTCTTATGTTTTCTGTATACTGGCATTTTTTCATAATTTGTAGTTGGTAATAATGTTATTTTTTAAGATTTGGTTTATTTTGGTTTTATATATTGATTATTATATGTAGTAGTAGCATTGTTTTATGTATATCAAGTGTTGCTATCGATGTAAAAATTTGTTATTGTGTAATTATCATTGTAATTCTGTTGTTCAATTTAAGGTATTTCTTAAGTGACAGAAAGCATATGTTCATTATTCTAAATTCTAATTTTAAAATTTTATTTTTAATGGTGAAAATGCGCTTTAGCCCACTGCTTAGCGATGTTTTGAAAATCGCCAATTCGGCGCGTTTCTGCGAAACGTCTTTGCTATTAATTGCAACCTTCCCGACACGCTCCGCGAAAACCTATTGTAAACAAAACATAGAATTCTAAACCATAAATTAGTATGGAAACTGTTGCCACAAAAATATAATAAAATAATATGCAAAACGAACATTACGATCATTAAAATATTTGTCAGTTACCTTTAAATTAATTATTTACATTTTATGTTGTAATACTTACACATTTTATGCCGTTACATAACCTTCCCGACACGCTCCGCGAAAACGTAACCAAAATGGCATCCCAGAAAGAAGGAATTTTTTTTAAAAGGGCATTAAAATTACAAACGATACCATGTACACACCGTTCCGTTTTAACTTAAAAAAAAATTTGAGAATTGCACAATGTAGGCAACGTACACAAATGAACAAAATAAGCTAAAATAACGAAAATAAATTACAAGAAAATGCCATGTGCACAGCGTTCCTTTTAAACTTAAAAAAAACTTCAGCGAATTGCACAATGTAGGCAACGTACACAAATCAACAAAATAAGCTAAAATAACGAAAATAAATTACAAGAAAATGCCATGTGCACAGCGTTCCGTTTTAACTTAAAAAAAACATCAGCGAATTGCACAATGTAGGCAATGTGCACAAATCAACAAAATAAAATAAATTGCAAACGATACCAGCGTTCTGTTCTTCAGCTGAGCCAAATTATTTCAATAAAAGGCAACAAAATATAAAAATTAAGCAACTTGCACTTCCAATAAAGTAATAAATGTACATGTACATTCACTCACCTCTCTCAGCATCACAGCTAAATCCATACCGACTCGGTATTTAGCGAAATATAAGGTACGAAAATAGCAAACACTCAACACAAAAACACCGCATTCAAAGAATACAACGACAACTGAAATAACTACTTAAATTAACACGTAAGAATTTCGAATAAACCGCTACGTCATCTCACATTACCAATAAAACCGTTCTTTATAAAATAGGAAATACGCATGCGCGAAAACTACATGTTTCCGTAGCTTCAAAATACCCAGTCAGCCATGTTCGCGGATATACGGAGTTACCCATGTTGGCGCGTTTATTGCTCATTCAAAAACAATCGCCGCCAAGCAGTGGGCTAAAGCGCATTTGGGCCTTTTTAATTATTGTGTGAGTATTAAACTTTAAAATTGAACTGATGTAAGTTGTGTAGTAGTAGCTAAACGTATTACAAGTACATAGATCTTGTTATAGATATTTTTTTGCTGATGAACAAATCCGAATACTTAAGCAAATTATTTCATTGCAAATAAACTTGTAAGCTGGTAGATATATATTGCTGTTGGTGTTTTTTTTATAACATACGTTGATAAAATGGGGCAAAGGAAAAAAACATCATATAAGTACTTCAGAAAATTATGTAGCTTCATTATTTTATTTAAATATGACTGGCTAAATTCTGTAAGTACAGCTGATGGTGTTTTGTATAGCTTTTTGCCCGGTTATGAGATACTATTTAAGAAAATGGATATTGATGTTCTGAATTGATTATTAATTTTCAAAATATTATGCTGGAAATCTTAACCATATGGCACTTGCAAGCATGTTTTAAATGAATTTTTCAATAATACATGAGACCCTTCTCATAAAATGTTTGGCAATTAAACTGTTTGATTTATGTTAATCATACAAGGAGGGAAATATTAATTAATATTCTTATATTTATATAGAATAAGCTGCAATATCGGTTTTCAATTTAAGCTGCAATATCGGTTTTCAATTTAAGCTGCAATATCGGTGGATTAAATCCAAATTGCCTGCAGGCCAAAAACATGATCTCAAAGCAGCTGATTGGTTATTTTTTTTAACAAAATGAAAAGAATTTTTAAACTAAATTTTAAGTTTTATTACTTAGATATTTATCAAAACATACATAAAAAGCAGCAATAAT
>KK117700.1:84271-109422 GCA_000611955.2 Stegodyphus mimosarum
AAGTTGAAATATTACATTAAACTATTGTAATGGATTTCATTTTGAAGAATTTCAAAACATTTTTTTATTGCATATATGGGCATTTTGTCCATTGATTCACATGATTACCAACTATATCCCTGCATGCAATATAGGAAATTTATATCTGCATGCAATATACACTTTCAAGTTCTGCTGCAATATCTTTTATAATGCTGTTTCACATTTATATGAAATAATTTTGATGTTGACATGGAGACACATAAAAAAGTAGTTGCTGTCTCATGGTTGATCTAATAATTTATTCTGATTGAAAAACGTTATTTGAATCAACACAGATTAAGGGACACAATAAGAATGTCTGTTCTTGAAACACTTTACATTTTGAAGATGTTAAGAAAAGTAGTGACAGCAATCTAGTTAGAGATGCAGAGAGTGAATGTAACGTGTTCAAGATGAAAGTCAGCTCAGAGTGATTAACTTTTCAATTTAAGCTTATTCCTCATTGGCTGATTTTAAGTTTGGGTTTCCAAATTTGAAAGTTTTATTTATGGAACATGATGTAAGTGCCTGCATCATTAGGGTTATGTAAGAATTGTATGACTGGAATTAGTTTCAAAATGATGCATTTTAAATAGGTTTATTATTAGCAGTTTGTGTTTTTAGGACAGGAAGGGGAAAACCCAACTAAAATTAGTATTCTGTTATCAGGACCAGATTCAGAATTGTATGTATGTATGCTTGTGTACACACACACATACATATATACATGCATACATGAACACATTCATCCATCCATACATACATACATACATGCATGCATACATTTCTGAACCAAGTCCCGGTAACAGAACAGTACCCTAAATTGGTGAGCCAAAGGACTATAACAAATTACAGTTAAAATTTTTATGTAAATATTTTTATCTTGCACATATATGTGTGTCTGTATATATATATATATATATATATATATTATTAAAACCATATCGTCTTGTATAATAACTTTGAATATGATGTACTGTTCCTGAATTGAATTGATGTAAGTAATTACATACCTAAATCTAGTAAATTTTTTTTGATAAATTATGCATTTTAAAACCATTAAACATTACCAGCATTCAGTTAGGTAATAATAAAGTATATTATACCAAGAGAGAATATGAAGTATATTGTATATTTATAGTCTACATTTTCCCTTATATATAAAAAATAAGATTCTGATGCTCTCACCCAGTCGTGAAGAGATCACAGAGCAGTAAAAAAATAATTGTATTTTTACTATGCGGTATTATGTACAGCTTCCAGTTTTCACCAAAGAGAAAATATTATACCTCTTCTGCATAATATTATATACAATTCTGAGTTATCACCAACGAGAAAAATTATATTTTCTATAAAAACATAGTAAAATTAATAAAAGATTAGTCTAAATCATGTGTACCTGTTAGTGATCATAATACATTATTCTGAAGGCCATCATTTCATACTGTAGATTTTACAATTTATTAACTGATTATTAATGTTCAAAAAATTGCTTAACCAATGTGGGTTGCAATAATGGATCAGGAGGTAATGAGAGCCCAGTTGTAATCTTACTGGATTTTCAGAATTAAGAACCATGTGCCTCTCCTAGAGATTTAGTGTTATAGAGAGAGTTACAGGTGGTGATTGTAATGACCACTGGCATCACTCCATTAATAAAAAACTGCATCTGTCTTTGATTAAATCATCTGGATGTTACAGTTTCATTGATGGGGAATCATTTTTAAATGCGATATTAAATTACCTATGATTGCTTTCCTTGATTTTGTAAAATATACAGTGTTACTTAATTTTATTTAAAAAATAAGGAAAACTTTTTCCAGTAAAGCAAATTAATATGGAGTTAACTGATATCTTTCATTTCATATCACTGATATATATAAAATGTAAATAATCATATCATTTATTGTGAATATAAAAAATTTAATAACTCTCATTATATAATCTCATAATAAATTAGTGTACATCACATTTTAATTATATAATCTCATAAATTAGTATACATCACTTTTTAATTATATTATCTCGTAAATTAGTATACATCACTTTTTAATTATATAATCTCATAAATTAGTACATATCACATTTTAAAATATGTAATTAAATTTATAATGCATATTTCTTATATTCAAAAGGCATCCTAATTCATTTATAAAAATGACAAATAATTATTTAAAATGTGTTCACTTTTGTGGTTTTAGATTACATTGATTTTAAAAACAGTCATCAATTAATATACTACAAAAATATTAAGTTAAATGTATTTTATATAATAGATATCACTTTGGTATTTTAAATTCCATCTTTGTGTTAGTATATCACAATTATTGGGAAGTAATCAGTATATTAGAATTTAAGTAATTTTAAAATTTTATAAATTAATAAATGATGGAGTTAGAATTTACAATACATTCATAGATAATTTATAAGATGTGACATTTTAGCATCATAAAATGTTCAAAAATGAATACAGTCCCTGATAAATTCAATGATTAAGTAAATAGAAATTGTACCTGGGAACAGAAAAATGTATAGCTTGAACAACAGTAACCTTAGAGGAAAAAAAAAATTGTGACTGCCAGTGACATTAGTGAAAATGTCTGTAATAAACATCCACTTAAAATAACGATGAAGGTGGAGCATTTTATATCCAGCCTAATCATTGTTGTAAATCTATTAGTGATATCTTAAAAATTCTTGTATGCATTTAAAAGTTTGAATGGAAAATAGAGAACATCAACAGTCTTGGATTCCAGGAATCTGGAGACCATTGCGTTAAAATCGTATTTTTCATCTCTTAAAATGGTTTTTTAAATCTGAAGAACTTTTCAGACTTTGATGCTTCATTGATTTAGGTATATTTAATATTTTATTTTGGTGTGTGTATTTGTGGTCTTGTGATTAAGATGTATAGAATATTTAAAAAAATTATTGCTTTTTCTCAAATATGGTCCTAGATATGCACTTCCAGTAACAGTTTTTCCTAAAATAAGGCTGAGAATTAAATGAAAGTAGTTTAATGTTGAATGGAAGGTTTCTGTAAGTATGACATCTTAAGTTTTGCAATGGATTAGAACCAGTTCTGGTTGGTGAAGAATTTTTTGTTTTCATAAGTTCAATACATAAATTTCTATTGCCTTCTATGCAAAATTTACCAAGATACTCACATTTACCAATTTTCCTCACTTTACCTTGATTGAAATTAAAATTTTTTCAACTCAGTATAAGGAAAGAACTATGAAACAAAGTTTCAGGTTAAATATTTCCATTTTTGGTAAAACAGCATTCATTATTAATGGTATGTGCTTCATAAAAAAAAAATCTTTATCTCATTTTGTGAAACTTTGTAATTAGAAGCAATGCTTATTTTCAGTATTTAAAGATTAAAGCTGCATTTGCCTATTTCTACCAACCTGTATGTGATTCAGTTCTATTTAATATCAAGCACTGTAAAAATACAGCAAAGAATAATTTCAAGCAATATGAAAATAGTATTTTACCAGAAATTAGATCAGCTTTTGCATATTTTGTATATGCAGCTCATCATCCATTAATTTGTACTATGTTTTGGTACTTGTTTTTGTTCAATACCCATATATTTACTGCTTTCTATTCTCTGTTTATTAATTTGTGTTTTTCTTTGTATTTTTTAGTTTTTCTGATTTTAGTTGAAAACTGCAAAGTTTGCTTTTATTAAAAATCACAGTTTTTTAGCGCATAAATTTAAGTAAATTGATTTAATTTTCCTTCACCATTAGCCTAGGTGATACTCACATGTGGCACCTAAGCTACATGTATACCTACACATGTGCCTAATGTGTATACACACATAACTCAGCATAAATGTGCTTAAAAATGTGTGTTATCCATAAAAATGCATAAATAAAGTATAATTGACAGTAGACTGAAATATTTAAGCAAATATTGCGGTTGCTGTTGTTGGCAAAATTTTTATAATTTGGGGTAGAACTGGACTGCAGAATTTTGGATTTATGAAACTTGCACCGGGTGAGATAAAGTCAAGTGCCAGCCCTGTATTTATGTTGATGATTTATCATATTTTGTTCACTCTAAGGTGCACTCCTTTTTTTTTTCGTAAAAACCTCATTAATAACTTGGTGGTACTTAGAAACTGCTGATTTTTCCAAATTGCTAATTATTTTAATTTTTCTGCTTTACTAATTTAAGCATTTTTTTTTAAATTGAAGTTGACTATTAAAAAATATTTACTAAATGTTCTTTAGCATTTTATTTCATATATTTTTTAACCCAAAGGGCGTTAGCCCAGAAGGGCTATTAATTTTGTTTTGGCATTTTGTGCTGATTGGCTTTTCAAACTGTTGCCACCAAATATTATAGTCCTGTATTATATTTAAAGAAATTAAATAATGAAGAATCTGCATAAAAATATATATGTTTCCCGCATTGTTTTAAAATAACAGTACCCAGAGCCATCAAATTTTGAATAATGTAATCATCCACCGAATATGGGCATCTGGAAGCCGAGGAATGGCAATGTACAAAAAAAAAAAAAAAATGGAAATTCTAAAGATATGCTCATTTTAAAATTATTTTGTGATATTGCTGTTGAATTAAATTTTATGGTTTAAATGCCAAGAACATGATATTTAATTAATAAAGGTAACACACAAAACATTAAAAAAATGCCCTTTGGGCATAATGTAAAATCTAAAAGCTTTCAGATTTTTATTTTAATATACTTTTTATATGCATGAAATTGAAGTCATTTTTTTCATTTGGTGGTAATTAAATTTAAGGGTTCATCTTAGAATTGAGGAAATATGGTATTAACTAATCTTGTTTTAAATTATGTAAGAATTTCTGTATGGTAACTAGTTAATTATAAAAGTTAATATTGGTATATTTTTATATGTTTGTTGCCATCCAAATATATTTTTATTACTTTTAATCTAGGGTACTTACGGAATAAACTGTAAAAATCGTTGTCATTGTCACAGTGATGAAATTTGTGACTTCAGAAGTGGAACTTGTTTGTGCCCATATGGAAAAGCAGAAGGGCATTGTAAAAAGGGTTGTCCTAAAGGTCAGTTGTGTTAATATATTTTGGATGAACATATTTTAAACTGTTATGTATGTGAATATTTGTAAAACAGGGAAGGTAGTATTATGTGTCTTTCCAAACTACTAACATAGAACTAGTATAGAGAAGTAATTTATTTTTACTTAAATAGCATGCTATTCTTATTAAATTATTAACATTATAACGTTATAACAATTATAACATTAGAATAGCATCAGCATAGAGAAGTCATTTGTTATCATTTTAAGTTATTGAAAAAGACTGTATAAAAACTTGAGTAATTTTAAGATGTTACACAAAGTATTTTGCCACATGATTTACAGATTAATTTTTGGTAGTATAGAGGTGTATCGAGAAAAGATGAGTTTTATTGTAACACTTTAATGTCATCTACAACTTTACTCTCATTTGACTGTTTAAAATCAGATGGGACTTTGAAGTTGATTGTGAATTACTTCTGATCTTACTGTGAAAATATTTCTGCAAGATTCAGATTGTGCATATTAGGAATTTAATGAAAAATTAGTTTAGTAGCATATTTTCAATACCATATCAGATAAAGGATCATTGTACTTCCATAAATTTGTACTTAAAAGCAACCATCTTGGTGCGATCTGGATCTTGTAATAGATGAAAAACTCAAAATTACTTATCGGGGGGTTAAATTAGTGATTTTTGTGATATTTTATTTGAAACCATTTTCAAACTTTCTATTGTAATTTGGCTAACATTATCTACATCAAAAGAAAAATTTTAAATAATGATTGTGAGATACATTCAAGAAAATAAAAAGCTTAGATTTTTCATGAAATTCTTCTCTGATTTTTTCTCTCCATATACAGAGCATTCTGTTTTATTTGGGGGGGGGGGGGGGAATCAAAAAATTGCACCCATTTGGCACTTTGCACCAGCTATACCAAACACATTTCATTATTATTATTATTAGCAATTATGTTGCAAAATACTGTATTGCTGCAGATATTTTAGCACAGTTTGTTCTGCTGCTAGAATATTTCATAGTGATATTTCAGAATTGAGTTGAAGGCGTAAAATGTCATTATTTGTCTCTAAAAACCACTTGAACTTGGAGTATAATAAAAAGAGCACATACGAAAGGATTGTTATAAGCATAATTGCCTGATGAATGTATATGCGATGATCACCAGAGTTTGGCAATTCTGAAAATTTGATGACTTTTATAAAGGTTGTTGCAATGATACATAATTACCAATTTAGCACTTATTTAGCTGTGTCATTGACCCAAAGAAACTTTTGACATGGATAATATTTTGTAATAGATTAATTTCTCTATTAGTTAAGACATTTGAGTGTTCTTTAGTTGATAAGTGTATTTTTATTTATTTTTTTTTTAACTTAAAGAAAGTTGGCTATTACATTTCTTTGACCTAAGTAACATTTTTTAGAAATCTGCATTTAAGAACTTGCCTTTTCAAATAAGATATTTAGCTATATTTTATGGGAAATTTTAAATACTGATGTCTTGGCATGGCACCCTTCTATATGTTTTAACCGATTTGGCTACAAAATTATAATTATATTCAACAGAAAATAAGAATATTTTTGTTTTTTGAATATTTATTGTAAATATTAGAATAATTACAATATTGCTGTTTAACTTATCCAATATACCAATTCAATACTTTTATGTTTATCCACCCAGCGATGATAAGAATCACTGGGCAAAGTGCTGTGTCACCAAAATAGGCAACTCAGAATATAACAAATGTGCATTTTAATCTGGCAACCCATAATGGTTACAAATGCATTGTACCAACATGTTATGGATGCTGTTTTGGAATTCCCCTGAAGCTAAAGATTGAGTTTTATGAAAATGTACTGATTCTACAAAGTGTTCAAGTTCAAGTAGGAAATTGGTTTAAAAATAGTCAAATATCATTTACAACAGCTGTTTGCTTTATTTATTGCTGATCTAAAGCATATAAAGTCTGGTAAATTTTGCCATTCTTACAGTTCTTATTATCTTGATGTGTCTCTGAATACAGCTACTGTTTGATACAATTATCTGCAAGACGTATGCATGTCTAGTATGGAAAAAGACAAGTGTAAAAAAATTGTTTTTCTTGAATAAAAGCAATTTTGTGATTTTTTATCTAGTTGAAACAGGGGATGTGTAAGTAAAGAGCAGTGCCAAGTTGCTGTATTGCAATGCCAAGAACACTGCCAAGTTGTGATGCAAGTATCTAATTTTTTTTTAAAGTTAAAATGGGTGAATATGTGCGTGAAGAGCGTTATCAGTTTGCTCTGCAGTGCCGAGAATTCTGTAATTCTTCCCCTCCCCCCTTTTTTTTTAAATCCAAAGGAGCTTTGTCCCTGAAGGACTATTGTTTTCATTTAGCAATTTTGCATTGATTCACTATAAATGTCAGATTCACTTTTCATATTGTTGCCACCAAATGTTGTCGCCTTGTATTATGTTTAAAGAAATTAAATAATGAAGAATCTGCTTAAATGTACGTGTATTTCTCCAAATGTGATAAAACAACGGTACCTAGAGCCATCCAATTTTGAATAACATAATCTTTAACCGAATATGGGTATCTGGTTGCCCTAATTTGGAATTTGTTTTATTATTGATTTTATATTTTGTAAAACTTTAATGAATTTTTAATTAACAAAATCAAGGATTTCAAAGCAAGCAATGGCAACGTTGTACAGAAAAAAATATTTTTATCTCCAACGTGTGGGACTCTGTATCCGAAATTCTAAAGATATGCTCATTTTAAAATTATTTTGCAATATTGTTCTTTAACTGAATTTTATGGTTTAAGTGTGAAGAACATGATATTTAATAAATTAACATGATATTTAATAAATATTAAATTTAATAAATGTAATAAATGAAGGGGTCAAGGTAACACACAAAATGTTAAAAAAATGCCCCTTTGGACATAATTTAAAATCTGAAACCTTTCAGTTTTTTTTTTTATTATTTTTTTTAAAGTTAAAACAGGTCTCTGTGCACATGGATCAAGAAAATAGAAATTTTAGTGTTCTATTGTGGTGGTTGATTGCTTTTTTAATTTAACTAATTTGTTCATGTTTTATGAAATTTTGAAGGTTTTGTTATTCATATTTATGTTATTTTTACTGTTTCATTAGTTCATTGTTGTTTTATGTAATTTTCAGTATGCTGCAATTTAAAAAAAAATTTTTTTAATGACTACTGTTTTTTACATATTTGGTTGATGAAAAAATAGTTGCCAATCATTGGCGATTTTGCGGGGCTGCTGGGTGGATAACATGAAAGTACCATGAATTCTTTCTGGTAAGTCACTGATGCACTGTTGATTTCATTCCATTCAGAACTGTATCCCAACTCTATGTCCAGTAGTAAAACACTGCAGAAATATTTCACCTTTACCCTCATACCAAGGACGAAATTTAGGAAGTATCAAATCATTTTTCTTTCATTTCAGGCATTAAGCTGTTACATACCCACTTTGCAGACCTTTATCTTTCATCAACTTTCATTTTGTCATGAATGATGCAGGGGAATAATTCAATATTTATATCTCAAATGGTGATATCGTTTTTTCCTTTGTGATGCATTGGTTTTCTTGTAGATGCAGTGTTGTCTTCTGTGATTAGTTGATATATGTGAAGAGAATTCCCCACATTAGTGACTCTAGGCTTCATCTTTTCTTCCCGTGCATTTATGCACAAATTGTACTTCTGCTAACAGAATGAATTTTCATCTTCTGATGAACTTTTATTACTTCTGTTCTTTTTCTCTTGAAAAAAATATCACAGTGCTTCATTGCTTTTATTTTGTACTGTATTAAAATGTCACTGCCATAATATTGAACTGTTTTCCCTTTTATCCATGCATGTTAACACCTTTTATTGATATTCATATGATAATAAGTTGCTTGTTGAGCGGAGCCTGTTATTGATAGCTTAGGGTTACTGTCTTACATGCTTGACACAAGAGTGATATCCATTTTACATATATGGTTTTAATGCTGTCTGCATGTCATTAGAATACCTTTGGCAGAAAGTCTTCTGATATCTGTTTCTGTAGAAATGAGCCGTAACCCATTTTATATAGGGATATCTTGAAGAAATGAATTTCAGTTTCCCATCCCTGTGCACTTAATGATGAATTGGTGGTATACATTTTCTTTACTGTAAATAAAATATTTGTTATAACATTTTGTCTTTTCTGCAGCCAACATTCATCAGAAGCAAAATAACAATATTTTCATCTGACTCCTCCCTGCTTGAAATGTATAAGGCTGTACTTCTAGCAGCTTCAGTTAAACATACTGGCAAGAGTAGCACTCGTGACAGACAGGCAGTTCTGTTGGTTGGCTTAATATTTTCCCCATATTTTCTTTTTCTCTGACATCCACATATAAATTTTGCATATTTTTATTAAAAAGTGTTGGATGTGTAAAAGTTTTGGTATGAAAATCATTTTTTAAACTACTTGGTATTGTTAGATTGTTTAGTGTCATTCCTAGATGCCTATTCTACGATCACTGGTCCACCTACTACTTGAGTGAACAATGTTGACTAAAAAAAACCGATATGGACAGCTAGCTTCAACTTATCGGAGAAAGCCATTCTGTGGTCCTCTGTTGATGGGCTGGCGAGTCCATTTCACTTTATTGAAAAGGGACAAGGTGACAAGGAGCTGTAGACCAATCACGGTACTGACGAGTGACAAAATTTATTGCACACGCTGCATTTGTAGTTAAAAAAAAAGGTCACAAAACAGTATTATGACGAAAACTCAGCAAAATATGCTGCTGTGTTACGTGGAGGAAAGTCCCATTTTTTAAGGGGAAAGTTATCGCTAGGCTATTTAGGGCTAAGAAATAAAGAGAGATGTGGAATACCATGAAAGAATGGTAAATAGATAAGAGTGAATGAATTAAGTTTACTTAAAATCTTTTTAGAAATAAACAATTTTAATCATTTAAATTTATAATATGATTAATCTGCATTGAAATCTAATTGCGAACTAAGTTTTTTTTTTTTTTTTCCCATACTTGAACTGTGTTCTCACGCAATTTATTTTATGGTTAATGTTAGAAAAATATTTCTTGATTCATGGCTTTCCCCATGTGTAACATGGATACGATCCTGTTTCCCTCAGAAAGTCCTCCCTTGGAAACCAGTTTTAAATTGTAATAAAATTATACACACACACACACAAAAAAAAAAAAAAAAAATCTGAAAGCCTTCAGGTTTTATATTACATCCAAAAGGGCGTTTTTTAAATGTTTTGCGTGTTACCTTTATTTATTAAATATCATGTTCTTTGTACTTAAACCATAAAATTCAATTCAACAGCAATATCATATAATTTAAAAAGAGCATATCTTTAGATTAGAATTTCCGATACACAATCTCGAGCGCTAGAGATGAAAATGTTTTTTCCGTACAGTGTTGAAATTGCTCACTTTAAAATCGTTGATTTTCTTAATCAAAAACTCATAAATGCTTTAGAAAATATGAAATAGATAATAAAACAAATTCCGAGTTCCAAACTTGTGCTTCGAAATGCCTATATTCAGGTGAAAGATTATGTTATTCAAAATTTGATGGTTCTAGGTACCATTGTTTTATCTCAATGCGAGAAACATTTATACATTTATGCAGAATCTTCATTATTTAATTTTTTTAAATGTAATAATGTGCGATAATGTTTGGTGGCAATAATTTGTAAAGTGAAACGCCATTTATAGTGAAACGCCATAAAATGTCAAAATGAAATAAATAGCCCTTCTGGGCTAAGGCAGTTTGGGCTAAAATTTTTTCCATTTTTATTTTACAGTAGTTTGAATTTCGCATAATAAGGAACAACACTCCTTATTGTGTTCACAATATTGTTCGTAAGGTATTCGACTGTTATATTTTAAAATAAGCTTAATTCTTGCTGTGCGTAAATCGAGTAGATGCTTCTCGGATGTCTATATTATTATTAACTGAAGAAGGCTTATGTGCTAGATAAATACTTATTGTCTTCTACATTTTTAAACTATATAATTGCAATATATATCTATAATTTCAGGAAAAGTATAAATAACCTTTCTTTCAGTAGAAATTGCATTCTTGTTTTCTGTATGCGGATATAAATACTCTCTCAGTTCATCTCAAATTAAAATAACTATAAATTTTGGCAATCTGGAATATGCAATGAAAACATCTTCTGGCAGAGCAAAAGCATCAATATATTTTCTATAAATTTGCTGATTCAGAGATCTACTACCATATTCATCGTTTAAATACGAAAAAAGTAGCTGCAGAAACACATACAAAGCCATTGTCTACTTAGGACGTCAACTACACAAGCCTGATTGATGATTGGCAACATTTTCAGACCTGTTTTTCACTAGCAGCAACATCTGGCAGGGCACAAACTACTGCCGACTCTCAAAGCATAGAATAGGTGTCCTGAATAGGAACAGGTTTATGATCCATCATACAAGAAATATACCGATGTGATTTTTGTAAAACGCTTTGTAGCTTTTAAATAAAAGTGTTTTAATGAATATTCTTAGGTATTGATATAAAGCAGAGCAAAGTAATTTTATTATTTTTTTAATAGGACGGTATGGCAAACACTGTGAAAAGAAGTGTCAGAAATCTTGCCCAACAGGTTTCTGCCATTCTCTTCTTGGATTTTGCATCTGCCCACCTGGACGAACAGGCAGGAAATGCTCTCAACATTGCTCTCCCTTCAGCTATGGGCCAAACTGCCAGTATAAATGCCGCTGCATGTGGAATAACTCTAAAGCCTGTGATACTCAGGTGAAGTTGACTTTGGATGGCTAGAATATCTGTAAGCACTATTAATGTAACCCTGCTTAAAAGTGCAGACACTTTGTTAACACATTTCAAGTGATGTGTTGCTAAACAGGATACCAGATCTTGAAATTCTTTGTATGTTAATTCTAAGGTGACCAATCGTCCTCCTTTAGGAAGGGCAGTCCTTTGTTTGTATGTTTTGTCTTTCCTTAAAAAGTGCCCTCCTACCTTGCCCTCCTTTTTGATATTTCAAAATTAATCTGTTATTCTCTATATTCAGAGATACCAAGCCGAACTGTTGCGTGTCATGTGACAGTACAGTTCGGAAAGATGCAATTATGAAATGCGTACATAGTGCATAGGAGAACTTCACATGTCTCTTACCATTGTACGCTTCACTTTGATTTATATTATACTTCATAAAAATAAGAAATATGAAATTATTTCTTTCTCAGTAAATATTATACTCAAGTAAGTACAAGTCATGTTTTACTAATTAATTCAATTTTATACAACCTTTTTTAAACACAGGTGTAAAATAATTTAAATATAGGTTTTATCACTTTTGTTATTAAAAATTTAGTTTTAATTATTAATTTTATTTATTCATAATGTGCTGGCGTCATTCGTGTAGCTCTATATTTTGTTTTTAATTTCATTTAAGGGATAAAAAACAAGATAAAAGAAATGCCTTTTCAGTGATCAATTGAAAAAGAAATTTCTATTCTTCATATCAAAGAGAAACACCATTGTTTTTTGCAGTATTTGCAGAGGAGAATTTTGTATTGCATTTGAAGGCAGAGCAGCTAGAACAAAACTCTTGAACACCAACAAGCATAAGCAATCATTAGATGCATCAGCTTGCAGTAGTAAAGTAACAAATTTTTTTAAAACTTCTAATTATTCTGAAGATGAAAAACAGTTATCTGTAACAGAGGGAACATTAAGATTCCATACCATAATTCACAATCAAAGTTTTCATAGTATGAATTGTACAACTAAAAATCATTGAAAAAGTTTCACAATGTTAAATTTGTATGTGGCAGGACAAAATGTGAGGCTATTATTAAATTGGTATTTAAAAATTACTGTGTTAAAATACTTACAGAAGACTTAAAAAATGCATTCTTTCTAACGGTTTGATCTAATGCATAAAATCGTAATGAAACCAAACTGTATTCAATATTGTTAAGTTATTATAATGAAGGCCATTCAAGTAAAAATTTTAAATTTAGAAGGGTGAAACTGCTGAAATTTTGTCAAACCACATATACAGAATAATAAATGAAAACAACTTGAAATTTAAAGTTGTTGCATTAACAACTGATAATACAAACACAAATTTTGATAGGTGAAGAGGAGGAAGCGAGTAATGTCAAAGGAACAAATAATGTCAATGTAAAATTATAAGATTACCTCAAAAGAAAATTCTCGGAACAGGTTGTAATGCACATATTTTGTGAAATGCAATCAACGCAATATCATGTGCCATGCCAATTGATGTAGAAGTAATAATAATGCCAATTTATTTGCATTTTAGTAATTCTACTGTTTGTGTAGCTACTTTAAATGACGCAAATTTTATGAAGACACAAATGTTGAATACAAAAAACTTTTAGGATATTCAAAAGTTAGATGGCTCGCTCTAATGCCTGCTATAGAGTGTATTTTACAATTATTTGAGCATTTCTGTTCATATTTTTTAAATTAAGACAAATGTTCCAAAATTCTGGAATGTTTTTTTCAGTTATGAATTATCAGAGATATTAATGTATTATGTACATAATCGGGCATCTGTTTCACACAAAACAATTCAAAAGATTGAAGGTGAATATATTTCAGCTGCAGAAGTTAAGTCTTATTTTGAACGATTTTGTCCTTCAGTATAAGTCACAATCTGAAAAAAAAAATTATTCTTTTCATAATAAAAAGAAAATTGTCAAACCTAGAGGAATCAAATCCGGGCATAATGGAAAAGTTTATCAAAGTAGTGTAGAATTTTTACCAAACATGTTTCCAGTTTATCAAAGAATGGTCTGAAACAAGTATCACAGGAAATAACAGTTTTCAATGGTGTTTTTAGATTTCATTGCAAAGATTGGGCAGATGCTGAAAATTGTGTTGAGTTTTTATCGATAGAAATGCCTAATATTAAAATCGATGACAATTGTCTGTTTGAAAAAATTAGAAGACTGAATGTATATTTAAATTCTGATAAATTTGAACAATGTTGAATCACATATTAATCAACATGTTGAAAGTGATAAAAGATTGGTGGAAATATTTAACCATTTCATGTGAAAATTTAGTTATTCTTGTTGAATTTGTGTTGTGCTGCTTGGAACTAATGCAGCAGTTGAAAGAATTTTTCCAGCTGGTAATGATTTTTGGACAAGTGAGAAATCAAGATTGAATGTTGATACTCTAGCTGCGGAATTTACTATAAAATTCAATATGAAGGGTATTTCTTGCTCCAAAATTTCCAGTATATTGTTAGAAAATGATATATTTACAAAAGATCTTCATACAATGGAAAAATACTCATTTAATTAAATAACTAAAGGGGATGCCAGCGTAATTAATGTATTTTTGTTTGAATTAATAAAATGTTTCATTTATTTATATTGTAATTTTTAAAAAACATTTTTTATTCTCTTTTTCATTGTAAAAAATTTGGTCACCTTATTAATTCTGTGTATCTTTAATACTCAGGAAAGAAATATTACAGCTCTTCAGTAGAGCACTTTCTAGCCTTTTTTAACATTTTAGTGTATCTTTCAAAATAGCAGAGTGTTTTAATGTTTTAAATAAACTTTTGTATCTTCCTCCCTCATTTATTAGTCTGTATTTTCCTCCTTCATTTATTAATTTAAGAATTTAATCCAAACATTATGTTTAACTGAACTGCATTTTCTCTAAAAATATCTAGTGTTAAAATGTAATATTTCAATAGTGTTTATAGATAATAAATTATTTTCAGTAAAGCTTTGAATGATGTGTTCCAAGACTTAAGACGAATGCTATGTATAATGTAGTATGCATGTAGATATGTAAATGTAGCAAAGTTTACACATAGTAAGATATGCCAAGTAATCTAATAAAAGAGTGTACAATACATTATATTCTATATTTACAGTATTTTTTCTCTCCGTATCATGTTAAGTATGAAAATATGGAATTCTAATATTTTTTCTTATTACTGGATCATAAAAAAAAAGAAAAAATGCTCTGCTCTCACTATAGAGTTTCATGTGCAATATGATTATTTTAGAATTTTTTGGCTTGCTTTTGATGAATATCCATTTCCCATAATCAGAAGATAATGAGTGATGTACAGTTATTTGCACTGCCTTCAAATGTTGAATTCTAGAATTATAATTTAAGTTTTTCATTTAATTCATCCAATTGAAGGGTAGTGATCAATAGGAAACAACGAATGAAAATTAAATGCAGCTCTTTAGTTTCATTATTCAGTATGTGTGCTGATTGTGAAAAGTTAAAAAGTAGGTAATTTAATTGACTCTTTTAAATTAATACTTTTAGGTAATTTAATTGATTATTGTTATTTGTTACATCAATTTGTTAATCAGACTAATAAAAAATAAGTAAATAAATAAATAAATAAGAATTTGGTGAGGATTAGCTAAATTTTGAAAGCTTATATTAATTAAATTAAATTTCCTTCCTAATGAGAATAGCCTGTGATGATGTTGGTAGTCAAAATGTGATTTGAATGTTTTCTGAAAGTTTTTTTTTTTTTTTTTTTTTTTTTTTTTTTTAAATTTTTTTTTTTTTTTTTTTTTTTTTTTATTGAAATGTAGCCCGAGAAGCCTTTGCAATTTGGACCTGGTTATGCCCAGTAGAATCTAAATGGCATTTCCTTACTTTGGATTTCAGCATTTGAAACAAAGAATTCTCACACTGTTAAACTGCAGGCTTAGTGGTTAAGACTCATGAAAGCTGCTAGTTCATACTGGATTCAATTCATAGCAGGCTGACACTAGGCATTTTGTCACCCAGTGCAGTCTTTCTTGCTCCTAAATTTTGCTGCTTGTTTCTCTCCTAAATTTTAAAAAATTCACTGCTCAGTGCTTCTCTAAAATTCTAGAAAATTTGTTGCCTAGTTCATCTGCATTGACCCTGGTTCAGAGCTAATATTCCATGTATTAAAAGCTTTCAGTATCTTTCTGTTATCAGGACTGGATTCAGAAATGTATGTATGTGTGCATATATACGAGGCGTATTCGGAAACTAAGTACCGTTTTGAAAAAAAAAAAAAAATAGTAAAACAATTTTTTCGAATCCAATTTTATTTTTACATGAAAATGCATGTCTTAAACTATTTTTCAACATAGTTTCCGCCAATGATCAAACACTTGTCATAGCGGGTGACCAGTTTTTGTATACCATCGTCAAAGAAACTTCCCACCAGTTTTGATAACCACGACTCCACACCATTTTTCGTGTTATCGTCAGATCCAAAGCGCTTGCCACCAAGCTCGCACTTCATGTGCAGGAACAAGTGATAGTCGGACGGCGCCAAGTCCGGGCTGTACGGCGGGTGATCGAACTGCTCCCAATGAAACTGTCGAATTAACGATTGAGTGGCACCAGCAGTATAGGGCCGAGCATTGTCATGGAGCAACACAATTCCTTTACTGAGCATTCCTCTTCATTTGTTTTGAATGGCACGCCTTAGATTTGTTAAAGTCTCACAATATCGTGCCGCATTAATGGTTTCACCTCTGGGAAGAAATTCAGTAAGCAAAACGCCTTTCCTATCCCAGAAGACAGTGCACATGATTTTTTGTGATGACATTGTCACTTTGAACTTTTGTTTTTTTGGAGAATGAGTGTGTCTCCACTCCATCGATTGTTGTTTCGATTCTGGTGTGAAATGACACACCCAAGTTTCATCACCTGTCACAATTTGGTTTTAAAAGTTTTCTCCCTCATCACTGTACCGCGTGAGAAATGTCAGAGCACTACCAAGTTGCTTTGTTTTGTGAACATCAGTGAGCATTTTTTGGAACCCATCGTGAACACAGTTTGCGATAATTCAAGCGGTCAGACACAATTTCGAACAAAACAGTACGTGAAATTTGTGGAAATGCCTCTGAAAGAGTTGTCATTGTGAAGCGTCTGTTCTCATGAATTGCTTCATCAACTTTCCTTACCAAATCATCGGTGACAACAGAAGGCCGACCACTCTAAGCCTCGGCATGGACATTTGTTCGACCTGCATTAAACATTCTTACCCACTTTCTCACCATTCCATCACTTATCACGTATTCACTGTAAACTTCTGTCACTTGACGATAAATTTCGGCCGGTTTAACATTCCTCGCGTTCAAAAATTTTATCACGGCACGAATCTCACAGTCAGCGGGAGAACTAATTGTCTTAAACATTTTGAATGTGCACAGCAAACTAAAACACAACATAGAGCAACCAAAATGGCGACAATTGAAAGTCAGTGAACAAGAAAGACTAGTGCGCATGCGCGGGACGCCTACCACAGCGCTGCGACAGCGCTAGAATGAAACAGTACTTAGTTTCCGAATACGCTATATACATACATGCATTTCTGAAACTGGTCCTGATAACATAGAAGTACCAAGCTTTTTTTGCCTATGCTGAAGAACTTAAGCTTCGTCTTTTGAGGCCTGTTGGTGTATTGCATAGTTAAAAAATGCTGCAATGTAAAACATAGTCCATGAAGAACATTCAGTCAAATAATAAGGAGTGCTAGAAATATCTGAATTAAATGCCTAACCAACACAGCATTCAAGAGTTATTGTTTAACATTTTATACGAAGCAAAGCACAATTTAGTTTTTCTTTTCTTTATTATTATTATTATTTTAATTTTTTTTTCATTTTATACCCACTACATGTATCAAGCAAGTAATGAAATAAGGGGAAAATGAAATATCATTTCTGATATTGAGACATAAAGACTTGTTTTATATGTTTATCACGCTTATTTGTAACTACAGTAAAACCCTATAATTCTGGAATAATTAATAATCATGTCTATCTGGATTAATACAAATATGGATAAACGAAAAAGGGAAAGAATTATGACATGAAGATTTCAAAATACTTTGCAGAACTTCATAATCTAGACTGCCTTAATGTTTCAAGAATTGTGTGCTTATTGTATGCCTTGTAATAAATTAAATTGTTACTAACAAAAGTAATAAATTCTGGGAAATTACACTTGTTTAAGACAAATTTACTTTGAATGTTGTGTTACCTCGTATGCTAAATTAATGGTTTCAAGAAATTGACTGTCTTCTCTTGAGTTACAGTAGCATTCAATTTCCACCTCTGTTAAATCTGTAAAATGCCTTGAATCAGCAGTTTGTGGTATGCGGCAGATATTTTGAATTTTCCAAATAATTTTATTTATTTATGTATAGTTATTAATTTTTGTAATTATACATATACGTAAATTTATTGGAAAACTATTTTATTCTTTCTGTTCTCTCTTTTTTAAGAGAATTGTAAACTGCAATAAACTGCGTACATATTTTTAAACATAATTTGTAAATTTCTTCATCTTGCCTTTTATTTGTCCTTGTTATCCTTCAGTATAAATGCTGTTAATGATTTCTGCTTCATTTAAATTTTAGTAGCCTGGGCCATCATCATCTTTTTCCATTCAAAGTTCAACATCTTTCAATGATTCTTCTACACTAGCTTAGTGTAATGTCTTGTGAAGATCTTGTATTTTGCTGTTGATTATTTCAGAATCTACATCTTCATTTATGAGGAGTGTTTATAGGATTTGGTTGAAGTTTTAATGTTTTACGGTGACTGTAGGGGATCATAGGCCTAAAATTATGCAAATCGTGGGTCTAAAATTGTACTTGTTTTAAACTTCTGTAAGTTAACTGGAAAGGGAATAGACCAATGTATAAAAACTTAAATTATGTAAAAAAGCATATTTAAGTTGGTATAGATTTCTATAAGCTGTTCTTCTTTGACCAGTCTTAGTTTATAAATACTTAATTATACAATAAATAATATTATTTTGGATATTGTATAAATTAACATCTTACCATATATATATTTCGATAAATATTTAGATCTCATAACACTGTTTGTAAATAAACCAGAATAAATGCATTAGATTTGAATTTTATTTCAAAATTTATTAATATTATTTGTACTGCTGCTTATCTAAAGGTTTATCATTAATCTGCACACTAGTGTCATGAATAGTTATAGATTATTATGCTCATATCTGGCTTTGACAAGGCATAGATGTGACTTTTGAATTCCTTGGTGACAATATGCATGACTTTATGCAGTTGCTTTTAAATTTTTACTCAGAGCACCCCATGACATGGAATTAGCCTGTCCTTTTTTCGACTTATGAAGAGGTCTGTTGGGCTAATGGATTTCAAGATTTTCATTTTTCACAAAAGCATTATTACTCTGTTTGTATGATGGCTGAGACTCACTGCCATAATGATGAGATGAGATTTGAAATCTTAGCAAAAACATGTATGATGCAGTATCTGCACTGAGTGAAGCCACTTAAAATTCATCAGTCCAAAATTTAATGGTAATTTAATGGTACAGGACCCTCAGATTCTGTTTCTCAGTTTTTCTTAATCAAAACTGGAAGTGGAGTTTTGACAGGTAACCCTTGCGAGTTTTACTATAACTGAGTAATTAATCCATCTATGAAGGCATTATGGTCACAAACATCTTTGAAGAAAAACAATCAGGTTATCATAGCCTTAGTAATCCTATTTCTTTGCTTGTCATAGAATATTCTTAACTTCCTTTAATGTTGTTGTATTGATTTTGCTTACTAGTTCTTGACAGTAAATTTTTCATTTTTAATGTATGTAATTTTCTAATTTAATTTTTTTAGACAGGACAGTGTTTGTGCAAAAAAGATTTCAGTGGTACATATTGTGAAATAAGATGTCTAGGAAATGTAGCTGATTGTATGCTTCAAGGTAGGTTTTTCCATCTAGTATTAAATTATTAGACATAGTATTAAATATCTAGTATTATTAAATTATTAGATTATTTAATAGAACTAAGAGTGTAAAATCTTTTAAAATGTATGCTGTTCTGTGGAAAATTTAGAATTCTGAATCCAAAAATGAATTCATGTTCGATTCTCATGTACAGTTTTTTCATAACTTAGTTTATAGGAATTTTACAGTTCTTTAAAAACATTGCAGATAGAATATCATATGCAATAAATAGATGGAGAAAGAACTAATTAAATAAATGATATTTTAGAAATAGTGTTTTTATGTATATGTTGATAATTCTAATGTGATTCGCTTTTCTAACAATTACCGGTGCATCAAAGGTGATGTTTGCTAATGTGTTATATGAAAGAGAGAGGTATAATACCATTATGATTTTTTTTAAGAAATGTAATTTCTCTTTCAGTTTAATTTCCTGAATTAAATAATAAATGAAATTTTAAAAATAATGTAAGTTATCTCGGTATTTTTGTCATTTTTTTAAAAATTAATAGGACCAATTTCTTTGCAGATAGTGTTCCAGTTATTGTTTGTAATGAGGGCTTTTATGGTCGCAATTGTGATAGACCATGTAATTGTGTAAATGCTGTTTCTTGCGATTCTGTCTCTGGTCAGTGCCAGTGCTTTCCAGGATGGACAGGATTGCATTGCGATAAAGGTAACTAATTATTTTGTCTCTGTTAAATAAGGGAATGAAATATTCAGGTTTAAGTGTATTTTAGATACTAAAAGTTATGTTTAAAGATTATTAAAATCATTTAAATTCTGATACATTTTTTTAAATATTGAGAAAATGCAATAATACAACCCATGCTTTTTGGTGAAAACTGTGTATATAATCTATATAATATTATGCTCACTGATAACTGCATGAATGCTGTAACTTGGAGTGGTTTAGTGACCAGTTAGTTTTTGCACCACAAAACAGATCCAAATGTTTATTTGCAGTAGAGGCCAAAATGCATTTTTACCTTGACATTACTATGTTTATTTTTTCTCCGTGGACTTCAGTTTGATCAGAGTCACTTACCACTTCTAAGGGCACCTAGGCTGCAGTGGTGTGTTTACCATCTTCATTAAGAAATAGGGCTGTTAGAGAGTGGCAGTAAAATGAGCCAATATAGGGTCTTCACAGATACTCAACTCTTGAATTTTTATTTCAGATTCAGTTCTTAGTAGCAGAACAGGTTAGCAGCATGTATTCCTCCTGCCCAATTTTCCACTTATTTAATGTTGATTAAAAACCAGTTCCTTAAGTACTTCATTAAGGCATTTTTCCTATGTCAGGTAGCTCTTGAATATTTTGTTTTAAATAAGTTATGTACTTAACTAATTTGATGTTATCTTTGAAACTATAATTTGATTAAATTACAACTGTGCGAAGTCTTGTCTGTTTTTGTTTTTAAGGAGATTATTTGTTCCTCAGCTTGCAGTCCTGGTTATTTTGGTGAAAATTGCAGTCAGAAGTGTTCTTGCAAGAATAATGCCACTTGCGATCTTGTCAGTGGAAAATGTCTTTGTCCTCCTGGATATCATGGGACACATTGTCGGGAGAGTATGTTGCATGTAATCAACTTTCTTCTGTTTTATATAAATCATGAATTTATGGCCAAACTAAAAAATATTCATGAATTTTTTCAAATGTTTCTTATAAGTAAGAAAATAGAATTCACTTCCCTCCCAGAAAACTATAAACTTTATGTTTGCCTGATATTTACCTTTGAATAGGTAAATGATATTTCTGTATTATTTTTCCATCTTTTATTGTAAAGCATATCATATTTTTTATTTTGTAATCAATGATGAATCACTCTGTATTACTTTTACTACACAATTTACATGTTTTTAACATTACTTAGTCTCTGAAAAAAAAATGAATTTGCTGTCGTCAGTTAATTCAACCAAATATCATTATTAAATTATATACATTTTTTGCTGCACTTCATTTAAACTTCTTTCCTCAAATGATTCTAACCTAGTTAACTTATCCTTAAGACAAGTTGAAAGTGATATCAAATTTTGATGAATTTTTATCATATGTCAAATTCTTTTTATTTTTTTATTATGAGTAAAATTTTCTCTTTAAAATCTTACACTTCTGTGCGTGATAGAGATGAAAAATATGTAAATCAGTTTTATAATTTAAAAGGCTTTTGGTACTGCCGATTGCAATAAAAAAGGGGAATTTTGCAACTAGATATTATAGCAGTCCCATAAAAAAATGTCTATGTTCTACAGCTAATCATATTTGAGTTATGCAAGGTATACATATGTACAGATGTCACAAAAAGTCCATTTTAAATCTTTTTTACAGTCCATTTTAGAATAAGGAATCCTTATTCTAAATCCTCCTGTACATATAAGTGTCATGAAAAAGTATTAAAATAAATTTGGAAACAATCAAAATTGATATTTCTGTTGAAAACTGATAATCAAAATTTTTTTACGATTGCAGTACTTCCTTTACTTCATACAAGGAAGTAAAAATCATTGAAAGTTAAAACAAGATGTTTTATAGTTCCTAAAATAAGTATTCTCAAAATAACGTAAAGCTTTTAGGAATTGGAATGAAAATATCTTCTAATAATTGTCTGTAAATGAGTCCAAAAGATTAAAATATGACTCATAACTAAAAAACAAGTGTGGCAACCTTGTGTTAGGTGTGCACAATTGTTATTATATACGCAAAGTACACAATGCATGATATTAGAAATATCTCTTATTTAATTACAATACAGTAGAAATGTTTTAAATTTATCAGTTATAAATTATATCAACTAAATGCATTTAAATTCTTTAATATGTTAGAAAATGCATAGTTTTAGTTTGAAAGTTAAAAATCTTATGCAACTCAACTGGGAAATATTTCTGAGAACTGAAAATATACCCAATCACATGGATAAACCAAACATCAAATTCTGCATGTAATGCAAATGCCTATTAAAATTGCTAAGCAGAATGAATAATTAACTCTATGGTAACATAGTGAAAAAAAATGCAAGAAGCTTTATATATTTCTTAATATCAAAATATAAATGAGAGCTGAGATTAAGTCAGAACTGTAGAAACCCTCTTCCCTTAGAATGGAATTGGTGATATAATGCAAACTCAAATGTTTAAAAAAATTTCTGGTGCGTAGATCTAAGATACATAATGTACTGGTCTTTTAATGCCATTCCCGTTTATAAAGTTTTTTTTTTTCTAACTGTTTTTTGCTGTCCATCCAGTTTTGCAACATCAGTATTACTATTCTTTTAGCTAATCAAATGTACACGAATTTGAAAAAATTTTAGCAATAAATTGGTTTTTCAACATACAACTATGAAATCATTGAAAATGGCATTTTGCAATAACTACAATGAAAAGCCAACTGAGTAGAAAGATGATGCATATGTAAACATCAGCACTATGATATCAGAGAATAACATGAGGAGTCAGCACACATAGTGCAAGGCAAATTAAAATGAAGAAAGGAAAGTGCATTTCCAGGCTTTCTTCTGCAAGTGAAAATGAGATTCTCTACAAGGGTAGTATGGCTACAAGAAAACATCAAAATGCCTTTACACATTGTAGATTGATTTGCAATTTGAGGAGGGTTGTCACCAGAGAGTTTGAATTGATAAAAGTGTTGTTTCATGAGCTTAGAAAGACCTTCCAAATGACAGATACAGTTGTAAGAAAGGTTGGTGGTGATCATTTAAGAAAAAGAATAGTGACTGCTGCCTGATATATCACCCTGTAGGTGAATAGAGATCAAAATGAAACAGCAGGCAACATTGCTTTAGCTGTTGTGCAATGCAACCAAATGATATGTGTCTTGGTTTACTGCGGCAAGACAACTTCATAAAGTTGGCCTATTCACCTGCCAGCCCAATGGCTGCACTGTTTACTGTAGTGTAAAGAACACAAAGACTGGTGACCTCATCAGTGAAGTCATGACCTCTTTACTGATGAGAGTCGTTTCAGTCTGAAAAAGACTTCTTGTGCCCACCTGATATGGATAGATATAGGGGCACACTTTAATCCCACTAACACCAGGGTTGGGTGGTCCTGGTATGCTTGTATAGGGAGACATGATGACGATGGATTGGTGGAGCAAGCTCCACATTTTTGACAGAGATACAGTTACTGGAAATCGTTACTATGATGAAGTTATCCTACCCCACATGAGTCTTGTATACTGTGTATTGATTTGATTGCTGATCTGTGGTTCTAATTAAAAAGTGGTCTGTGGTGGGATGGTAAAATAGGTGGAACTCAAAACAGATTTTTCCTTACCTCCAGCAATAGATACAGTCTTTTTTCAAAAATAAGACACTGTCTTACTTTCTTTTTTGGTCCAAAATACGCGTTAGGGCTTATTTTCGGGGAAGGGCAAAAATAAAAGTATATTTATATATTTTTATTTAATATTTATTTTACACAGAATACAGAAATTTAAATTTATTCAATTACAGTCATGTCATCTTCTTCTGGAACATCGTCATAAATATAATTCTGAATTATATTCTGATTTTCTTCCAAATCCATTTCCTGTTGAATCATTGGTCCGAATCTCTCATGTCTTGCGATATAGCTATCGTTACATGAATACTTCTTGTCTAAGTAGCCTGTTCGTAGTGCATTGGAAACATCACTATCAGTTATTTTGTCCCATGAATTTTTTACCCAATTCACAACTTCTTGTAAGCCTGGTTTTACAAAATTACCTCGATGATTTCTCACCGTTCTGTTTTCAATATATTCATTGATTTCCATCTGCAAATGATCCTTGAATGGCTTGTTTATTGCAATGTCAAGTGTCTGGAGGTAACCAGTCATTCCTGCCGGAATCATTATTTGATCAGTCTTCCTCTCAGCAAGAAAGTTTTTCATGTCTTTAGCGCGGTGAATACTGGCTGAATCCCAAACTAGTAAACCTCTATTCTGACCCTTCAACAGTGGTGGCAGCATAAAATCAACCCACTTTCTTATAACTGCTTAGGTGCATCAGACTTTTTCACTTTCAATGACATAAATTCCTGAAACACAATGAATCTGGTCTTTTTTACCTTTAGTGATTAAAAATGGCGATACTTTCTTGCCATCTAGACGAATCGCCAAAATACAGGTAACGTGCACTATCGTAACCAGTAGAAGGAACGTAAATTGACGAAGGAGCCTTGTGGTGAACTGTCGTTTGAGCTCCTTGGCCTAGGAATATCGCAGTCTCATCCATAGCAATCAAGTTGGAAAGTTGGTACTTCGAAA
>KK117700.1:120218-155485 GCA_000611955.2 Stegodyphus mimosarum
TTTTTTTTTTTTTTTTGTTGTTGTTGTTGCTGGGAGAGAACAGACTTTTCTCTCATCAGTCTCATTCAGTCATCTCATCTCATTCTTTCAGTCTTGAATGAATTGCCATCTACTAATAGATTTTCCAGATATGGCTCTGTATAGAACCTAGGCATTGATAGTAGCAAGGTCCAAAATATTATATAAACCCTGCACCGGCCACCTACGTGAAGCAAACTTGACAGTATACTACTTTGTCATTTGGCCAATCACGTCCACACCAAATTTAGTTGAATTGTAGTAAGCGATAGTATCAGGTAATTTTTTGGGAGTATCTATAATTTCTACAGTTGGATGAAGCTATTTAGCAATAAAATGTTTTTATCTTTTTTTCCCTTGATAAACAGTCAGACTGATGCCTTTATGTGTTAGTACCATAGTCACACGCAATGCAGATTTTGACATTTTTACAGAGACTGCTATTTCTCTTGAGCACTTCACAATTCCTACAAGGCTGGTGTTTTTTGGATTTTAATGCCTCTGCATGCTTCAGTGTTGTGAAAAAGTTATCTGTGGTGACATTTCTACCTTTGTTTTCATGTGGACTTAATAGTCGCAGTATTACAAATTCAGAAAGAGAGATGTTGGATGGACTTTGGTTATTTTTTCCAAGATATGGGAATCTATCTGCAGCTAAGTAGAACTTGATTCCAAATTTATCAGGTTTGTTTGGCATATATTGAGTAAACTTACACCTAGCTTTTGTAGGAAAACTGCTCATCTACAATTATATTAGGACCTGATGTATAGTTAGTCTGGCAGTTTTCAGTGAAATTATTCCAAATATTGGAGATAAGGCCAAATTTGTCTGTCTCTAGACGATTTGATCTTGTTGATTTTATATCGAAGCATAAGAATCTCATTATTTCATGAAATTTATCTCTTGACATTGTATTTCAGAAAAACATTGGTACCCAGTTCAAGCTATCCAGTTCCAAGTCCTTTTGCACAATATATACCAAGTGCATATAAAATTGCTATAAAAGCACCCATTTCTTCTATTGTTATATTCCATTTATTTTCATTAATCTGTCGATGAGTTTCATCTTTAGTGCATTTCTTTATATGCTTCAATATCCATTCATCTATGAAAAGTCTCCAGGCACTTGACGGACTGTTTTCATCGTGTTTAGCATGTGGTATTGGGAACTTCCTTCCAAATATTTTGCTTTGATTTTCTTCCTTTATCATTTGTTTCTAATTGCACGACATTCCAAACTATCCCATCTTAGCCAACTTCATTGTTTCCAACTTTGAATATTACTGCTGATTTCTTTTTCAGATTTCCTTGACTGCACGCACCTTTTCTTAGAACTTTTTATTTTAATTTATTAGCTGATAAATTATCATTTTTATTGCAATGAGAAGGTCTAGCAGTTGTTAGGGCACTGCTAGAGTCATCATCACTTTCATTTTCTTCATCTGAATTCGAATTTTCAACATTAGCAAGCAGGTATTCATCCTCGCTACTCAAAATTGAAACACTGTCATTATTATCATAATCTTCTGAATCATTTTCAGATAAATGTAAATATTCCAAAGCTTCCTGAACAGTGTTGAACAGCCTTGAATGACGCCGTGACATCTTATCTATCCTTATATTAAGTATAGAATAAAAGCAACTTCAAAAAATCTTTCAAAATATTCATTACAATTTTCCACTATATTGGAACACAGTTTGCATTTCGAGATGAACATTATGACAACTGAAAACTTACACTATTCTCCTCCTGGTGCAGTCAGTTTGAGGAATTCGAGGCTGTGGCAGATATATTTTACAGTTACTTCCGAGATAATGGATCTGTTTTTCGTCATGTAGGCATAAACACTTCTTATGGGTCAAATTGATCTGCTTTGTGGTTCTAGGCATAAGTATTAATAATCATATATTTATATATGTTACTCATTTTCAAATTTGGTAAGTTAATGTGTACCTTAAATTATTAAAAGTCATAAAAGGAATTTTTCTTCAATTAATACTTTTCGCATGGTGACAAATTAAACATTGGTTTGGGTCAAATTGACCTGCTCCATGGTTCTAGTGTTAAGCAGCCTTCCCTCTAAAAGAGGCAACCAAATCTAAAGCTTTGTTTTCTCAGCCCCAAAGATTTGCCAGTGAAATAATTTCAAAATATGAAATGCATTAAATTGTGCTAGTGAAATAATTTTATGATGATTTCTCATCATGAATGACAGGAACTTAATTACTGTACAAAATGATAGAACCAGATGATAGTTCTTCATGTAGGATAAACCAAAACGTTAAATCGAAGGTTAAGCAAAGACATTGTTTGTAGACTGACACTGATTCCCGAATTGTTTTTTTCTAATTTTTCAGTTTCTTTCTTGAATCTCATTACTTGCAGAAATATTTTGATTAACAATCTCTGTATTTCAAAATTTTTCTTCTGTAATGGCTTCTTACTCATTCCCAGCACTGACAGTTTTGTTTTCGACAAAGACAATATTCTTCTTCATTTCAACAGCATTTGCTAGTATTGTGTTCTTCATTGCAGAGAGTGCTGACAAGCCATTTTCTTTCATTTTTGATGTTTCATTCCTCAGGCTAGCTGCATTTCCTTCAATGGAGTTCCTCATCTCTGTCTTCATTTTAGGAGAATTTGTTGCTGCTTCTTCCCACCTGGCAGCAGTGGTTTCCATAAAGGCTTTCAGCTGTTTTTCCATTTTCCTGGTTATTGGAATTCAGAGAGATCCACAATGCTGACACCAATTGTTGTGAGCTACAGGTTCATAGATGTCTCCTAATATAATTCCTTTGGATGAGTAGGAAGAAATTAAACATTTATTGTAAATAATAATGACACATAACAAAACAAATAATTTAAAATAACTGAAGTAGAACATGAACATATTAAGCAGTTCCTCTTTAGCCCATGAAAAATTGTAAAAATCTGAAAGGTTTCAGATTTTAAATTACATCCAAAGGGGCATTTTTTGAACATTTTGTGTGCTATCTTATTAAATATCACGTTCTTTGCACTTAAAACCATAAAATTCAGTTCAAGAACAGTATAGCAAAATAATTTTAAAATGAGCATATCTTTAGAATTTCCGATACACGGTCTCACTCACTAGAGATAAAAATGTTTTTTCTGTACAATGTTGCCATTGTTCACTTTGAAATCCTTGAGTTTGTTAATGAAATATTCATTAAAAGTTTTACAAAATATGAAATCGATAATAAAACAAATTTCAAATTTGAGTTTCCAGATGTCCATATTCAGGCAGAAGCATATCGATAATAAAACAAATTTCAAATTTGAGTTTCCAGATGTCCATATTCAGGCAGAAGCATTCAATATTCAAAATTTGATGGCTCCAGGTACAGTTGTTTTGGTGGCAACAATTTGAAAAGTGAAACAACGCTTTTAGTGAATCAATACAAAATGCCAAAACGAAATTAACAGTCCTGGGCAAATTGCCCCTTTGAACTAAAGTCACTCACAGAGTAAAACCCTAGAATGCAATTCAACTAACTCTCTTTAAACAGTAAAGTCTCTGAGCTCATTAACAACTGACTCAATTTGGCTCTCAGAGCTGTATTAGCTTGTGGAAGCTTTGGCACAAAAATCATTCATAGGGTTCTGAAAATGTTTTCCTGAATCTTCCAAGAAGTCACTAGCGTGATGACAAATGTTATGAAGGCCATTTTCCCTTATATTTCACGTTCTAGTCAGGATATTGGGTCTGGGAGAAAGTTCATGGCGTTTTTCTCGATAAATGGCATTAGTAGCAAATAACTCAGGAAACGCAGATCGCAGTGGATGGAAAATTATGTCCGTTTGACAATGCAGAAAAGTAACTAAAAATTGCGCTATGTTTTGCAATATTATTATGACAAAGGAAGAAATGTTGCATAGGCTTGTGAAAATATTTGTGCCTTGTATGGTAAAGGTACCTTATCAAAATCTTGTGCCCGAAATTGGTTCACTTGCTTTCGTTCTGATAATTTTGACATAAAAGATAAGTCACATTCTGGTCATCTAATCACTGGAAAAGCTGTGAAATTCCAGCAAGATAAGCACATCAGCAGTGTCAACACTGATATGGAGCTGGTCATTGACCACAAAACTGTTTTGGACCATTTACAAAAAACTGGTTACAAAAAGAAGCTCAATGTCTGGTTCCACATGAGCACAAAAAATGTGCTAAATTGAATTAGCATCTGTAATGTGCTGCTAAAATGCAATGAACTTGAGCCATTTCTCAAATGTATTATAACCAGGGATGAAAAATGGATTACATACAACATTCACAAGTGTAAAAAGATCGTGGATAAAGGATGGCCGTCGCAAGCTATTGTGAAGCCAGAATTGTTGCTGAATAAAATGCTGCTGTGAGTGTGGTAGGACTCAAAAGGAATTGTCCACCAATGAGTTACTTCCAGTTTATCAGATTATTATTTCTTATATTATGTATAGAGATTATGCCAGGCAATTGAAAGAAAATGGCCCAAATTGAATAACAGGAAGGGTATTGTCTTCCATCATGAAAATGCTTGACCATACACTTCTTTGATGCCCCATCAAAAATTGTGCGAGTTTGGTTGGAAAGTTATGATGCACCCACCATATAGTCCAGACACAGCACAATTGGACTATCACTTGTTCTAATCTCTGCAGAACTCTCTCAATGGAATTAGGCTGGTTTCATGACAGGCCTGCGAAAACCACTTGACTCAGTTTTTAACTAGAAACCATAAAAGTTTTTCACCGATAGCATTGTGGCTCTACCCGAAAAATAGCAAAACGGTGTCAATAATAATGGATCATATTTGGTTTAAAAAAATTTTTTCGCACTATAAGAAAACCAGTTGAATTTTAATCTGAAAATGCCACAAACTTTTTCCCAGACCCAATATTTTGTTATTCAAATGTTACTGCATTCAGAATTGAAAAGTCTACAATGCCATATAAAAAATAAATATGGCCACTATAAAAAGTCAATTTTCAACAAAACCCTAAAACTAATTTCCTAAAAGTAACAAAACTGCACAATCAAATTAAGTATTTACAAAAATTTACATCATTATATTGCAAAATATTGAGTATAGCATATATTCTCAAGAATTCTTGTTCACAGATTTTGCTTTCTTTGTTTATTAGAAAACTGGCATAATAATTACAATTAATCCATAATTACAGAAATTTCTTTTTCAGGAGGATTCCTAAATTGATGTTATTTTATACTAAGCAGTCATATTAAAAGAATTATCAGAAGTTCCTTGGATGAATAAAATAACTTCATCACATCATCATTATATGAGCATTGTGGAAGGTCACAAAGAAATGAAGTGGACAAGATTATTTATTAACAATTTGCTGAAATAATGCTTGAATAAACTTTCAAAAGCTGAATCATTAACAAATGTATTACATGTTGTTTTGTTTGTTTCATTAAAATTTCATATTACAAAAAGTTTGAGTTCAATCATTTTTATACATAATACAAATGGAATGATAAATATCACGAAAATAATATTTACAAAAAATATGTGCGTATTTGAATACTCTTGATTTATAAATGATATGCAGAATATCACATTTTCTTAAAATTTTCATTAATATACATAAATAGTAATTTTATTTATTAATATTGTTCATAAAAAGGAATATAATTATATAAAAACCCAGAAATTGTAACTTTATACTTTTACCCTAATACTATTGAGCAGTTTGGAACTCTCAGACTTGGAATTCATACTTTAGAAAAATGTGGGAAGAGGCTGTAAGAACTGTTAAAAGTTTTTAGTAACTAAAAATTTTCTACTAATATATGCTGACAAAATATATTATTTGGTATCTGTAAAATTTAACTTAAAATAATTTGCATTATATTATATATTTATCATCTTTAAATTAAGCAAACAATTCATATGAAACATTTTAACATATTCAGTCACACAATTATTCTTAAATCATCTTTATCACTTGTAATGAAATGACTGAAGTCCTCTCTTCCTGAAGATTAGTATTAAATTATTGTGTCTCAATTTCTGGGTTCTAGATAAGGTTAAAAAGGGTGTAATTTCTGGGTTAAGAAGAGAAAAAGCATATTAAAAAACTTTTACTACAGGACCTTAACATTCTGTTTAAAAAATAAAATCTTAGTACTTCCTTGCTTTAAGTAACCACCACCGCATATTAAATCCTTTCTGACATCTGAAATTTTCTTATTTAAGATTGGGTGATTAAGTTTGAAAACTTTGATAACTAAGTTTTAATCACTATACTTAGTTGTCTAAGTTTAATACAGTAGGAAGTAATAAAAAATCCCAAATTTAGTTTACCATATTGCATTTCTAAATGCTAATGCAACTGAATATTACAGTAAAGTGGATAACATGTTTTTGTGGTAGTTATATGGTATGATTAAGTTCCCAGATTCTAAAATAAAAAAGGACATATTGTGGTACTTCCTAGTTAAAGTCACTGTGCTTAGTTGTCAAAATTAGCAAACTTTATCACCCGATCTGGAACAGGTAAATTTCAAATGTTACTCAAAATCTGTGATGGAAAAGGAACCACCAGAATCTCTCTGGTAATTACAGACTTAATAGCAAATGAACTAAAGCATATCCTACATTACTATTGCTAAAATGCATACAAAATTAAATTCATTGTAATTTGTCGTTCTTAAATTACATTCATTTGCATTGAAATTAGTAAGAAATCTAAGGCACTACTTCACATTTCAGATAATGCATGGAATGGAATGATTTTATGTACACAAACCTCCAACAAGGCACTCACATTACTGGCTGAGAATTATATAATAATAATAATAATAATAAAACATACACAAATAAGACTATGATAGTTTCAGTCTCTAAAAACAATAATTCAGTGAAATTTTATATGTTTATATAAAAATAAAACATGTTAGAATTATACATAACTGTTTCTTTTATACTCTGAAGACAACATTTTATATGGCTATCATTTCTTATAACTATCATCTCATCATCAGAAGGCAGCACACTGCAACTCAGCAGTGGACCTTTGATGTGAATAGTGGCAAAACTAAAAATGCAGCAAACTTAAATATTTACATCAAATTAAAACAAACACAAGGACATAAAAACAGCAATAATTACTTTTTGAATATTAAATAAGAGAACACAAATATAATAATATCAGAATAGCAAATATACTAGCTCTAAAATTATAACAAAACATAACTATACTACCTGAGATCACTTAATTTGAATTAGATTTATTTTGTGAATAACATAACAGAATTAATATTTCTAGTTGAAATTATTTAAATAAATTTTAGGGCAGAAGCAAAAATACATTTCTATTCAAAGTATAATCAAATTAATTTTAAAAAGTCATCAATATTATTGGAATTTTCATTAAAAAACTTTTAGGTTTGTTTTCCACCTTTAATTTTTCCTCAAAATATATAGTATATTTATCTCTTCTGCCATAAACATAGCCTTACACATGCTTCCTACCAAAATAAATACATTTCAAAACATAGTTTTATTTGTAATATGTGCATCTAGTATATACATTTTAAGAAATTCACTTTCTACTGAAACTATTTGATTCTTAATATCTTCCAGTTATAAAGAAATTCAGATTTATATCACCATGAAAAATAGAGTTCTTTTATATAAATAATTAAAATTATTTCTTTCAGAACAAGAATTTTTTAAACTTAATAATTTTATCTAAAATTTGTAATTACACGGAATGATTCACATTTAAAACATATTTACAACACAAATTTGCTCCTAATAACCATCACTCAGTTAAATCTGTCTACATTTAAATATTAAAAAAAGTTATTTAAATCTTTATTTTTGAGATTTAAAAAATAAGCTAGAAATTATAATGCAAACAAGGAAAATTAAAATACTGCCAATGGAAAAAAAAAAATGCCACAAGAGATATTGTGCATAACTTAATGACTGGATTTTTATTCTCATAAAAGAGAAAAAAATCAGCCATTTATGCATCTGTGAAATTATTATCAATAAATAACGCATAAATGTATAATTCTAGATTTTTCGTTAAGATGTATATCATAACTACATGCATAATTCAGAATTATTAATCATTTTAAATAAAACTCCACAATTAATACATTAGGTATATATCCTCCTTTCATTAGGTAGAAATCTAACACAAAATACAAAGAGTTTAATTTTTGAATTAATAGCAAAGAAGTCAAATATATTCTTAATTATTAATATCATTAGGTTTTTAGTTAACAGTTTTACCCTAGAAATTAACTTATAGCTTACGAATAAAATAATAATTACTTATAAAATTTTTAATATATAACAAGGTTATTTTTTATTTAAAAAATGCAAATATCTATACATGTTATAAACTGCAATAAATGATGGAATATTCTATTTAAGGCTTCTTAAATAAGATACTTAAATTATAGGATGTATTTCACTGAAATAATTTAAATAATGATATTTTTTTAAACAGAGCAACAAAACTAACACTGTTAATTATCGTGGTACTAATAAGCTTTTCTTGAATCTTGCAACTTATCAAATTGAATTGACACTCATAAAAATTGATTTAAAAAAAAATCTCAAAACATTATACCAATAGCATTTCATCAATTATTAAGCTTTCTATTTTCCCATTATGGTTATTTTCATTAAATATACATATTTATATAGATTAGTCTGAGGGAGGACATTAAAGTATCACGCAATATATTTTTTTCCTTCCTAGTTTGCGATTTCACAAAGAACTAATCTGACTATGTCAAAAAATATTAAGTTTGTTAGTATCATCTATGCCTAAAGAATAATAATGTGGGCCAAATGAAAATTTAAAAAGAAATGAAGAACTGTATAGTTTGGCTAAATGAGTTTAAAAAAATTGCTAAAAGCAATAATCTCAGAAAATGGAATGTTATGAACAAGGTAGCCACAAACTGAGATCATTATGGCAACACTCTATCAAATGTCTTATTTCTATGTTGAAATACAGCTAAGGCATACTTTCATTGTGTATATATTTTGTATTTCCGTAAAATGTTTTCTTTGGGTTTATTTTTTTTATCATTCCTTTAAAAGCATGCAGTGTTTTTAAAAATGCATAAATGTGAACTTTAATAATAATAATTGACTCTTTGTAAAATCTGTACATCATAATACATTAAAAATTCATTCAAACAGATGTGCAAACACTTATTCGTCAATAAAAATATTGCTGCCTTCTTTATACTCATTAAAACAAAAGAGCAGTCCTAAGGGGTAGAAAGCTGTAGCTCTTCTTCACATGATTAATAAAATAAAAATATAAACCACATATGTTAGGATTTTGATGACAGATCAAGGCGCTTTTTGGCTTTAGGTGTTGATGTCATTTGAGCATAAGAGGCTGACCTAGATAATTTAGATGGAGTGGATACGGTGACTCCAGGAGATGCACTCAATTCTACTTCTGTTGTTAAGTCAAGTCTTTCAGCCTCAGGAAGTAGTTTTTGGGGGTCATCAGCCACATTCTGTAGAGATCTACTTAGGACTGAATGTAAATAACTAATATTGGCATTTGTAGATAAGGAACGCTGATGATACTGCTGCCATCGAAGTTTTTCTCGTTCTAAATGTCCTTTTAAAACAGCAATCTGAAAACGAAAATAAATATGTTTTCCTAAATAGTCAGAAATTTTTTTGCAAACAATTAAATCAAAAACAGAAATTAGAAAGTAAATATAAAAATTACTGCTGTAGAATTTAACCAATAAAAAGAAAAGCAACAAAATGCAGCATGTTTTGGGGGTCTTAGAAAATAGTATCATTAAAAAACAAATAAAAAAAGAAAGATAAGCATGTCAGCTTCAGAATTAAAGGAAAAGTTTAATCTTAGATTCAGGGGTGGTTGTGCTAGTGTGGTCCAAATGTTGCCAGAATTCCATATTTTTTACTTTATTAGACCCAAAATTTCTGAATTTATAAATAGTAGATTCATTACTTTTTTATGAAATTTTGCTGTAGAGCAAACATATCATTCAGATATTACCTTAAGATATTATTAAGTTAAAACCTTTAGACTACATAAAGTTCAAGCAAGAGGTTAAACTTCCATGTAAACAAACTCATGGAAATCCAGTCATTTAGTGCTGTGTTGTCTTCCCAACATCACATTTTTGACCAGGTCTATAGAATGTGAATGACGTGGTCATTAACTGTGTTGTAAAATGTCAGCGAATAAATTGCAAATACAGCTAATCATACTGAAGTTTCAGTTGTAGCAGAAGAAAAATATAAATGCAGCAGTTTCCAGAAAAACTTACCAATTATTTTTTTTTTTAATGTTGAGAAACCAAAAAGATAACTATGTGAACTTATATAGTGAAACTAAGTTTTTAAAAACTTTAAAAAATTGTCTCTTGACAATATTTCATTTACACAGGATGATTTTGCATTTAAGTTCTTCTGAGAAATTAAGCCAATCACAGAAATCAAAGCAGATAATGTGATTTGCATCCAATAAATCTCCATTGGTTTCACAACAAACAAAATAATTTCCAAAGTTTAAATGCCTTTATTTTTCAAGGTTTAATTTTTTTTAATAAATTGTAATACTATTAATAGTAATAATAAACAGGATTCAGTAGCTGCCATTGCTTTTCAGATACATGATTTTTATTTGCAATTTCATTGGTTATCGCCAAATAAGTCTCTCATAACATTGTATCCCATCATGAATGATGAACATGCCTCCTGGCATGTATCTGATGTGCTGGACATATGTTTCCACATGTAAAGGGCTGATGCAACCACTGTGGACATCAAAAGATACTTGTTAGGAGGTATGTCTTATTGTGTAGATGGCCCTTAATGAAATTGTTTGAAAATACATGAGTAAGCAGGTATGCATGTGTATCCCATTAATAGTCTGACTTATTTGAAACTATGTTGAAATTTTACTCAGTACTGCTGTTGCAATCACCCCTATATTAAAAAAAAGTTCATTGCATTTTAAAGAATATTTGACATAGATCCTTCTTCTTCAAGGAACAAAAGTATTCTGCATCAGATGCAAAATATAATAAAAAGAAACTGGAACTGTAGTACCACATATTGAATAAAACAGAAATTAGAGGATTACAGAACTGTGAAGTAATGCTTTAGTCATTTAATTTTAGAAAATCAGCTATTACACAAAGGTCTGCTGCTACAGGTACATTTGCCTCAACAACAAACCACATACTGCAGGATATATTCACTATAAACTACACTTCCACATTAAATTGAATCAATATTAGAGTGTAATAAGAAATAAATGAAAGTAATACTAACCTGTTCTTCTAAACCAAGAACCCTCTGACGATGTGTTTTTTCTCTAGCTTCCATTATCTGCTTGGCTTGTTTCAGAGCTGTGCGTAAACGATCATCTTCTAACTTTGATTCTAAACTTTGGCTTTTTAAAAAGTCTTTCACTCTTTGAGCATGACGTTCTTCCAGTTCTGCTAACTGAGCCTTAATGGTATTTTTAAAAAATAATACATCAAATAATTAGACAAAAGTATTGTAAAATCATTATAAAATAAAGTGAATGACAATTTGATGGCAAATTTCTCCAGTTTACATTGAAAATTAACTACATATGATTCAATGCATAAACATAAGAAGTTTATTATTTTTTTTAATTCATTTACCTATATCTACTATATCTAAATATATGTAAATAATAATAAAATATATAATTAAATATTATAAAATAAATGATTCAGAAAGGAGATAGTGTGTGATAATCTAGTCAGTATCATTAAATAAGTTTTGAAACACATTTCCAGGTTGAACTTTTGTTACTCCCAGCAGAATAATTAATCCTAAGAATACCCTCATTTTAGGCACATCTATGGAAGTATGTTGATTTTGGATTAAGATGAATTTTCACTCATCTTTTTTTCATAGAAAAAATTAGTTTCTTTAACTATTATGTTCATTAGATTATCGAAAAAAAAATGGTGAAAAAAATCGGTTTCATTCACATAAATTTGAATCAAGTTTACTTCTGCAATTTCCATAAATTCATAAAACTTCAATTGCTTAACAGATTGAGTTCATGATGGAGTAGCCACTGATCTGCTGATTGTGAAGTGAAAGCAACACAAACTTCCAATTCAGTCTCTGCCAAAATTTTGGAATCAAAATTGCTATTCTCACTTAAATCTAGAGTTTTCAGTGTAAAAAAAAGTCACTCATGAGCTTGAATGGACACCCGTGGGCTTTACAATTCTAATATAATCTTGTTCTATTAAAAACTTCATTTAGACATCAAACTATTAGTTTAGCTCCCTTAACTGGTGCAAAAAATTTAAATCTGCTATCTAAAAAGATGCAAACTGAATACAAACCGGAATTCCTAAAACCACAGCTTCACACCCATACGGACAAAAAAAAAAAAACCCTGAAGCATTAGAAACTGTTCAATGTTTATATCATGTAAAGCCTCAACTGCGTGTCAGTTGCGTTTTGTTTACTTTATATCATCTGCTCGTACATCTAAGCAAATCATCAGAAAGTACTTCATAGACACAAAGTCAACAATGTATATGTTCAAATAAGCTAACTGTATCGGACAAGAAACACCATCTAATGATTTAAAAAATTCTAAAAGAAAATGTATGTTTGAAAGTGCATATACGACACACCCATCTGCAAGATCAATGCAAGCGGCATTGCAGCAGTGTGTCACCCAGTTGCTAGTGACATTTGGGACTGATGTGTATGTGACACACCTGTCTGCAGAGGGTTTTTAGTTTACCAATGTGCTGTCATGAAGGGGGTTAATAATTGACTTTAAAGTATTTAAATCAAGCTGTACAAATTTTTAAGATACTAAATTATTATGGATTCTTCATTTGACTGATTATGAACTTAATGAAGAAAGCATTTACCTTTTCAGAAGATACCAAATATTGCTTGCTGTGAAAGAATATAAACAGCTTAATTTTTCTATTTATTACACAATTTTTCATCAACTTTGACAAATAAATTTCAACTCCCTTTTCTTTCTCTCTTCTGTGAAGTTTATTTAATGATACACCACAGACTTCATATATTTAATTATGCTGATCTTATACTGTTTAGTCTGACATATCAAGTTATTTTTTCCTTTTTAAACTACTACTATATGGACTAAGAAAAATTTATAACACAGATTAAGTAAAAAAAAAAAAAAAACCCGTGTTACAAATGATTACAGTAAACATCTGACATATCAAGTTATTTTTTCCTTCTTAAATTACTACTATATGGACTAAGAAAAATTTACTGTTTACTTTTTTTTTAATACCTTAAGAATTTTAGTGTATCCAGACAGCAACAGATCGCGTTACTGCCGTGTGATGTCATATGGTCCTCATGGTATCAAGAAATCGGTTTTTTTTTTTTTTTTTTTAAAATAGTGTGTATTTGAAACGTGATGTGCTTATGGTGGTTAATAGTGTAAGAAAATGCCATTGTGTTTCCTTTAGTGGAAAATATTCAAGTGTTCAGTCGTCATGTGGACGGCTTACTTCATATTAAAAGTGATACTATATTAGAGTGGTTATTTATTAGTGTTTACAGTCCATTTTTCTAACACAGTGTAAGTAAAAAAAAATCCTGTTACAAAATGATTACACTAAACAATTGTATTGGTCCACAAAAGCATCAAATTAAACTCTGACAAACTAAATTTCTTGTCACCCATTATATATACTCTATGTGAGATCTCTTTGCCATCCACACATTTTCCAATCTACACAAACTGAAACATATCTCAAGTGATAATGTGATAATATAGACAGGGTCATCTCAACACGTAGGTTGACCAGGCACTTGCCTAGAGACCCCATACTAATCCATCTACACTGCACACACACACAGAGACAAAAAGGAGTCAGTTCTACATCTCCCGATTTACTGGGCTGATTGATGAAATTTAAATTGCATTTTTCATTCACACATTCTTTGTTATTTACTCTGTAGTTTATTATTAGAGTAAAGCAATAAGAACAATTCCTGCACATAAACAATTCTTTACCCTCTAATTTACTCTTTGTTACCTAACCTAAAGTAAAAAATTTGTTTCTCTCCTTCTTTCTCCACTTACCCATAATACATATTTCCATAGCCATTTTAAGTAGAAAATATTTGTCCCTCTGCCCATAATGCATATTTACATGGCCATTTTAATTAGCAAACATATCTTGATAAGACTCATACTTCTGTCTAATTAAAAAGGCAAAGAGGAAAATGCATCATTAATTCTAGCAGCTTCCTTTCTAATAGTTCAGGAAAATTTTTTTCAAATTCTTTTTTAATTAAAAATAAGCATGAAGATTTACCTGCAAATTTTGTACTTTTTGTTGTAATGCTTGATTTTCTATTTCCATTTTTGTTAAGGATCTTCCCAGTGAACTTTTCTCTATCATAGATTTTGCAGAAATTTCACTCGTTCTCTGTTTCTCTTTTTCAATCTATTAAAAATAGACAGATATAAATATTTTATCCCATGCATAATCCAGTGTAATTATAAATAACTGCTACTTTTGAAAAAGTACTTTTACCATACTTTTGATAAATATTGTTTAGAACTGCATCTGTACTATCAATAAAAAAAAATTAAATAAGAAAATAGATTTTATATTCCAGAAAATTCAAGAACATTATTTTAATTAATAAATTTATCATATCATCAGTAAAGCTTAGTTAAGAAAGTAACTAAAAAACATCATCATGCAGAGATATGAAATAATAAAAAGAGTTTCTTATTTATTATTTCATATTTATCTATATCACCCATTCTACTGGACCGATTGTCGAAATTTAACTTACGTTCTCCATGTCTTGAAAGTGCGACTTAGGATGCATATTAGATTTATATATAGATTTAAGGCATCATATATAGCATTATTATTAGATTTATATATAGCATTAGATTTATATATAACATAGGTATTTTATGTTTTAACATAGGTATTATTATAGGTACAAAATCAGACTTATTCTGAAATAATATACCAATTTTTTTTCATATTTCAATTCTATGACTCAAATTATGGCAAAATGCCAAGTTTTATAAAAGTTGCATGAAAAAAAATTTTTAAAAATTAGTTCTTGAAATTTTAGCTCACTCATCCATGTTAACTGAATTCGGTATATATTTATTAATATCTCTTTTTTTAATGAAACTTGATTCTTCCTTTGACATATTAAAATTTAGGTTCATTCCAAATAAAATTTGCCCATTTTTTATGATTTAATTTTAAAATCTGTATTTTTAAATAAATTTTTAAATTTTGAATTATAACCTATAATATTTTTACCAGCATCTTAAAGTAGATGCATTTCTAAGCATACCTGCAAAAAATTAGAGTTCTTTATTCAAAACTTCCTAAGATATATGTGAATTTACATATCAGCACATTTTGAAATTTGGTCCGCTTCTTATAAGTAACAACAAATGTGGTTTACACCACTTTGTTAAAATTATTTGAAAGTATGAACAATGATCTTTTTTCTGCTCATGTACAATGAAAAAATGGAAAGGAAAGTAGATTTCTATAAATTAAGAAGTTTGCCAAGTGAATTATTCTTGGCGCAAAATGAAAAAAATGCACCAACCAAAAATTATGAAATTTGATGTCTAGGTATAATTTGAGTCGTAGAATCAAATACAGAAAAAAATTGGCATGTTATTTCAAAAAAGTCCGGTTTTGTGTCAAAGTACCTATGTTAGAACTATGCTATATATAGCTAGGTATGAACTATGTATATTTGAATCTAATATATATCCTAAGTCACGCTTATGGAAAACACAAGTTAAATTTCAACAATTGGTCCAGTAGAATGGGAGATGGAGAACTGTCCCACTTTTTTTTGTGCAAGGTGTACATATGTAGAAGAATGCACTATTAAGACTCATATAAATGCTTGCTTAATTTTAAATAACACTTTTAAACTTAGATTTTTCAAGTTACATTACTTTATTATTGCAAAAATGTATATGAATATTTATGGAATATTTATGGAGATTAAGCTTATATTAATTATTATTATTACTGACAATTTCCAGATAGACTATTTATCAATACATATATTAATTACTGAAATACAGATGTCTTAATAAATAAGTAATTTAAATGGAATAGAAACACATCAATATAAAAATTAATATTACATGGAAAAATAACCTTAGATCAGCAAAGATTCTGAATAAAACTCAGACAGTCTCAGTAGTGAAAAGGCATAGTTCAATCTTTTTCAGTAACAAAAAAATTTTGCAATCGTGGAAGAAAATTTTAATTAGTAATGATTTTATTCAAAATCTACACCAATCTATGGCTGCTTTTTTGCCTAATTTCAACAAAAAATTGCAATATAAATTAAAGTTTATTACTTTTAATTGTCCAAAAAACAATAAAAATGTGTTGCATTTAAATGGTTAAAATTAATTTCATTTACATGTTTATCATATTTAAGATAAATATTGGCTTCACATAGATTTAAAATAATTTTTATACAGATACTTCAATTTTAGCTTGACATGCCACTTTATATGTGAGGCACACTAAAACTGAACAATGCAATAAGATATGCTACCTTATCAAGAGACTTCTGCAGAGAAGCTTTATCCTTTTCAAGTTTTTGACACAAGTCATCTTTTTCTTCAATCACAATTTGGTTATTTCTCAAGGAAGCACTTAAGTCAATTACTCTCTTTTCAAGATTATGTTTTTGTTCTTCTAGCTTGCTCACCTGTTGACTGGCTTCTCTCTCTAAGTCTTGAGTTTTCAATAACATCTGCACAAGAAAATACATCATTTATTTGAAACAACAGAAAAGATTAACAATATGTAAAGGCAATAAACCAAACTTACAGTCTGTAATTTTTTTATCTGATCGAGATATTCTTTCTGAATTGCTTCACTCTGAGCCAAACTTTGTTTTAAATCTTCTACTTCATCTTTAAGAAGTTTTATTTTTAATTTATATTCATCAACTCGAGCTCTGTTAAAAAAAAAAGTTAATTCAACATATAAAAATATCAGGCTTCCATATTCATGAAACTACATTAGTGCTTATAACATGCATACAGAGATAAAGGATAGATACATATAAAATTATTACTGTCCAAAGCACAATTTTAGGATTTTAAATTTTTTCTTAATTTTATTACAAAAAATAACATTGGCAATGCATTATTTATTAGAAAAATGTACTATTTTCATTATGCCTTTTCATATCCTCAGAAGATAATAAATCAGCTGTTTTTTAATTACATTCTTCACAAAGGAACGTAGCTTTATCGGTGAAAAGATGAACAATGGGCTGATTCAAGTCCTCATCTAAATTGAAAGTTAAACCATGAAAGAAATTTTGAAGAAAGTGAAACAGATGAAAGTCTGAGAGCACAAGATCCGTGCAGCATGACAAGCATGGCAACACTTTTTATCCAAATGATCATTTGTCAGTGATCAAACTTCAGGGTGGTCTTGTTTCCAAGCTCCTACTTATGAGCCAATAAATCAGTACAAATGCGTGCTGTCATCAACTGGACAGTTTGAATGAATCCATCTTCCAGAAACTTTCATAGCTCATATAGGAACTGCACTTCCTCCTAGTTACAGAAGAAAACACTGCCGCAAAAACAACACAAAGTGAAAACGTCATTGGACAAATATCATTGCCAAAAATTAAGCTAATCAAAAACTTCTTACAAACACTGTCAAAAGTATCATGGTAAAAAATAAAGTACCTACAAATCATTGCATGATGATAACATCACAGACATACGTTTTTCAGGCTTTAAAGTTTTAAATGCATATTTGCATAATAATAATAATTTGAATATTTTTTAATTAACTAATACATTTTTTTTAAAAATTAAGAAAGAATCTTAAACATTCAGAAACTGAAAATGAGTAGAAAACTAATGCCATTATTGCAGTTCACACAATTTTATAATTTGATAATTAATTAAAAAATTTCAATAGAGATAATTACATGTAGTTACTTACTTCTAATCTTTTGTAAACTATATTTTGCATGAAAAATTACCAATAAAACTTTATAAAAGTGATTAATTAATTAATGACATTTATTAATTCATCTCTTTTAATGTTTGATTTTTTTCTCATTTTTTCAATAAAAATTTATAATTTAATAAAAAATGTGATGCATAAAAGTAAAAGTGTTCTTCATCTCACAAATCATTATGCAAATATGCACTTACAAATTTTAAATCCTGAAAAACGCATGTTTGCGATGTTATCATCATGCAATGATTTGTAGGTGCTTTATTTTTCACCGCAATATTTCTGACAATGATGTTTTTAAACTGCAAAGATTTGGAACCGCTTTATTTTAGATCATGATGTTTTAGAAATATAATGTTCTAAAATTGATGATGTTTTCTAATCTAAATTGATTGATATTTTTCTCTATCTAAATTGATTGATGTTTTCTCCTTGCTTTGTTTTTTCCCCACAATGTTCTGTACGATGATGTTGTCGCCTTGCATTGCTTTCTGCGCTATGTTTTTGTCCATAGTGTATTTACCACGATGTTTTTGGCAGACACCTTTCATCCAGATAACCCAAGACCACACGCTAGTTTAATCGTCTGACAAAAATTATTGGAGTTTGGATGAAAAGCGCTGATATGCATATCATACTCACCTGATCTTCTGCCCTCAGACTTTCACTTCTTTCACTCTCCTCAAAAGTTCTTTCATGGTACACTATTTAATTCAGATGATGCCATAAATCAGCACCTTGTTCAGCTTTTCACTGATAAAGCCAGGTTCTTTTGTGAATAAAGAAGGGCCAAGCTCCACATTAAAAAAAAAAAAAAAAACAACTTATGTTCTAAACATTTGTTCTCTTTCAAAGTGCTAGTAAAAATGATTTTTTATGGTCACTCCAGTGCAAAGAAATCAAAAAAGACCCCTGAACACAAAATCTACCTAGTGGAGCTGGGCCCTACTTGCTGCAAGCCCTTCAGTTGATTAAAAGAAAGCAAACAGTTATCAAACAAAATGGGAAATATACTATTGGCTGCTCATTGTTCTTTACATAAATAAAGGACCTTTGAAGAACATAGAAAAAATGCACCAAGACATGCCAATAACATTTAATATTATTTTGTCAGTAATTTATTTAAAATAATAGTATAATTCACCAAATTTATTTTAAATATACGTTAATTAATGTATTCAATAAGTTATGTAAACAGTCTGTTTAAAATGACAACATATGAAAACATGATGAAAAATTCAATTTATAATTTAAAAAAACTCTGAAAGTTCCACTTGCATTTTATTTATTACAGGTTCTATTTGGTAGCTACAGTTCACTAACTTTTGATAATAATGTCTCACATATAACTTCTTTTTCAATTAATGAAAGATTAAAAATACTAAGCATTATGAAGCTTCTACAATGAAAAACTGCTGTTTTGACACAATGCAATTGCAAAAAAACCAGTTAGATCATTAACCGTTTGTTTCTTGCCAGAGCAGTAACATGCCAAATCAACTTCCCCATCAAGGCTGCTACAGAAGACAAGCACCAATTTTTTCTTTCTTTCTTATTTTATGACATTTTTTACAATGTAACAACATGATAGTTTAACAGTCTACTGGAAATAAAATAAGTACTTAAAGAAGAAGTTTAAACTTATTTACAGAGCTAATCATTTTTAGGTCAAACAGCATTTTAAAAATAAATTAAAATAACATTTTGATTCCTTAATATTTTTTATATTTTAATATTACTACAAGAGACAAATGAAGTATCTAAAATATCACAGAGAGAGATAAATCCAAGAAATCCATCTTATTATTAAGAGGTATGTAAAGAAATATTTAAATAATTTCAAATTCATAATGAAATTAATTTACCTTAATTCTTCATTAGAATGTCGCAGAGCTGACATTTCTGATTTTTGCATTAAATTTTCTTTCTTAAATCTGTCCAGATCTTCATATAAATTCTGCTGAGAAGTGGAAGTCTCAGACAAAGTATGGCTTAAATTGTTAACCTGAAACATTAAAGATTAATTTCAAGTTTAAAAGTTTGCAAATAAAAGTTTGCAAAGTTTGAAAAATATATTACTTGCTTAAAGATATACATCCAAAGTATAAAGATTGATAATTTTATTCATAAAATCACATAAAAATGTTATAAACAAATCTGACATGGCCAGTACATGACTTCCCGCTAATTTCTTCCTCGGACATATAATTGTTAGAACAGCAGTGAGTTTTAGATACACTAAAACACCTGGTTGATCATTTGTAAATAAAATTTAATTTGTTTATAAGCTTTATGGTTCAGTGTTAATTATAAATAATACTTATTTTTTATTACTGTGTTCTCTCATACAATGGACAGTGATAGCTTAATGTACACATATTTGTTCCAAATTGAATATGGGATGGATTTTAAACATATTTTTAATTTATTTACTTTGCATTATAAATACATACAGATGTAACATAAACTGTAAATATCTTGATGATTGGGCAACAGCTGTAATGGATTTGGGCAGTTCTTTTACTTTGTAGTTTGAAAGATGCATAACAAAGGAAAGGCTTGCAGACACTCTTCATAATACTCTTTGAAATTTACATCTTTGGATAACGAATGAAGCACAGATACGAGCAGCACATACACAGTCCAGTCACATTAATGTGACCATCTGTCAAAAGCCAGAATAACCACCTTTCGCAGAGCGGACTGCTGCGAGACGTGCAGGAAGAGAGTCACATAGGTCCCTGAAGGTGTTCTCTGGGATGTTGAGCCATGCCGACTCTAATGCCGTGGCCAGCTGCGCTAGATTACGCGGTTGAGGATCCATGGCACGAACAACTCGATCGAGATGGTCCCACAGATGCTCGATTGGGTTTAAGTCAGGTGAGTTTGCTGGCCAGGGGAGGACGGTAAACTCATCCTGGTGCTCTTCGAACCACGCACGTACACTGGCAGCTGTATGGCACCTCGCATTGTCCTGCTGGAAGATGCCATCATCCTGAGGAAAAACAATGCGCATGTAGGGGTGAACATGGTCCGCAAGGACAGATGCGTACTTGTATTGATCCATTGTGCCTTCCACAATGATCAGTGAACCTAGAGAATGCCAGGAAAACATTCCCCAGACCATAATGCTCCCGCCTCCAGCTTGGACCGTTCCGGCAATGGTTGCAGGGTGGTTCCTTTCAGAGGTTTCACGCCTTATACGCCAACGTCCATCTGTCCGATGGAGCATAAAACGCGATTCATCCGAAAACGCAACCTGTCGCCACTCAGTGGACGTCCAGCTGCTGTACTGGCGTGCAAATTCTAGCCTTCGCCGTCGATGAACAGCAGTCAGCATAGGTGCACGAACCAGGCGTCTGCTTCGGAGGCCCAGACGCAGCAATGTTCGCTGAATAGTACTTTGGGAGACACTTTTGGTAGCCCCTTGGTTCATTTTGGTGGTCAGTTGCTCAACGGTAGCCCGTCTATCTGCCCGAACGCATCTCCGCAACCGTCGTTCGCCTCTGTCATCTATGGCCCGTGGTGCACCACATTTGCCACGTCGCTGATTTTGGACAGTCCCATTTTGCCATGCACGGTACACTTTTACCACGGCGGCACGCGAACAGTTCACAAACTCAGCCGTTTCGGAAATGCTTCCACCCTTGGCCCGAAAGCCAATGATCATGCCTTTTTGGAAGTTGGATAAATCGCTTCGTTTCTGCATTACGCCAACGATTGAAATGTTTTCCGAAGCCCTCACACACCCTTTATATACGCTCAACTGCACTGTGCTGCCACCTGCCTTCTGTGATTGGTTATTTAACTCTGACATGGAAAGTACGTGGTGGTCACATTAATGTGACTGGACTGTGTATTAGCAGCAGCAAGGTAAAGCAGGAAGGTGAATTTGCATTCAGATGAGTATAGGATAGTCAAAAGCTATCTTGATTTGTGACTGGATATGAGATGTCTGCATTGTAGGATTACATAAGAAAGCATTATGTGGATTATTTTTTAAATGACACACTTTAGATTCCTACATTATAAAAATTTACTATTTTTTAGACAGGAAGGGGAAGTAGCCAAATAAAAATGAGGAATAAAAGTGACTATTGCCAAATTAAACTTAGTAATTTTCTTTTATATTTGATAGCTTACACACATATTAGAAAATTACAATTAGTATATAAGTCATAAAAGAGCTAAAAAAATTCAGACATAATAAAAGAATTTTCATACTATTCTGTAATTATCATACTCTCAAAAAACAGTTGTTCACATGTTAATGAAAAACGGCCGTTAAAAATTAAAGAAAATTACCTTCTGTTTCAAAAGTTGTTCATTTTCAACATGTTTCTGAATTATTGAATTTAATTGTTCAACACTTTGTTGAAGTGTTTTATTCCGAGATTCCGATGATTGAAGCTTCTTGTTCACACTTTGCTCCAGAGCCTAAAAAATATTATTTCCAATAGATATATATACAGAAATGCATTCGACCTCTATGCATAAATGGAGAAATAAAGAAAAATTAGCTTTATTCCTTTTTTTTTAAATTTAATTTAGAAGAAAAATAGTTTATTTCAAGCAAATTTCCCTTTTCTTTGCAGACAGATGCACAGATTATTTTTTATCAATACAACATAAAATGCGTAGTTTATTAAAATGATTATAAAAATATATAAAATGTTGCTATGATATGTGCATATAAACAGCAAAGACTCTTTTCATTAAAACTGTATATCTTTGCATTATTATTATTATTATTATCTGGATTAATTCATTTGAAATCTGCATACATTTCTGAGCTTTAGACTATCAAGTTTCAAACAGCAGATTTCCACTTTGATCATATATCTGCTAGTAGCATATTTAAACAAAATAAACTAAACATATAAATAAACAAAGAAATAAAAATAAAGAGAGAGTGAGAAAAGATTCCTAGCTCAAACTATGAATTTCAAATTTGTTTTCTATTTATTTTATAATTTTGAGCAAATTAAAAAAAAATTATATGCAAAAAATGTCATGAAATCAATGCATACATTAATTTCACATGCACATTATTATAATGATGTACAGTACCCAGAGCTTATTACATTTAAATTGCCACAAATTGAAAGAAATACATATTAATCAATAGAAAAAAAATGCCATTTATTAAATTCATTTCCACCACTTATAAAACTAGACTGGTAAAAGTGTACTTGGCTAACTTTGGTGAGAAAAACAAATGTAACTGTGACAAAAGTCCAGCCAATGGTAATTGAAAAGCTGCCTTCAGCTATTCAGCTGTGGTTGGTTAGACTCAACAGATGTCACAGTTGCATGAATTTCTTTGTTACTAGCATTACCAATTTAATTGTTTTTTAAAAAAAGAGAGAGAGAGAACTTTTTTTTTTAAATGGAAGGAGTTATTCTTTAGCAACTTGCATTAAACTATATTGGCACTGCAAGCAAGCAGCAGCACGAGTCTAACTGATCTATACATGCAGCACATGTCTAACTGAGCATAGCTGATCTAGGGTGACTGCATATTCATTAGTAATGCAAGAAGTGTAGGCTCATGTAGTTGGTTAAATAGAGTGCTAGTGCATACTTATTTTACTGCTACTTAGTTTATTTTATCTTCCTATTATTTATTTTACTTCTAATACTATTTTTTTAGTATTTTACTTGGTTTTGTTTCTCATTTTTTTTATTCTTCTATAGAATTTAACAGTTAAAATGAGGAGATACGATTCAGATAATTCTGAAGATACTGGTGCTGAAGATTTAGCAAAAACGGTGCATCATTACAATGAAAGTTATATATCAAAGGGCTTTACATGGACTGATGATCCAGAATATCCTTTACCACTGTGTCCTGATTGTGGTAAAAAAAAACTTTCGAATACAGCAATGGCTCCAACAAAATTGAACACAGATTTCATGACAAATCATATTAATATGAAAAATAAAACTATTTATTATTTTAAAACTCTGTTAAAATCTCAAAATAAACAGAGTAAAGCTTTTATAAACATATTTACAGTTAGTGAAAAGGCTCACAGAACAAGTTATTTGGTAGCAGTGGTTATTGAACAGAAAAGGAAGAGTTACACAACCAATGAGAAGCAGATAATGTCCACATGTAAAATTATAGTGGATAAAATGTTGGGGGAAGATGCATTAAGGAAAACTAGAAAATATTCCACTTTGAAATAATACAATAAGTTGACAAATCAGTGATATGTCACATGATGTTGAAGAGGTTTCGTATGACAAACTGAAAAATGGCAATTTTTTCAATTCAAGTGGATGAAACAACAGAATTAACCAACAAATGTTATGTTCTAGTATTTGTATAATTTGTTAATGAGGTAAAAATTTAAAAAAACTTCCTCTGCTGCAAAAAATTACTTGAGACAAGCAGAACAAAAGATATATTTAATACTTTATCTGCATGTCGGGGGGGGGGGGGGATCTTTCTTAGAAGAATTGCATTGGCATTTTTACAGTTAATGCTGCTTCCATGGTTTGCTGTATAAAAGGCTTTGTTACTCTCATAACAGATAAAAATGTGATGTGTACACCACATGAATTTAAGGGATGGAATATTAAACTATACACAAATTTTTTTTTGCATTTCATTTAAACTTATTAGATTGAATTAAATCTACTTTGTCAATAGTGCATAAACCAACTATAGAATAAATGCACTCTTTAAAATTCACTATATTTGTTTACCACCATGACACCGATGTTGTTGCTAATTCTTGGGTCCACCAAGTCATAGACCAGCATAGAAGATTTAATAGATCATCGTAGGACAAACCCAGGCACATAAGACTATGTGCCAGAGAAGCCTGCTCATTTTGGACAAATCGAGAGGGTTTTTTTTTCCCCGTCCTGGAGTACAAGGCTTCTTAAATGGCCACTACGAAATCCTGAGAGTACCGTCTAGATGCATCTTACCAGTTCATAGCAAGGGATCCACCAGGGGATGGAACACGATACCAAGTATGTGCCGGAGGGACAATCCAGGTAATTTTAACAGTATGTTTTCGGGCAGAATACAACTCAAGGTAAGTCAGACAATTAGAAGTAGCCAGAACCTCCTCGGCACCCTCCTTTGTGCCTGGGCATCTGCCTCTTCATTTCCCCTAATGTCCACATGTGAGGGGATCCACTGAATGTGCACATCACAAGAGGACGAGATTTGTTTTAATTTAGTGAGAATTGAAGTTCCAATTTTGTCCCCAACTTTACACCGTTTGACAAATGTTGTATGGCACTACAAATATCAGCCATAATCCAGATGGTTTGAGGGTCTAAAAAAGACATTATATGGCTCAGTACCTCATTGAAAGAAATGAGTTCACTTTTAAAAACTGAGCTAAAGTCAGGAATTCTTTTCTTTATTTTGACAATTCTATTGGGATCTCTGATGAGTACTTCACTACCAACAAAAAGAATCCTCATTTTTGCTACATTCAGATACATAAGCGTAGTGCCTTTTGGGATGTTATTTATAATTTCATGGGCAAACTGTCAAAGGCAAATTGGTACATCATTTTTCTTTGTGACTCTTGACAGTAGTTCAGTATGGAAACTGACCCTTGGAAGGCCCACTGAGGAGTCAATGCACTGCTTCAAAAAGTAATGAACCTAGCACTATGGTGCTAGATTCACTTAACAGCATTACATCTCATTCATTTTATAACTCAGCATGCACAAAAATTACATCATCTGAAGAATTATCAAATCATTGTCACATGTTCTATTCAATACTATAAAAAAGCTAAAACGATGTGTAAAAGAAATTAAACAAACAAACAAGCAACAAAAAAAAAAAAAAGAAAGAAAAGAAAAAGAAAAGAAAAGAAAAAAGAAAAAAAAAAGAAAGAAAGAAACAGTTTTTCATAGACGATTCAGTATTTCTCATTCAATTAATTCAGTTCTCACTTAGGCAAAAATACATAAAAACTCAAAATATCTATATTAAAATTAAGTAAATTTTAAACACTAATTTCCTCAAATACATTCTACTAATATTATTATTATTGGAATTAGAATAGATTAAGCATGATTTAATTCGCAATAATAAAAAAGGCATTAACTTTGTTGTTGCAAAGCTTGTTTTCTCTAGATTGGCAACAAATCCACTATTCTGCTAAGTTTCAAATGTAAACAAATATGGCTGCTATGGTAAAAATAATTAGGCTTAACCACACTTAAACAACTTTCAAATTGCTGATAATTCTACAAATATTGCATGCAGATTTATTAAAGGCATAAAAACCTTAACCAGAAGATCAATCATTTATAAAGCAAAAATGCACAATTTACCAACATATAAGAATAAAAAAACTGAGCTCATTGAGCTGAGTAACGGATCAGATCTATATATTCATATACTTTTGGTGCAGCCGACTGCAACCAAAAAGGAAGGTGCACATCTACATGTTATAGCAGTCCTATCATAAAATTTTAACAATCTGAGGCTACTCGTTTTTGAGTTATGCGAGATAAATACATACATACAGACACCATGAGAAAAAATCTCTTTTGAATCCATTTCAAATCAGTTTTATAATTTGTTTGGGGGAAGAGAGTCCTTTATTCTGTTCTTACGTACAGATGCCATGCAAAAACATCATTAAATTGAACTTGATAGCAGTCAAAATGGTTATTTTCATTGAAATATGGTACTCAGAATTTTTTGTGATTACAATATTTCCTTTACTTTGTACAAGGAAGTAAAAATGCCAATGTTTATACTTTTATTCATAGAGAAGTACTGATGTCAAAATCCCTTAATAATGAAAAATAAAAGGTATTTGATGATGTTATGAAAATGGTAAACTTCATTAAATAGAAGGTACTTCATTCCCGAATTTTTAAAAAGCTCTGTGAAAACATGGATAAGGAGTACACAAATCTGTTATTATACACTGAAATCTGGTGATTAAGTAGAGGCAGAGTTTTGAGCTAAAGGAAGAAATGCATGCACATTTTCAAAACAAAACAGCAAACAAGATTTTACTAAAATGCTTTGAAGATCAAAGGTAGGTACATAGTTTATTTAGCAGTTATTTTTCATCACTTGAATCAAATGAGTAAGTTACTGCCAGGTGGCAGAGAAAATATAATGACTTCAAGCAACAAGATTCTTGGATTTAAAAGAAAATTAAGCTTAAGGAAAGATAAAGATAATATTGTAAAAGCAGAACTTCATATGTTTGAATTACTTGCTGGAGTAAAAAGTGAAATTAATACCAACAAATTTCAAATTTTATTGTATCCAACCTATTGCGGCTGTCAAAGAAAACTGATTATTATTTTCCATCCCTTTCAACAGAACTATTGGATTATGTGAGGAATGCATTCTCTCATACTTCCATTCATCCTCAGAGCCTAACTTTAAAAATAAAAACAACTTTGTGACTTTCAATCAGACGGTTCACTGAAAATGAGACTTGATAACACAGTTCTGGATAAAATCTGGATTTCTAATGAAAGTGAATCTCCAGCAATTCATATGAAAGGAATTAATACAGTGCTGCAGTTTTCAACATTGCACATGTGAGACCAAGCTTTTTCTTGTTTAACGAGTATTAAGAGTAATGATAGAAACTGCCTCCTTTCTGTGGAAGATGAAATCAATGTATGTATATTGGAAACGAGACCTCAAATTCAACATTTGTGTTCCAAAGAAACAGGCATAGATTTCCCATTAATATCTGTAATTAACTGTTATACTAAAGAAATTTATTATTTATCTATACCTAACTATATTTAGAATTATAATAAGCACGTGTTATTGCAGTTTTTTTTTTGTTTTGTTTTGAAATAAATGGCCATTTAGCCATTTTTTGTTTCCTTTCATGATCATTCATAAAAATATTATGAAAAAAATATTGTTACATGGATGTTAGGGTTCTCTAGAACTTGAACATTGTCACAAAGGTTCTGTAAGAGTAAAAGGAACCGCTGCTAGAAACTGATTGTGAATCAGGAAAGGTTTTTTCTCAAATACCAGCTGACAGGAGGTGGAAGGGCAATTTCTGTAGTCCATCTTTCAAGATTTCCACATTCAAAATCATCCCTTTGCGACAGACACATTATGTTCACAAAGAGTCATAATAAAGTTCCTGAAATGCTCCTAAACATTACTATACATTAAGAGTCTTTGAACAGAAAGAAACTGGTAACTGTTGATTGAAGAAAAAACAAGGAAAGAAATAGCCATGCTTGTAATCATGAAATGGCAGATTGACTTAATAGATAAAAGGCAATCCTTCTGTTGGCTAAAAATGCAAATTCTGAAAATTAAACAAATCATGGAAAAAGCATTTTTAAAATCTGTTGTGTGCTTAACTTGTAACATGTTAAAATGTCAAGTGAAAAGACAAAATTATAACATTCAACTTTCATGGTATTATAAAAGCTGTTAAATGCCATTACAGAAAAGATGTTCAGTAAATGATGAACAGAACTGAATTTCATGAAAACGATAAGTAGACTTCAAAAGAGACAAGTAAATCAATATATCTGCTGGAAGCCATGCATATTATAATCAATGTAGTGATTAATCTCTTAAAATCAGTAAAAAGCTGTTTTCAAACACATAATTTTATGTAGAAGAAGCTTCAGAGGAACTGAGGAATATACCTAATGTTTCAGATATTAGTGAGGGAAGTTATGAGGATTCATTTTTAGCACATGTGCCAGTTCACAACACTATTGAGACAATGTGCATAAAATTGACTATGAATGTGTTAAAAAAGCTGACAGCAAAGATGATACAGAAAAAAATGATGATTTACTATCCTCAATCAAATATACAAAAACATTGCAAATTCTAAGAAAAATTCTTGAAGTGAAAGGTGCTGATTGAAAATGCTATTGGTAATTTTACAAAATTGAGAATACAATTGAAGAATTTTTACTAAACAATAATATAAGAATAATTGTTTGTAAGAGATAATTTTATTAAAAATGTAATTAGAATAATATTTTTACAAAAAATGAAGTCGATTTTGTGAAAAAAAAAGTCAATTTTGTCTAATCAAATCTTTTACATATTTCCCCAGTCCCTATACTTATGTTTAGGAAACTTTTGAACTTGTTATAAGAAATAAAATAGTGAAAAATAACAACTGCCACTACACACTTGTAGCAGGTACTACGTACTTTCTTCAAACACATTTATATACAATAAACAAAGCTTCTTCATATATGATGTCCACAGCTGGATATCATGTCATATTACATTAGTAATAAAATGGTAAAATTTCAGTGTTCTTTCATAGTACCACTTGATGCAACTAATATTTAAATTATTTATCTCTGAGCAGTTAGGTAACATATAGAACAAAAATGCATTAGTAATAATATTAGTAATAAAAATTGTGTCAAATGAGTTATGAAAATTAATTCTGTAATTTTCTACTTTTATATTCTTGATAGTCTATAATATTTATAGTTTGAAATATAAAGTGAATAATTCATAATATATATATGCACATGATTCAAGCTTTGAAAAGCCTATAAAAAAAGAACAAATGTCCCTAATTTAATTCGGTGTTTGCTTTAAAAATTTTTGCTTTTACAAAAGATCTAATTTAGTACATTTTTTGAAGAAAATTCAAAAACATGATTAAGTACTTTTTCTATGTACAACTGGTAAAAAGTAAACTAATTACATAGCACACACATTAAAGGAAGTTTTTACAAGATATTTTGCTTTAGAACCATATGGTTAAAAAAAGTATCAATCTTAGTATCCAAGCATTCTATCAGTTTTTCCAGTATGATTGTCCTTTTGGTTGAAATTCAGCTACATATGTGCTATTCTTTATTTAAATGAACAGTGTATTTAATAAGCTCCTTTGAGTGCTTGGAAACATATGAAGACTTTTCCAATATAAATTAATGACAATTGGATTATTGCTTTGTACTATTTTGGTTTACAAAAGATTTCACATAAATGTTATATTTTTGTAAAAGCAGGGAAAACCTGAAATATATTGCAAAAGCAAATTAATGAAAAATAGGGTTAATTTGATACTTCCCAAATATAAAATTCAAACAAATATTCATGATTTATGACATGTGAAACAAATTTACATAATTTTTTTCAGTATATTTTTTCAATATATCAACTTTCTCATCAAAAATGAACGTAATAACGTTTGGAATAAGATCAAACACAATTTCAGGGTTTACCATGCAAAAAATACAGCAAATTTTAAAACCTACCAGCTATAGGGTACCACCAGCTACTACCTACAAGGTTGTTTCAGCGATTTTGACTACCAGCTATATTTTAAAACTCAGTTAGGATTAAAATTCCATTATTTCTTAGAATTTTAACGTTTGAATCACTACAATACTTTTATGTTTTTGAGTAAATTTTACAAATTACCACTGAAATTACCATTTCACAAAAAAACTTATCTTTGAATTTGCAAACTATATCAAGAGAGACTATACAATGTATACTCAACTATTTTTCCTTTAAAAAAATTATTACAAAAAAATCTCAGCTACATTCTGACTCCATTTTATTAAATCACAAATAGTGCAGAAAATAATTTACCATAATTTCTCGTTCCTTGTTTGAAAGAGTTTCTTGCAATAATTCTACATCTGCTTCTAGAGACTGACATATTTTAAAGTATTTAATAGCTTTTGATTCAGCAGCTTCTTTCACAGCATTTAAAGATTTTATTTCTTCCTGATATTTTTCATCCATTTTTCTCATTTCAGCTATCTGATCCTTTAAAAAAAATGCAAATTAAATTGAGTGCTCTTCAGCATTTAGGAGTACTTACAAATATATAAAATACAACAAATTTAAATAATTTATTAGGAATACGAATACAAAATACATGCAAATAAGTAATAAATTGCTACAATAATTGTGAAAATTATGTAAATATATCAGATCAAAAACAAACAGATATTAGAAAATGAAATCTTACAAGTAGTTTTTCCTTTTCTTTCTCTGCAGATGATAAACTAAATTCAGAGTTTCCAATTTTTTCTGTTAATCTTCTCTTTTCCCTTTCTAGAGTTCTTATAACTTCCTCATGGTGGTGAACACTCGCAATTTTGGTGGCCAATTCCTTTTCAACATTTTTTTTATCTAAATAACAAAGTTTAAATTTTATTTCAAAATTCCATTTCTTTCCTTTATTTCAGATTCAAGGAATTTTTATGCCCTATGTTTTTGAAAAGTTTTAAATTATAATACCCACTTCTGATAAATCAAGTAAGAAATCTCTCTGATACCAGATTGGAGAAAAACATTGATAACTTTTTCAAAAAGCTCTACAAATTTTTAAATATCTAAGAACAACCTTTGCTTTGAGTATATCACACTGACACAAAAAGCTTTTTATTTTATTTTATTTTATTTTATTTATTTTGGTAACTTGAGGTGTTAATTGGAAAAAAAGGATAATGGAAATAACTACAGATTATACAGGTTTCTGCTTGATTTATAAGCTTCAATTCAGCTTATTGACAGATGAAGTATGCTGCAATACACAAAGCTTAAAACCATTTAAAAAGCAAAGGTTTTATTCTGAGACCAAATCCAAGTCTGAATGACCAGTTGAATTGTATTTGGAAATTTAAACTAGATTATCAATAACAACTCAAGGCTATTATATGCTGCTTGACAAGTATGCTTGAAAGTAATCACAGCATATCACATTAATGGCATGAGCTAGTTCTTTAGAAGAACTTGCTAAAATTCGACAGGAATTAATGCAGAAATATCTATAGCTCAAGAAGAAAATATATAACAAAACTTCAAGGAAAAAAACTAGTCCTTACGTTTTTAAACTGAAGACTAAAAATGTTTAGAACTTGATTTCAAATTATTTGCTCACCCACCATACTGATCTTTTTAGTGCTAATAAATTACCCCCCCCCCAGTAATTGAGCAATCCCAATTGCAATAAAAACAAAGATGATAAAAAGGCATATCAGTGACTGAATCAAGCGTTCCTTTTATGTTAATGTTAAAAAGCACTTATAATAACAACATTTACTCTCTCCTTTGATATAGGTAACACTGGAGCTTCTGTAACAGATATTCAGTTCTGAACTTTAAAAAAAAATATTTTCTTCTTATTTTTTTGTCAAATCAATATATTGATTATGCAATAAATAATCAATATGGTTATAAAGAAATGCAAATAAAATTAATATTTTCTTAAATGAAAACCTTCTAAGTCTCTCTTCAGCTGAAAAATTTTAGAAAGGCAGCGACTGTGTTCACTTTTCAATTCCTCTTCTTGTCTCTGTATACTTGCTAGAGCATCCTTTACATCATCCTGTAAGACAGGTAACAGTTTGATAATAAGATTTAAAACAACAACGCATTAAAATGACTTAATTTATATTTTTCAAATCAATTACTAATTACTAATTAAAATTCTGGAAACTTAGAATTGAGTATATCATATTAATAATTGTTTGTAAGAGATAAACTGACAGCAAAGATGATAATCATTAATTCATTGCTTAAATTTTAAAGCAATGAATTAATGATTAAAAACTGATTACGAAGTATAGATAAAAAGTTTTAACTTCTTCGTTAAAAAATCAAAGAAAGAGAGAAAAATAAAAAGACATCCCTCCCCCCCCCAAAAAAAAAGGGAAAAGAAAGATTAGTATCAGCAAATTTTAAACAAGTAATATTTGCACAGGTTATGTGAAATATAAATATTTATTTTTTTTTTAAATTACAAACATAAGTATGCTATACCAGAAGAGAAATTATTTCAAAAATCAATTTTAGGAAGCATATCTGAAATTAGAACAATTTTAAATAGATGTAAATTTTTTTAAAAAATATGATAAGGTTGGTAGTTATTTATGATCTTTAACCAAATGGGTATAAATAAAACTAGAATTTCATAACATATAATTCTCTGCCTCACACTTTTCTTCTCACAGTTTATTTAGTTTATTCAAAATTAATGGATTCAAGTTATCAGTTTTCAAAATTAGTTCCATTTTTAAAATATATTTACACCCCCCCCCAAAAAGGTGTCATTTAAAAATGTTTTCAGTACCTCAGAGTTATTCTTAATGAAAAATTAAAAGTAAATGTTTTCCATATAGTACATGTTCGTGTTTAAAAAATTATTTTTTGAACTACGGGCTAACCAATTTACTATCATGCCCTGCTTTCATTTTGCTACTTTTACCTTCATTTGTTCCCTTCTGCATTCTCACAGAGTTTACTTACACGAGAGTGATGCATTAACAAGAAAGGGTTCAATACACATACAGGAGTGATTGCCATTTTTTTTATCCAACTATTACTAAAAGTAATAAAGAATTGAATCGAAAATCGAAAAGCTTGAAATTCAAATTTCAAGCTAAGCAGCTTTTCGATTACCCAATATTTTACGTATTTTGATTCTTTTTCCATGGTTAATAATAAATTCTTCAACTGATTACTGAAACTGCAAACCCAATTTCATGGTTCATATATCATACTTAAAATCCTCATATCAGAAATATATCATACTTAAAATCTCAATGAAAATAAATGATATATATATACATACATATATATATATATATACATTCTGTATGTGTAAGCATATATATATATATATGCTTACACATACAGAATACAGGATTTACCTATAAAAGAAACTCTTTTAATCACATTTGCTTCATAAAATGTTTAAAATTTATTATTATTCAATAAATTTTACACCACATAGCAACTAAATTTTTATTTCACCATGCCTAAATAAAAAATTAGACTTGACTCAAAATTTATCATATATGGTAATGTAAGATCTGTACTCAAAAATAATGCCATAATTTGATTTTCTGGAAAAAATACTGATCTACACAGTTTCTATACAAGCATTTTTGTTTTTCAATTTCTGTGTATAGCTTTATGAAAAATGCATTTTGTATGCTTTGTATATGAGTGTGCACATTTTTGTAATGATATGAAGAACAAAATATATCTTAGATAATGAGTTTAAAAATAACTGTTAAGAAACTGCTGGAATGCATGTGAAGAAATTCTGAAGAAAATAACTTGAAGATGCACAATTGTGCTTTTAGGAATTTTTAATTTGCTGTATAAAGCATTTAATTATAAGCACTTTAATTTCTTCTTTCCTTTTTACATTTTGTCTTGCAAGAATTATCCACAGCCTTTCATAAGAGATCAATTGCCATTTATTGAACTTAATATTCCGCACCTAGAAATTTTCATCGAATTTTTTCTTTCATAATTAGTGCAAACATTACACAAACATACACAATATTTATTTAAAATATTACAGATGTTAAAAACAGAGAGAAATTAAAGAAAAAAAACTGTAGCTACGAACTCTTTTATCTAGCAATTTTTTGCCATTACCATTAAGACATTAATCACCATAAATTCTACTCGACTGAAAGCCCAATAGCTTTGATTACCAGAAGAATGATGATAATAATAAATGTAGCTAGGTAACAAATAAAATATAACAAAAAGTAGATCATTACTTTTTCTTTCTCAACAGAATTAAACTTCTGTATTAAGTCCATGAGAGATGATTTTAGCAGCTCAATATCAAGATCAGATACAGTGAACTGAGCAGGAGAAGTGCTCTTTGAAAAGTTAAGTCGATGAGGGCTATCTGGAACAGAAGATCTAGTGATATCTCCAGACTTTTCAGGTGATGCTCTGTGTGATGGCCAGGAGCCTTGGTGTATATTTGAACTGACACTCAGAAAACCACTGTCAGATCCTAGCCCGAGAATTGACCGAAGGAATAAACAAATTGAATATAATCTATTCTCTACATCTCGCTTTGCACCTGAAAATAAAATAAAGTACTGTAATTTACAGCAATGCTATATGAATAAACAACTAAACTTATAAGATGCTAAAACTGTTTTACTTTAAAATAAAATAAATGTATCCTTTTATGCCAATATAGTCCTTTGTTCCAAATACAAAACATTTTTGAACCAATAAGCATTCAGAGAAAGAAATTTTGTTTTTCAAAAAGTTCAACAAAATATATTATTCTAAAATTTTACTTGAAATTTTCATATATTATTTTTAATAGAAATAAAAATTTAAATATATTTAAGAAGAATTACATATTATTTGTAATAGTATATTAGTTTCTCAATATCTTTATAATTAAAAAAATAATATTATAATAATTATTCTGATATAT
>KK117700.1:155523-168541 GCA_000611955.2 Stegodyphus mimosarum
ACATATGCATTTAAAAATTATTTCCAGTTTTTTATTTAAAAAATCTACATTAAATTATAATTTTATCAAATTACACAGAAAATTTCTTAAATACATTTTAATTGTGGTTAAAAATTTTATCACTTTTATCTATCATTTAATATTTATTTAAATACAAAGTCATAATTCAAACATTTTAACACTTTGACACATAATATATATTAAAAAAATTCAGTAATCCCTCATGCTCTGCACAACAAATACAATCTGTTCTGCAACAGTGCCTGTTATGAGAGATGCTATTTTCTATAGGTTACTGTAGGAATAATTTTAAGCCTCATCCCACAATGAAAATGCTAAAAATTTAATCATCATCAGTAATGGCATGACAGCCACTTGTGGGCCCTGCCTTCTTCAGTAGCCTTTCCCATTCCACCCTCTCTCCAGTGACTGACCTCCAGTTCTTAATTTTTAGAATGGCAAAGTCATTATTCAAGCAGTCTCTCCATCTTTTCTTAGGTCTTCTCTTGACCTTCCACAAACAGGAGAGTTGCATTAAAAAGCTTACGGACCATTCTCTCTGCATTCATTCTCAGGAAAGAATTAAAAAAATTTTGTATTATAAAAAATATTTATGTATGCTACCTTATTATATATATACAAGCTCATGTTTTTTAATCAGTTTAGTCTGAGTGTTTAAAGTCTTTCTTCCAGTGCAGTCGGAAAACTCAGCTATCTTTCCCTTTCTTGCACTGCTGCTTTCAGTTTTATAAGAGGTTCAAGTTTCCAAGATATTTCTATACTGATCTAAAAACTGACAAAAGTGGTCTCCATCAGAATGGTCCTAAAGAAGAGCAAGGCATTGTCACTGATTAGGTCAGCTCCTCTATTCTCAGCTTAGTGGAATGTTATTGCTTAGCTGTTACCTGGACATCTTCCCATTTCTAATTAAATTAATTTCACTTTAAGAAAAGTGAAAACAGTTCTGCTTTCCTAGAAATTAGATGATAGTTGCAAATTCATATGACTTTTTTTTTTTTTTACCAGAAGAATATTTTTTCAGAACTTCTTCATATTCCAGGTCAAAGAAGGCTTACAATTGGTCTTTGTTTATGCGCATACCTTTTTTTAAATACATACATGTTTATGTGTCATTAAAATGGGAAGAAAAACACATTTAAATGAAACTTTTATGGTTGAAGAAATTCATGCATGATTCATAATTCATAGACAGTTTTTGGTCTGTGCTTGTGTTTGTTATGTGAGGTATTCATTATGTAATTATGAAAGAAATTATGTAATACACCACTTTCTTCATACATCCTGCACTAAGAAAAGCAATGGAATAACCGAGAACAAATGGTTTGCATGGAAGAATTGCACACATTTACTGGTGGTTCTGGTTATGACAAAGGATTGGTGCAGCATATATAGTTTACTTGTCTGGTACACAAATAGACTATGGCAAAATTAAACTTCAACCTTACAATTCAGTTTTACAAGCTGAATTGGCTGCTATCATATTTGCTCTTAAATGGATTGATGGAAACTTGACTGTCAAAACACATATTAATATATATATACAGACTCATTATCTAGTTTGAAAGCACTAGCAGATATTGATAACAGTAATATTTTGGTCTCATATATAAAAGATCTCCTTGCAAAAGTTGAGGGAAATACATGAAGTGAAAATGAACTGGGTGAAAACTCATATTTGTACCCAATGAGAGGGATGGCATGCTGGCCAAAAAGGCTGCTGAGGATAATGCTGGGAATGTGTTCGATATTCAAGCATAAAAAAGAATTGTTATTGGTAAAATCAAAGATTTCTATTATGATTGCTGGAAAGAGAAATGGAACATTTCTCTATATATGTTTATCTCTATGTATATTTATTTGTTTAGCATTATTTTATTATATGGTTTAACAACATAATCAGTGGATTTATAAATTAATATATATATATATATATGTATATGTATTTTGTTACTTACTCGGTTATTCCATATATATATATATATGTATATATAGATATGTATTTTGTTACTTACTTAAGAAAAAGGAAAGATTATTTGTTGAACTTTGAAGTTTCTGAAAATATGAGAATGATATGTGATTTTGATTGCAATCAAATAATTACTGGACACTGGCACTTCCCGGCCTGCCAGAAAAGATTTAATTTTCTAAATAATAATAGTCTTTGTAGTTTCTGTAGTGATGAAGGCAACGCACGACATTTCGTCGAAGACTGCATATTATTGCAACATGTTAGGGAAAAACATGGTAACATTAAGAAATTCTACTGTTGCAATAAAGAATTTAGATTTGCAAAGGATTTGATGAATTTTATAAACGGCAATAGAACAATACTGGAAATTTTGGTTTGATGTTTCTAACTGTATATTTGTTTTAATCTGTTTTTAATCTTTTAACTGTATTTTTGTTTGTCTACATTGGGTGTGCTGTATTAACCATGAGGCCGATTATTATCGACCAGGAGAGTTGCAGTACACTTGTGTATCACATTACATTACACAACTTTATTTTAATAAAAAATGTCACTCAGAAATGGTTTTTGTTGTCTATTAATTTATTTTTTAAAGTTTTATTACCATAACTTCAATTTTCTATAAACATTTGTCTTTTTATTTAAATCCTTGAAAGAAATTTAAAAAATCTGATTGCCAACTGAAAGCAACCTTCTTCAATACCTCTGGCATCACTTTTTTTCTTTCAAGAAAGACATTTTATGCACCATAAACAAATTCAAAGCAGTACTAACTATTGTCCTCATCCTTTTAAATGTGAAATAAATTATCAATTTCCATTTTATCAAAGTCTTCTTTTATGGTCATGGTTATAGCACAAAAATGCCCACGGCATTTGCAGGAATGGCCATGATCTACTGTGAGGTTGGCCACTTGTCGATTTCAATGCACTATTAAATCTATCATAAGATACCTAGCTTTTATATTATCAGACTATTTAGATTTTTCTAGCATATCAGATCCCATTATTTCCCACAGCAGCCTTTTATAATTTTTTATGAAAATTCAATCATTTCAATAATTGCATATCATTTCATAACAATGTAAAAATAATTTTGTAATGATAAAAATCAATTCAAGTATTTATTCTATGTATATTTGTTTAGCATTATTTTATTAGTATAGTTTAACAACATAATCAGTTGATTCATAAATTAATATATACACTTATTTTGTATTTTGTGCATATAAGTTTAGAATTATCCTGAATTGGTGTATATTTCTTTTGCACCATGTGTTATTGTAAATATATATGTATTTCTTCCACATATTGTATCATTTTATGTTGTGTATGAGTTTTTAACAATATGTATAGTTATTTCATTGTCCTGTAATTTATGAAATCCTGTGTATGGGAGAGATATTGAAAACTTATAAAGAGTTCTTAATAAAATCAAATATTGCCTCTAAAATCTATTAGGCAAGTTACTATCCTGTTTAGTAAAATACTGCCTTTATTTCCTTCTTAAATTTTAGAATTTTTATTCCAAAATCACATACTTATTTTCTGAAAGAAATTTCTCCTCTCTCTCTCTCAAAAAAAAAAAAAAAAAATTCAGTTTTTAAATTAAAATTTCATTTGAATGGGCTTTTTTTTTTTTTTTACATTTTGTGTGTTATCTTTATTTGTTAAATCTCATGTTCTTCGCACTTAAACCATAAAACTCAGTTCAAGAGCAATGTCGCAAAATAATTTTAAATTGAGCATATTTTTAGAATTTCTGTTACACAGTCTCACGAGCTGGAGATAAAAATGTTTTTTCTGTACAATGTTGCCATTGCTTGCTTTGAAATCCTTGAGTTTGTTAATTAAAAATTTGTTAAAGTTTTACAATATATGAAATCGATAATAAAACAAATTCCAAATTTGGCTTCCAGATGCCCATATTCGCTGCAGAATTACATCATTCAAAATTTGAAGGCTCTAGATACCGTTGTTTTATCATAATGCAAGAAACATACATACATTTATGCAGATTCTTCATCATTTAATTTCTTCGATATAATACAGGGCGATAATATTTGGCGGCAACAATTTGAAAAGTGAAGCGGACATTCAGAGTGATTCGATGGAAAATCACAAAACAAAAACAAAAGTCTCTCAAGAAGTCTCTTTGGATTAAAAAAAAAAGGAGGAAAGGGAAAAGGGTGGGGGAAAAGAAAATCTGAAAGTCTTCAGATTTTATATTATGACCAGAAGGACTTTTTTTTACCGGTTTGTGTGTTACCCTTATTTAATAAATATCATGTTCTTGAAACTTCAACTACACAAAATTCAATTCAACAGCAATATCACAAAATATTTAAAAACAGCATAACTTTAGAATTTTCAGTACCCAGTCATGCATGCTGGAGATAAAGTTTTTCTCCTGTATAGTGTTGCCATTGTTTGGTTTGAAATCATTGAGTTTGCTAATAAAAAATTAAAGTTTTACAAAATTTGAAATAGATAATAACATAAATTCAAAATTCAGGCTTTCAAGTTCCCATGTTCAGTTGGAGAACCATGTTATTCAAAATTTGATGGCTCTAGATACCATTGTTTTTTCACATTGCAAGAAACATTCATGCAGACTCTTCATTATTTTGTTTCTTTAAATATAATACATGGCAATAATATTTGGTTCCAACAGTTTGAAAAGTGAACCAACGCAGAAAGTGAAACAACACAAAATGCTGTATTGAGACTAATAGTCCCTTTGGGATAAAAAGAAAAGAAATATAATAAATAAAATGAGTTGATTGCAAGAATTCATGAGTTACTTGAAGGCCGGTTTTTGATAAAAGTATTTTAAGCTTCAGCTCACTTGTCAAGAACAACTTTTGAAGTCCGGTACTGATTTCATTCAGTGTTTTCATGCTTTTCCCCCATATGCAGATACGAGACAGTTCCCCTTAGAAAGTCCTCCGTGAGTGCATCTTTCCAGTTAAGTAGATAGCCCTTGTGTGTTTCGCCATAATCAAATAAACCAACCAATGAACCAACATATTTAAAGGAAGATTTTGGTGACATCTTTGAAGGACTTTATGGAAGTTTTAGTTTTTGTACTTGTCTCAAGTACTCACCAACATATTGCCAACACTCTGCTGCCACCTTTTGGTGATGAAATATATTTTCAACATCAACAGGTCAGTGAACTAGTTTTCTCCCCCTTCTGGAAAATATTATTTGGAAATTGCATCCAAAATTGAATCAGATTATTATTCTCTTCAATTTGTCTTTGCCTGCACATACGTCTGAATATAATCTCTGCAAAGTAAACAGGCAAATTTTACTCTAATACTCTGTTGACATTATATTTCCATTGTTCATCTTCTGCCATTGCATTGCTTCATTTCTTTCAGTTTCATTTTTCAGCTAATATGCAGTAAAAATTATCAAAGGATGAAAAATGCTACCCATAAATTTTTTCATGCAGGAAAAAAATTACCCAAACAAAAATGATGCATTGGTGTATACATTTGCTATAATTTTTTTGAAGTTGACACTGGGAAAAAAAATGAAAGAAATAAAATATCCTCACCCTCTCTTAAACAAAGGGAGGCTATGGAGAAAGCTTTAATGAGAAAAGAAAAATTCCCTTTCCTCTTTTTATTCTGAAGGGGCTTTGTACCTGAAGGACTATTGTTTTTGTTTTACGATTTTTTATTGGAAACATTAAAAGTCTGAATCACTTTTCAAACTGTTGCCACCAAATCTTGAAGCTCTATTTTATATTTAAAGAAATTAAATAATGAAGAATCTGCATAAATGTATGTATATTTCTCCAAATGTGATAAAACAACGGTACCTAGAGCCACCCAATTTTGAATAATGTACGTTTTCACCCAAATGCGCATCTGGAAGCCCAAGTTTGGAATTTGTTTTATTACGTGTTTCATATTTTGTAAAACTTTAATGAATTTTTGATGAACAAACTCAAACGATTTAAAAGCGAGCAATGGCAACACTCTATGGGGGGGGACCTTTATATCTAAAGCATGCAGAACTGTGTATCAGAAATTCTAAAGATATACTCATTTAAAAATTATTTTGCGATATAGCTGTTGAACTGAATTTTATGATTTAAGTGCGAAGAACATGATATTTAATAAATAAAGGTAACAGACAAAACATAAAAAAATGTCCCCTTGGACGTAATTTAAAATCTGAAACCTTTTAGTTTTTTTATTTATTTATTTTTATTTTATTATTATTTTTTAAAGAACTAGGAACAGATTTTACAGCTGCTGAATGTTCATAGGATTCTGAATTAGGCATGGTACTTTTGGCGACATATTGACAAGTACCATTAATCCTTTCTTTTGGCTGAATTAAATGTAATCATTTTGCAGCTATACTAGAGGTTTAGCGCTCTTTGCCCTCCACCTGTTTATTCAGAGATTAAATTCAAAATGACTACCACGCAACAAAAGATAGCTGAAAAGCAAAACTTATAAAGAGTTTTTAATAAAATCACATACTGCCTCTTAAAATCTATAAGACAAGTTACTCATGTTTAGTAAAATATTTTTTTTTTTTTCAATCTTGAGTTTTAGAATTTTTGTTTAAAATCACATGAGTATTCTGCGAGAAATTTCCCCCTCTCAATAATAATAATAATTTTAATAATAAAATTAATTTTTAAAGAGCACTGAACTTTCAAATTAGTTGCATGATAGAAAGTAAAAGTTTGTATAAAAAATACCATCCAGTTTCACAACTCTTGCTTCCAAAGCCAAAACCTTTCCTTCCTCGAAATTTAAATTTGAACGCAATGTTTGTATTTCTTTTGCAGCATCCACCATTGATCTTTCCAGGTTAATTCTGTGTTCAGACAGATTTTGCTCATTTGATAAGTTTTCTTGAAGAACTGATTGAAAAAAAATGCTGAAGTTATTTATGTTCCAAGGTAGACAATTTCTGCCTTGAATTCAATAACTCTTTTTTTGTAGCTTCATTTGAAGCATTGGATTCCATGATCTAAAAAGAATTTAATTCCTTTAAAGATGAATACAAACAAAAATATTATACATTACATAAATCTTACTACTGCCTATTACATTAAAAAATATGCTTATTTACTACATTTTTTAAATAGCTAAGTACTTTATATTGAAAATGTTATTTGCTCTTAAAATAATAATGAATTTTTTATAATTTAATAAAAAAATTATTATTTTGAAATTAGGCAAAACTCATTTCAATAAAGCAAACAGTACAAAATTTTAAAAACTGATTGAAATTTATGAAATACATGCACTAAAAGTAAATAAATACATATTAGCAGTTTAGGATACTCTACTAAAATCAGTAAGATATAAAAATCTTACATTTTGCTTCAAAGATAAGATTTCTTGCTTTAAATCTTGCTCTTTTTCTTCTTCTTTTTCACGCATGATGTTTAATTCTGCAAGGTCTTGTTCCTTAGAATTTAATGTGTTTTCCAGAGAAGATACCTTCCTTTTTAAATTATGTACTTCCCGCTTAAGATCTTGACGTGATTTCTCTGCTTCTCTCAGAGTATTCTTCATTTCCTGGTACTGAGATTTCAGCTTCCCATAAGAACTTTCAAAGCCTTAAATAAACAAATAAGATTTTTATGAACAACTAGAGGAAGAATTTTTATCATCAATAGAGCTTAAATTTACTTCATTTTGAATAAATTCTAAGTTCAGTCTTTATGTTCTTATATCTATGTAAATTTTTTTTAATGTTTTATTGAATGTTAGAAATCTAGTATTTGCAAATTTCATTAAATTTTTCAAACACCTGAATTTATGAGGACAAAAATAATAAGAAAAACAATTTATTCTCAACCTGTATTACAAAATTTAAATAATTAACAGCATACATTTCAAAAAGATGTGATTAAAATTATTGAATTTATCAAAATTCAGCCCCCCCCCAAAAAGGTCAAATATTACAGCTACATAATCTGATTTCATGAACTAACTATATTTAGATATTTCATTAACTTTATTTTGATGAATGTATACTTAAACAAACCATTTATCTTTTGATGATATTCCTCTGTTTTCTGCTTAAGTTCCATGTTTTCAGCTTGTGTTGATTTTAAACGACTTTTACAATCATCAAGAGTTTTATTAATGACTTCCTTCAAGCCTTTTTCATCTTGTAACTGATTTTCCAGTAAAGCTAGTTTATCTTCTAATTGGATTTTGGAACTAGTTTCTATAAATTTAAAACGAAAAAAAAAATACAAACTATCAATAAATAAACATTACTTAAATGTTAATACAAGGGGAGAAGAGTGTAACATTCAGAAAAAATTAATTAAATAGATTCAAGTACAAATGTCAATAAATTTAAATTCACCAACAAAAAGTTATCTGGGAAAGGTTAGAAGTAAAAAAAAAAAATTAAGGCGACTTTTAAATTTATATTTAGATGGAAAAAATAAGACATTTTAATAACAACAAATTATCTGGACTTGGAAAATTTTTAATTTTTATAGAATTTACATGCATTAAATTAAAAAAAAAGCATGAAAATTCTGATACAAATTTAGTTATATCAGAAAACATGGTGAGGGAGTACATGGATTTAATCTCAATTCTTTCTTTTTTCTGATCTTTCTGAAAAAGAACATACCACTCTTAACATTTGAATTAGCCTGTTCTAATTCTTCAATTATTCGATTCTTCTCAAATTCAAAATTCTTCATCTTTAACTGTAAGTGGGCTAAATCTTCAACTGCAGATTCTTTCTGTTGTTTTAGGTCTCTAATTTGATTTTCAAGATCTCTTACAAACTTCATATGCTCAGCCCTTAAAACAAATAAATAAATAAGAATCATAAAATATGCATTTATATGTATATGTATATGTATATGTATGTATTTATATACACAATGAAATCAAAAATTTAACTCATCAAAAAGGTAAGGCTTTATGTTTTTCTACAGAGCATTCACTTTTGCAAAAAGTTTATTGGCTGGACAATAATTCAAATAATGTCAATTACTGAGAGATGACTTTAGAATAATAAGAAATATTATTTAGACTTAATAAGAAATACTGAATTAATGCAAAACGACACTAATTTACTAACAACCTTTTTTGTTTATACTTTTTTGTAGAACCTGAAATAAACACAGAAATAACAAATGGATATTCATTCAGCATTTTAATAGCTGTGAAAAATATTAAAAGAAAATTTTTAAAATATATCAATTCATAGTTTATTTTATAATTTATATTATTTTAGGCAAAAATTAAAAAACAAAATACATGAAATAAAACGTGTTGCAATACTACAGCATTTTAAAATTAAAGACTTATAAAAAAAGGTTTTTAAGCACAGTTTACTTTTTATCTTAATACTACAGATATGTTAAATACATTACAATTCTTTCTAACTATATTATTAGTTTAATTTCTTATTAAGTTACTGAAAAATAAAAAGTAGAAATTAGTATATTTAACACATCATTAACACAAAAAGCAAAAATTATAACAAGGAAATTTTATTGGATAAGTAAAATTTATAATAAATATTTATTATAACAAATTTTAATCGTTCATACTTATACATAAAATAAGCAATGGCATTTATTATCTGTAATCCACTAACAATGAATCAGAGCAATACATTTCATAAAATTATGATTTTGACTTTCAGAAACTATGAAATTATAGAAAATACCATATTTTTAGGATAATTAGTACAGCAAAAAATGAAAAGTTCTTAAAAGCAAAATGTGTTTCCCAAAATCTAAAAATATTACTTTATGTTGTTGATTTTCTCTTGCATCTTCTGCTCAGCATCTAACTTTTCTTGAAGAATTCTCTCTACATCTTGTTTTGCAGCTCTAAGTTGTTCTTCAAAATTTTTAGACATATCTTCATTTTCAGAAAAATTACTTTGCAGTTGCTTAATGGTGCCTTCTAAGTTTGAAACTTGAAGCTTATAATCATTCTGGATCTGCAAAAGTAAAATTAACTAATTTTTTGTTTATTTTAAATTCCATTAGCTTGTAATTATTTCCCCCTTAAATGTTTACATCATGTAGAGCATTATTAAACTTTCAACAACTTCTGAAAAAACTTACAAGTTAAATCATGAGCTTTCACACAAATTTTCACAAAAATTAATTTAGATATTCAAATGTGCAAAAATATACAAAAGTTTTTAGTAAATTAATTAATAATTTATAAAAATAGATGATGAATCATGAGTTTTCATCTACATTTTTACAAAAATTAATTCATGAGAAGTGATTTCATAATTTTAAAATGAAATTCAAATAGTGCAAAATAAATATAAAAGTGATTTTAAAAAGGTTTACTTGTCAGTTTATAATAATTCACTACATTAGCTTAAAGATCAAATTAATGAAATAAATCTGCTTCACACGTTCTGTGGCCTGAATAGCAAGACTACAGAGGTATCACAACTAACTTACTCTTTTATTTTTTGCTTCTAGATGCGTAATTTTTTCTTCGTGTTCCCTCTCAATAGAGGCAATATGCTTTTTCAAATTATTAATTTCTTCTTGATGAGAAATTATTAAATCTTCCTGCTGTTTCTGATGACGCTCAAAAAGTTCATCAATAGCAGCAACTAATCTTCCACGGAGAGATTCCTAGGGAAATTAAGGCACATTAAACATAAAACTATTTTATCACAATGGAAAATATACATTTAAATAGTTTTCTCCATTAGTAAAAAAACACATATTCCTTACCTTAAATAAATGGAATGCATTTTTTCCAAATTAAATATCTACTTTAAATAATATGTATACTGCCCAATCTTTCTAAAATTTTAGGAAATAATTATACAAATTCTTACGTGCATGAGTTTGCATAATTATTACAATCAAATACAGTTTTAAATAGCAGATACTACATTATTATTATACTATTATAAAAGTATATAAAAATTTGTTTAAAATTTTCATATATATTTGTTTATATTTATTTTGTATTATGAAACATTTATGCACATTCATTTCTTCTTACTATTATTCTAAATCTCATCTATTTCCTTAGTATTAATTTTAATTTATGTACAATTAGTGTAAATTCCTACTTATGATACTTCTACAATGTTTAGTATGTAAAATTGTATGCATAAAAAAAAAACTGAAATTTTGTAAATAACTCCGGCAGGACTGGAGATATCATTTGTTAAAATTTACCAAGTCTAGATTACAAATATTTTGCCAGTTAGTGGACATTCTGAAATGCTTCAGAAACAAGATCTAGCACATGTGCGGTCTTCCGAGAAAATTTATGTAAACCCTCCATTGCATTCTTTTCTAACTGAAAATGCTGCAAAAATTTAACTTCAGAGATAAATCAGTTTTAAGCGTTTCATTAACTCACAATGTTTTAAATAAAATATATTAAAACAAGATAGCATAAAAAATAGCATACTTTTTCTTGGGAAAGGATATCGATGTCAACATTATGTTGATGCCTTTCATTTCTGAGGCGAATCTGAAACTCCTGTTCAATCTCCTGCATTTTTAAAGAAAGTGCTGCCTTTTCTTTAGCTGCATCATCAGCAAATGCTTGATGGAAATCCCTTAAATTCTTTAATTGTGCTAAAAATGATATTATCAGCATTTTGAGTCACAAAAAAAAATTAAGACATAATTCATTCTGGATCTAATAACAATATCCAACACAAAAAAATGTTATAAATTGAAAGAAATCGTATGAAATTTGCGAAGATAATAAAAATAATTTATTTTTTAACGATTTTGAAAAAGACTTTATGAGCATAATAGATCAAAGAAAATAAAAGCATATGAAATAATTTAAGAATCAGCATCGATAACAGATATTTTAATACCCAAAAAATATTAAAAACGCACTTTTTAAAATATTTTATCTTTTTTATTCATATAATATACAAATTCGTTCCATCGCATTCAAAATTTAGCACTTTTAATTTTGCGTATTTTAACTTACAAAGCCGAAAAAAACTGGATTTATTTATGTTGACATCCTTACTATATTTCGTAAACAATGCCAAATTTCGCAACGTGAAAATCTCAGATTTTTGTAACTAGAGAAACTCACGAGATTTTAAAATAATAATCGCGAATGTAAACTTAAGAGGGGGAACCAAATTTCACATAATATTTTCCGTCATTTTTTCAGTGCTTTAAGAGTATTTTCTCTTATTCGTAGTTTAGTTCTACATATCATTTCATTAAACATATTTAAATTAAAAACTAACCATTAATTATGGAATTTATGCCGCACAGAGTTATTTTAAGATAACTGTAGTAACCTATAATTCAACGCTTTTACACAGAAATTAGTAATAAATACAGTAATTTATTTTAATAAATGGAATTCTAATTTTAAGAAATAAATCTGAAAAAGAAAAAGAAACAAATCTGAATCCGTAACTGAAAAAAGTGTAATTTTTTTTTTTTTTTTTTTTTTTTTTTTTTTTGTATCAGACTATAATTTTTTGTATACTATATTAAAAGGCCCGCTGCCACTTACGATTATTTTCCGAGAAACCTGTCTAGCTCGCGATTTTCATCATCTTTCCTCTTTTGAAAACCTTTTTTAGTATTTTAATTTAAAATGGATCATTCAGTCAAATGTAGCTAGCAGATAAAGTTTTAAATATTGAACTCTTACATAATTAGTAAACTCTGCGAATTTTCAAGAAATTATCGGTTAAGTTATATGAAATATTTATCTGTGGTTTCAGATAATCATGGTCTTCAAAGGAGTGGTCCCTCTAGAAAGCATGACTATCGCTAATGTTTAATGTTCATGTTTCTTTATGCTCTCAGACGAGAATTTTTAAAGGTAGTCGGTGATTGTCGCAAGAGACTTTACAGTATTTGCTATTTTAATTTGAATGCAAGCAATATATTAAATTTAAAAAATAATAATAAAATATTTAATTAGACTTTTCAAATACAGTTGAGACTGTGATCTGAAAGACAACTCTGTAAGACATTAGCCTTTTTAGGAGAGAAAGCTGTAAAAAAAAAAAAAAAAAAAAAAAA
>KK117700.1:169297-208500 GCA_000611955.2 Stegodyphus mimosarum
GAAAGAGAAACAAAATCTAAAATGCCGATGTGACTTCAAGATCAAATATCACTAGAAAATACACTACACGCAACTTATTAAAATCGCTTCTGTTCCAAGTATATTTGAGTTTATTAAGCGGCTGAGTTTAATAAATGGCGATTTCAATATTACAAATTACGGTATCAACTTCGAACTTATTTAGTAAAATAGTAACTAACAATTAATACTTAAATTATTAATTAAAAGTTAATACTAAAATTAAACTTTCTGTAAAACTTGGTAAACTAGTTTTTACTTATTTTTTTTAATCAAAAAACTTTATAATTACATACTTGATGAAATTTTCAACTTTTGAAAAGAATTGCTCTATTCCTATTTGTTTCGCATTGTTCGTCAACAGTCTTTCAATTGCACTTTCAAATTCGTGAAACTGTTGGTAGATTTTCCGATCGCCACCTTTAAATTCAAGAGTTCTTAGAGTGTGCAGTGCTTTTCTCGATTCAGCTGAGGCTGGCATGTAGTCTCTTTCTTCCAGATCACTTTCACTGACAGTTCCAGTTTCTGCAGCGCTTTTAAAACTTTCTACAATATCGTAGTCAGTGTTTCCACAAGCTGTCTCAGCATTATCATCAATCGTAACGTATTCTAAAAACGAATCTTTGCAGTTTCCCTCAATGATGTCCGAAATAGTATTAGAAATAGCTTGCAATTCCTCTGTGGCTTCTTTTAAATAAAAACCACTTTTTCTAAAGCTATTTCTAACTGTGCTTTGGGATATCGCTTCTCATGCTTTAACTATAATGTGCATAGCTACTAGCAAAGAAGTCTCTTCCGAAGTGCAAGAAGAAATGCATTTTCACAAGATCCAGTTTTATTTATCTATTTTTTAACCGATATTTTTCTATAATTACATTTGAAAGCTCTTATAATACCTTGGTCAAATGACTGAATGATAGAAGTCGTACTTGCAGGAAGAAACACTAGTTTTTCAGAACGATATCAGAGGCACATGCAGCAGAGTTATCTGACATATGAATATGTACAACACAGTTAACTGATAGTAAAGCTATTCTTTCGTTTTTAGTTCTCAGTCCTATTTCAAAAGGAAATCGGTAAAAATACTGCTTGTCATCCATGAGTTCTTGTTATTATGGTAAGTTAAAGGTGAAAACCACTGGCGTCTTTTTAATTGTTGCATACATATTCACGTTAAGAATTGAGTAACTATTTCTTTTAATTTCTTAAAACAAGCTGTTGTTTCGCATTTAAATATTAATGTAAGCTCTGGTAATGCTCTGTAAAACAGGCCAGTTTCCTTCGTGTTATAAATTTCGTGCGGCTTGTATTCTTTCAGTAGCTTGGGTAAAACGTCTTTTATCCATTTCTTAGCCGAATGATGGTCTACCCCTTGCTTCTTCCAATTTCGTTTCCCATAAGCAATGTTATTTCGCTCTTTCCATCTTGTGAGGCATCCATCGTTTCGTATAAAATTTTTTTCTAGCATTTTAGCGAATTCCACAGCTTTTGTAGTCAAAAGAGCTCTAGAAATTGAAACATTTCTTTAGTCCCATTGCTTAAAATTATTTCAGAGGAGCAGTTTCAATCTCTCTCGATTTTCCATCCCTTTTGCACCTTCAGGCATTTGCATTTTTTGCTAGTTATTTATCAATTTTAGTTCTTTGTTTAAGTAAACTGCACAACGCTGTTTAGGAATTCTCGATTTTTAAAGTTGCTTCTCTTTGGTTGCATTTACCAAACGTATCACAATCGTTCAGCAATTTATCCTTTTCTTTCAGGCTTAAATCATTTCGTTTAGGCATTTTCGACATGTTACAAGTCACGCACACAGCAAATAAAAAATATTTCTTCCAGTGATTTTTCAAATTCAAAATTCCCGTTTTTTGCCTACAAGAAGACTGTACCTTGGTCTATCAAGTCGATTTGTATTTCATGGCTATTATAGACGTAATCAATGCTTCCTTTTCTTTTTTCTTCAACCTAAAATAACCACTCCGCGTTTCCAGTCAAAGAGTGATAATATACGATAATGCAAGGAAGCATTTCATGTTTTCTGAGACACCCTCAGACTTAACGCGTGTATGCAAGTCCATCCTCTATCAGCTGGTATTCGAGAAAGGGAACTAATGTTCACTTAAGCACCAACAATACTTTAATACTGGGAAACACTCATTCATCTATAATCAAAGAATTTATTTTCAGTGCCTATAGAGGACTGCTTTTGTTAATTATAAGATAAAGAAAGTATTTTGGCGCTCTCAGCTCTAATTCGGACAAAGAGAGTTGCAAACAGTGTTTGATAGGACCTAGGGAATTGTACCCAACACCCCAGGAGGTTTTGGTTCCAAATACACTGGCTGAAATTTCTGCTAAATACGTTTTATTGAAGCACTCCATAAATGAAAGGTAAATGCATGAACTACAAACTGCTTTTATCAATCACAAAAAGTTTACTTCAGATCTCAATAATCAGACTTCTGCCGATTTGAGTTTTATAAATGGCGGTTTTTATGCTCATTAGTAAATATTCGTTTTGGCTTCTGAAAATCTGAACGCAAAAAGCGGCTGAGTTTATTAAACAGTGATTTTAATAAGCGGCGGGCACTGCATTCTCAAAATAAAGCGAGCTCTGTCTATAAAATTTGGCACAACTACTAGAAACGCATGGAAACCTTCAATAAATACCTCGATATCACTGTTTGGAATTTAATCTATTAAAAACTACATGATAAAGAACCAATTTGTAAACCTTTGCTCATAGGCCTAAAACATAAAATACATTTTCTGATAGGTGCAAACTACTAAATTAGTTAAAGGCTATACAAACAAAAAGATCCAAGACCGAATTATCTCATTGTGATTTTTGATACCACCAGTATTACATTCTTGAAAAAAATGAATCAAACAGCATGTGTCTAGTGCTTAGCTGAGAGTGGTAAAAAATTTACCATTACCATTAGTAATTATGGGAAGCATCATATTTTGCTGAATTTGAAATTGCTTGCTGTTTATCTTATAAACAGACATAAAGATGACAAAAATATATATTGAGACTGGACTCAATTACATTATTTTGACATTAAGAAAAAATCATTTTCTTCTCTCAAAATCATCTTTGTAGCTGAGTTTTATACAGAATGATTTCAAGGTATTTGACAATTATTGACTTTTTGAGGACTGATGGCTAAGTTATAGGTCAGTCTTGTATTTTTCTTCTTGAATAGTACTACATTAATTTTATTGTACTGCCATTTACTTTACTTTTCTGCCATGCCTTAATTTCAGAGAATGAATGATAAAGTCTCCGGATCAAGGCTCTCAAACACAATTATTAGAAAAGTACTAAAGAGGGAAGAATGAAAAGAAACACAATTCACCATAAATTCAGAAGCAGATTTATGCAGTGGGGACCCATCTCAACTGAAATTTTGCAGGCCCTTCATTCTAAGACACATATGATTTTTAAAATATGTTTCAATATTTAATTAATCATTTTGCGATCTTTCTCAATTGCGACTTGCTCGATCCCATAAATTCGTCTCTGTGTACAATTAAATAATATAGTGAATGGTTAATTAATAATGCCAACATACTGAGCTTTTTTTTATTTCTCTTGTACAGAAATGTTAGAAAGATGTAGCTCTCTCAGTAAAGATTTTCTAAATCACAATCACTTTTGTTTTCCAAAATAATTAATACTAACTAAATTCAAGACTGGCTAGGGAAAACTCTTATTTAGTTATTTGCAAATACTTAAAAAAAAGCCTTCCCCTTAAAAAAATAATAATAAAGTAAATAAATAAATAAAATAAAAATATTTTTCCCCTTTTTGATCATTATTTTGATGATACCTTTTGATGTCAAAAACAAATATTAACAAGCATTTTATTTATTAAAAATTTTTTATCTCTTTCTTTAACAGTTTATGGAATTGTTTTTTTTTGGGGGGGGAGGTGTCTTTCCCGTTTTATAGAAATTTCATTCAGATAAGCATAAAAATAGATACGTTTTTTACACCTTTGATATATGTTTTTGCAATCTTCTCTTAGTCAGAAATTTAATTATTTAAGGTTCTCTTTATATTATTCACAAAAACTTCAAAAAACTTTTTCTTCTTACATTTTTAAACAACAATTTTTTTTTAATTCATAAAATCTGCTAATGAGCCCATTTTTCCACACTTTTGTTGCTCACAAAACTATCCAAATTCTTTAGAACAGCAGTTGGCAAACTTTTTCTTCTATGAGGGCATATTTCAGAAATACGGAGTTCGATGGGCACCATAGTAGTAATGAAAGGTCCTTCGATGGGCACCGTTGTAGTAATGAAAAGTCCTCCACATTACGTTTTTTAGCAATCACTACAGCTGAATTCCATAATAAGCACATATGTTTTCTTTATAATAATTGGAACAAATTGTTCTTCCCACTCAGCACTAAAATGATGTCTTTTTATTTCTCTTTTTCCATTGTGGAACTCTGCTTTCACATAGAAATATTAATTCATGAAATGATAGGTTTAGGCACAAACATGTAATGTAATGTAAAGCATAGCATGCCGTGGCTGAACAAAGTATATGAAGATAATGGGGACAGAAAATAGTTCACTGTAAGCGGATTTAAATGTTTCTAGTAGTTGAAAATTGATTCAAGTCATGTAGTGTTATCTAGATGTTACTAAGATTCAGGTTTTGTTAGAAATACACTTCATATAATTTTTAAAATGGCAAAGATTAAATAAGAATTTTTGCTATTATTATTCATTACAAATGCTTGTTGTCCAAATATCTAAAATTTAGATATTTGTATGGGGGCACTACACTGCCCAGCCCTGCTCTAAAAGTTTAGTTTCAAGTTATTTTCTCGCCTACTACGCAAATTTATTGTTCAATCTTTGAAAACTCTGTATGTGGCATTAATTTGGCACAGCTCATAACATTGCTTTTAAAGTGTAATTTAACATAAATGAGTGATACAGAAAAGCTTCATCTGAACTAAACTCAGCAGCACAAACAACCCTTAGAGAGCCATGGCAAGCAGTGCCCTGATATCTGCTTTCTAGACCACGGGCTTCGGGATGCCTGGACAAGTGGTCAGCTTGTCGCAGGACCCCTGGTGTTTAGTCCCCAAGCAACCTTGGTACTCATTTTATCGATTTCTTCAAGAAAAGCTTCATCAGTTTGTCAGAAAACACAGATCTTATAAAACAAAAGGAGAAAGTCAAAATTCTTCCACCACTAATCACTGTGGTTCCTTAGATTCCATTAAAATCCTCCAAAAAACTTCTTCATTTAGATATTTCTTTCAACCCTTTTGCATTGATGAAAATCAGTTAAGTTAATGATTTCAGTTCTAATCCTGTTCCTCCATTTTCATAGTTTTGATTTTTTCCCCTATATTATTATTCAACAGATGATACTTTCACAAAGTGTTAGTTTATTATTATTATTATTATTTTAATTATTAAAAACAAGCATTTGTTTCACTTTGAAATAAAACCTTGCCTGCAATAAATAGATGGTGTAGTTGCATAAGATGTTCATTTATCTTTCATACTACAAAAACACATTACTTATTTACAATAACCATTTAAAAACTCGAATTCCTTAGCAACCAATGCATATTATACTATACTTGTCATGAGTAATAAAATCTCTAACACAGACAGTATAATTAGTAGACTGCAAAATTTCTATTTTTATTTCTCGAATATGCCATTATTTGCATCCAGAATGATATTTAAATGTTATTATGAAATTCTATAAAAATTCAGATATATTTCTACTTTTAATTTTTTTTCAAACAATAATTTCCATTTTTAATATTTTGACGATTTTCAGTTTACACCATGTAAAGAAAATTGCAGAAAATATGGAACTTTAAAAACTTAAAAGATTTTAAATTTTATTCAGTATTAAAGATTTAATTTTATGAATTGCTAATAATAAATATTATGTCCATTTATAAAAAAAAAAAGCAAAATAGATGTATGGTTTATTCAAATTTTTCAACTTTCTGAGCTTTTAGCAATAAACCTTTCTTTGATATGATAGCTGCAAGCTAAAGTATTCAAACTGTGCTGTTTGCTCTTTTTGGGGGGGGGGGGGGGAAGGGGGGGGGGGGAAAAAGGGGGGGGGGGAGGAAGAGGAGAGGGAGAGATCATTTTTTGCTTCTTAAGGAACTCAGATTTCTTCAAGATATGGCAGTTTTAAGACTGAATTTTGAATAATTTTACAGTTGAAGTTGACATACTTTTCTTTAGACAAATTGAACTGGATTTTGTAATTTTTTTAGCAATTCACATGTATGCAGATGTGACTTAGTGTGACCCTTTGCCTCTTTAAAAAAAAAAAAGAAAAGAAAAGAAAAACAAGATGATATTTTCTGATCATCTGTACCTCTGGTTACAACATACAACTGATCTGCATCTTACACATTTTCAAGCAGGCACTGCCAACCCATATATGCAGGTATCTATAAATTTAAGTACACATGAATTTAATTTACTTAGCATCATTTTGCTAATCAATATCTGCCAGTTGTAAAGATTTCTTCTTATAAAATATTTTGTTTCATAAAAAATGTTGTTTATGAACAGAACTCTCCTTGTTGTTTATGAACAGAACAATACCAGTGACAGTAAAGATAGTCAACTGAATATTTTTGCCAATTCACAAAGTTGCCAAAGTTTTTATGCTGTGATATTACTATTTCACTGGATAAAGGTAAATCCATTAATATTTACAGTACATCATCTAAACCCTTTTGCCAGTGAACCAACAATAAAATAAAAACAATCTCATTTCACACTTGTGAAATATGATTCATCTTTATTTAACTCCTTCTTGGAAAAGAAATTACCTATTATAAATACATTTTTCTTTCTTTGTTCAATAGCAGGAAGATTTTCCATTATTTTTCTTAGAAGCACAAATAAACACTGTTTTTATACTTACCTTAGTTTTCTCTTTTAGTCACCAACAATTATTCTACCAGTAGAGACAATGTTAAAAGGAATAAAGCCTTTCATTTATATATAAAGGTAAGAAACACTTCTACTCCTGATCTGATGATTGTAATATAATAATTGTAATACATTAAAAAAACACATTTTCATTACATTAAAATACAAAAAGTTATACTAATGAAGCAAAACTTAGAAGAATGATATCAAAACCCTGTGAATAACTAATACACGTGAATTCTTAGAATAAACTTCTTATGATCTTCACTGTGAAATATCAACTGTGAAGCTTTCAGAAATTTGAAGCATTTGAAATAATACATACTTCTTGAATGTAATTCACTGTCAATTACAATATTAACATTAATTTCTGGTATAATTAAAGTTTTCATGTCAGATAAAACAGTACAAAACAAAATTGGATAATCAGAAGTCCCACAGTTGGATCTTTAATGCATTTGCATATAAAGCTTGGAGAATGTTCAACATCCAAACGGCATAGACAGAAAGCATTTTTGTGAAGTTATACTTTCGCTTTTCATACACATTATGGTAGTCCACATTACTGCAGTATTATTAATGCAGTAGAACCTCTCATTAGTAGATAGTTGCATGAACAGAGCTCCTAATCCATTACCAAGGGATGTAACTGGTCCTTTTCGAGAGTTTCAGGATCCAGAAATTGCCCATTAAGTAGGGAGCATAATCTAAAGTAGTCAGTATGTTAACCGAGGTTCAACTACAATAAATATTTTAGGTAATAATAATGACAGTACAAAAAATGTATCTGTAAGTGCTTATACAAACTGGAAAAGTGAAAATTAGTTCCACTGTCAGCTTTCCATGGTCAATGCCTGATTAACACAGTCTAAGGCTCTAAAGTACAGTGCTTACTCAAAGGCACTGAATGTTCAGTGTCCTTACTTTTGGGAGTGAAAATCAAGCTTATAAGCAGTTACAGAATGATTTGGAAGAACCTGAAAGTTGAGGTCTCAGGCCTTGCTTTTGAGCACAAAGGCAATTTAAGGTCCCACCCATGTTAGTTTGGGAGTTAACAATAACTAGCTCTTGCCACTTATCTTTAACTTCTGTTCACTATTTCTTTTAGGAGATGATATTTTGCCATGCTTTATGTAAGCAGTCATAGTCTTCATAGCCTTCAGGAGCATTTGGGATTCATCTCCACTAACCATTTATTTTGATTGCAGTGAAAGTTTAACTATTCCTTAATTTTTGCTAATGCACACATGAACCATTTCAGGTCACAGCATTTTTGCCCACTATCATAATATGTACTGAGATATAGTCTCCAGTAAGAAAACAAAAAGAGATCCAGTCTCATGTGTATTTAGAATAGCCAATCTGCAAATAGAACTAAGCTTTTCAATACGAGTTCTATATTTTTCCATCTTCCCCCTCTGACTTTATACAGAGATAATGTTTGAAATACTTAGCACTAAAAAAATCTATTTATTTATATACCATACTTATTTATCCATATACCATATCCTTAATAATATTAAAAACCTGCACTAACTGTTTCCAAATTTCTAGCACTATTCCAATCCAGTGTCAGCATTTTTTAGATGAAATTTAAGTACGTCTAAAAATACTAAGCAATAACCACACTCAACAGAAATAAAAACATTTTCCAAGTTCTGAATAAGACAAAACATCTATAAATACTTTCTACAAACCAAAACAAGACAAATAATACCTTTACAAATATTGATTTTGAATATATTTGAATCTATAGAGAAAATTCAAAGTGATTGTTTAAAAAAATAATGTGATTACCTCAGTGAATTTATTTCATAAACATTGATATAACACCAAAGGTTATTCTTCATACTCCCAAGTTTTTATTAACATTTACAAATGTTTGATGGGGTGCTCTTTGTGAAACAGCAGATAATAATTTCAGCCACACCATATCAGTACATATAACTGAATTTTTAAATTCATTTAGGCTTGTGCACTTAGATAACATAAACATTTAATCTTTCATAAACCTCAAAAGGGAAAAGTCACAGGAGACCATTTTCAGTCACAGGAGACCAGTCACATTTAGGGACCTAGGATTTTAGCTGTTCAAAGCCAAATAATTTGACCCATTGCATCTGAGCAACACTGGGCAAAAGACAATATGAAAAAAAGCTTTCTACTATTTAGATGCTATTATCACTTAAAAACTTTTTAAAGAAGCTAATGCCGTCTACTGCAAATATATATTAAAACTTGGACATTTTTCAATTACATTCATATAATACTTTTAGCATTCTGTTTTGCTAATTTCTAAAACTGTAAAAATTTTAAAGCAGATGATTCTTGCTGAATTATCCCGTGTTATTAAGAAAAACTTTTAATTTGGTAAATTAAGTTTTTTAATGCCTTCATACTGATTAACATTTATGGGTTGGATGAGATTGTTTGAGAAGAACGAATGCCAAAATACACAAAAGAAAGGATGGATGCCATTTTGGAAAACATTTGCAGAAAAATGAAAATTTCATTCAGTCAACTAGTTTATTCATGAAGAATACAACCCAAGGCAAACTATGAGACTTTTGAGGAGTTGGCCATTTTTGCATTGGTCACATGAAAATTTAAGAATTTTAGCTGTAATAGCCATAATTTTAATTCTCCTTGTTTTCCAATTATTTCAAAATTTTAATTTCATAAATTTGCTTTTTTCTTCCAGTTTTCCTTAGCAAATAGCATGTGATATATGCACAATTCTATTTCAAGAAATATAACTGTCACAAAATGTGCTTTTTTTCTAAGATAGATTCATGAAAACTCACATTAAAAAAAAGTATATAGCAAAACTGCCTGTTTACCTTCTTTTTACTGCAAGACACAGGCAAATAATTCCATTTAGAGCTGCAATTCGCAATCATTATTTCAGTTTGTTTCCAGTTGTATTAAAATTGTATGTAAAAATATTCTACTTTTGGCTTTTAAGTTGAAAAATATAGCTGTGTAATTATTTATGACTTAATTAGAGAGTGAATTTTTACCTAATTTCAAAGCAAGTATGCCTTTTAAAACTTGACCTGACTAATAGATAAGATAGTATAAAATTAAGAATTCTCTAAATTAACCTGGCACAAGCATGGAAAATATGAGCACTATGTCTTTGCTGAGTAAGCCATTTTTGAGTTATATCAACAAAGACTTTGTTAGCATCTCCAAAATTTCAGCAGTGGGTAAATTCCACAGCCTGTCTTAATTAACTGTTAACATATTGTATAAATATAATTATTTGCTAGCATATCATACTTTTCTCATGGAAAACATTGTTATCACATGACTATTTCCAATACCTACAACATTGGAAAAGAGAGATACTGAGAATACCACAAAATGTTTTCCAATATTTATCATCTCAAATCTCCAAATCTAAGAATACATAAAATATCTGAAATTTTTGCTTATTAAGACATTATTATTAGAATGCTACTAAATTTTTAATAAAATTAAGTTTTATTTGCTATTTCAACCATACATACAGAAAAACTACAATGTACAACTACTACAAAAATACAATGTACTGATTGCCTATCTATATAAAAGAATATTTTACTATATATTAAGAGCTAAATGAATAGTTTTAAATAGAAAGGGAAAAATAAAATTTTATGCAAAGGATAAGAACACTTTCAAAAGAACGTTTTTTTCATTTTAGTTACATAAATAATGACTGCAAAAAAACACACATAAGTATTAAAAATTATAACTGAGACTTGCAATGGATTATTTAATTAAGGCAAACCAGATGAGGTCATCTATCTGAACTAACTCCAGTTGTGACCAAAATTACTTCTAAGAAACTGCCTTCCTACCACTAAACCCTCAAAAGGAAACTTATTTCAACATATAAGTGGTTTCATTCCACATAAACATAAGAGCTGCAAATGTCCATGCCTCATCCACTTTTTTTAAACTTACTTGAGCTAAACATCGTACTGTTCAAAGCGACACCCGAGATATACAGATGATTCTGTTTGAGTTTCATATGCTATAATACATCTTCAGATTTATGGCCCACGATGTGTGAAAGGAAAAAATTCAAAACTTTTTATACACACACACACAAAAAAAAAAAAAACTAAATTTTTAATTTGAAAGCTTTCAGATTTTATATTACGCCCAAAGGGGCATTTTCTTAACATTTTGTGGATTACCTTTATTTATTAAATATTATGTTCTTCGCACCATAAAAAAATTCACTTCAGTAGCAATATCGCAAAATAATTTTAAAATGAGCATATCTTTAGAATTTCTGATACACAGTCTCGCACGCTGGACGCAAAAATGTTCTTTTTTCCGTACAGTGTTGCCATTGCTCACTTTGAAATTGTTAAGTTTGTTAATCAAAATTCGTTAAAGTTTTACAAAATATGAAATAGATACTAAAACAAATTCCAAATTAGGGCTTCCAGATGCCCATATTCGGTGAAGGATTATGCTATTCAAAATTGGATGGCTCTAGGTACCGTTGTTTTATCACAATGCGAGAAACATACACACATTTACGCAGGTTCTTCATTATTTAATTTCTTTAAATATAATGCAGGGCTCTAATACTTGGTGGCAACAATTTTAAAAGTAAAATGCTGTTTATAGTGAACCAACACAAAATGCCAAAATGAAATTAATAGCCCTTCTGGGCAAACTGCCCCTTTGGACTAAAAACATTTTTATTAAAATTCATACTTTCTGATTACCCACACCAAAACAATGCAAAAAAAGTATTAATGATGAAAAGCACCATGCTGCCAAAACGTATTCATGAGGCAGCCCAGGTATGTACACAGCACAAGTATGTTCGAGTACAAATGCATTTGCACTTTAGAAATTCAATGGTCATTTTCCTGATTAGTTTTTCTTTCTGCACAGCACACATTTATTTTTGTCATAATAAATTATATTGTAACTATGAAGTTTGCTGGCTGATGAAAAAGAAAGTGTTTCATTTCTTGAGAAATATGGCATTTTGCTCAACCATAGAAAATGCAAAAATTCACATTCTATGAAGTTGCACTTCTTAAATGACCATGTTTTATGGAAATGCAATGTGAAAAATTTCAAACACAGTTTCAGAATGAGGGTTGGAAATTGGTTTTTGAATACAGCCACATCTTATTTACTAAATTAGTTAGACAAATATATGCTAGTAAAATAATGTTAAGAAAACTGGGATTATCCCCAAACAGCACTCTCAATTGATGTAATTACCTAAAAAGTGTGTGTGCCTTCTTTGAAAAAAGAAGAATGCATAAAAATAGCTGGCACTATATGCATCACCGAGACAGACATAAAGATACCCAAACAAATGACTGTCTCCAAAGTCAGCAATAAGTTTCCAGATGCTCTCTGAAATCGTCAACAGTTTTGCAACTTTTAGTAAAAATGCATATAATCAGAAATTACTGTACAATTTTATAACATTAAACATACAAAAAAGCCAATAAAGAACATTATGCATACCTTGGAGATTTATAATAGTTGCTTGATGCTTTTCTATTTCCCTCACCAAATCTGATTTCTCTTCTTGAAGGGTTACACTAAATTTCTGAGAAGTATATAAAGCTTTTTCTAAGTTAGTCTTTTCTTCCTGTAAGGCACCTGTAATTTCATTCAGCTGAGTGATTTCTTTTTCCATGGTTTCTAACTTCATACTCAATTCAGCTTTTGTACGAATCAAAGAATTATTTTCTTTATTTGCATTTTCTGTTAGGGCTACTTGTTGCTTCAATTCTTCTCTTATTTGCTCTAATTCTATTTCAAATGTCTTCTTTTGAGTGGAAAACTAAGGAAGACAAAAACCAATAAATAAAAAAAAAATTCTTTTTAACTATCAATAAAATTCAAAAACTTGAATGTCTTAATTTTTTTTCACATGCTTTTTAACACTTTGGCTACATTTGACATATCAGTAGTCATGCATTTGTTTGGGCAAAGATGCATATGATGTTCTGATACGTCATTGAAACTGAGACAAGATTTAGCTAGTTCATTCTGGTTTATTTAAAAATAATGTGTATCTGTTGCAACAGAACAAATAATTTCAGTAGTTTGGTGAACCTTATTTGGAATACATAACCCCATAATGACAGAAATAGAGAATATATTTTATCAAAGTGATGATTTACAAGAAACCACCTTTCATTTCTTTTTTCTCCAAAACCTTCTTCTTCTATTATTTGTCTGGCATACTTGTTTGTCTCTTCTACTATGATATTCCAAAAATCTTCATTTAGAACTTCATTTAAAACATCTAAAGCTTTAGAATTATCCCCTAGCCTTTGCAGGCACAAAGTCTGGGTACTTCAGAAAACCGTTTTCCATCAGGTACATTTTCTTTTTCTTCCCAAATCCATTCATCTAATTTTTCATGAGAAGATTCACTATCACTGTTTGATATTGAATAATTTCACTATCATTATTACTTTCTAGTTCAATATATTCTTCATCATTTTCATTTTGAAATTCCCCTTTATCGCTTAAAGGATCATTATAAAATTAATCATCAGATTCAAGATCACTACTTTCGTTAAAACTGTCATTATCAGTTTAATAAAATATATTCCCTATTTCTGTCATTATGAGGTTGTTTTATCCCAAACAAGTTTCACCAAACTACTGAAATTATTTGTTCTGTTGCAATAGGTACACACAGAGTTGCCATTCAAACAGGCGAATGAAATTCCCTGACTTTTTCAGGTTTTCCACGTGTGTTTTAATAAAATTCCAGTCTATCCACGTAATGCACTTTGGCTGTGCTAAGCAGTAAATTAATTATGGTACAACTTGAAAACATAAAAATTTGCCAATTACATATGACTTATAATCCCCAAAGCATTACTATTTTAACTATAATAGTTGTTTTCTTCACGGAAGATTGAGATTAGACTCTGTTCAATCTGGATTAAAAAATGTCTTTTTTTGCAGACATTTTGCAGCTAAATGAAAGAAATCTACTTAATGATATTTTTTAAATAAATTTAGCTATTTTATATTTATTTAGCAGCATACATAAGCAAAAAATATGTGCATTAAATTTCGTGATGTTATGTCATCATACTGCTAGAATTAGCTTCAGGATTATGCTAGAGAAGAAATTTGAAAATATTATTTACTAATAATAAATAAATTTAGAGGGAAGAAGCAACATTAAATGATATGAATAATGTTAAAATAATTAAAAACTGAATTACAATAATCAATGATATTTTGGCGAATGTAATTATATTAAATGGTTAAGTCTAGATGACTGATTACTATTTTTTTTATTTTACTGCAAAATGCAAATAAGGCATTTATTACAATAGAAAAATAATTTTAAAAAATGTTTAAAAGGTTTTGCGGTAAAATCCTGCTATACGCTACGGCCTAGGCCCGATTTTGAAAATTGCTGCCAACACCAAAATGGCCCGTAAATTGCTCATCATAATGTCGTCAATTCCCGCGTGTACTGTACATGGAGGTTAGAATAGTAGAATACATGGAGGATATTCTAAACTCCATGGTACCAAATACTATGATTAAACCGATTTTGTTTTATACAAGAATATGTATTTTCTTTAGTTCAACATGCACTGCAGATGCATATGCTAGTCTCTCGATTCTCGAGGTTACTGGAAACCAAAGCTACTGGAAACTTGCTTTGCCTTTCTAAAAGACAATCTGATTGTAGCTGCAAAAATTGGCTCTGTGCCAGCTACCCGTATGACGCTAACGTGCACCAAGAAAGGGATCGCTTCCAATGTCAGCGCAAAACTCGCGTTTTAAGGGGGATCAATGTATGAAATTCCCTGACTTTTCCAGATTTTGACTAAAATATTTAAATTCCCTGACTTTTTCCTGAATTTTTTGGTCAATTTTCGAATTCCTTGACTTTTTCCAGTTCTCCCATTTTTCCAGGTAGCGTGGCAACCCTGTACACATAACTTTGAAATAAACCAGAACGAACTAGCTAAATCTCCTCTCAGTTTCAATAATGTGTCAGAACATCATGTGTGTCTTTGCCCAAACAAATGCATGACGTACTGTTACGTCAAATGTAGCCGAAGGGTTAAATATGCTAAAAAAAATCAAATAAATATGTACCCAAAGTGTTAAAAGGAATTCCAGACAGCATTCAGACTTACATAAAATGAGGTAAATTCTGAAAATCTAATTTATTAAGCTTAATTTTTCAAAACACTCTATCATTAAAAATTCATTTATATGTAAATAATAGATTTTAGGAGGTGGTCGTGTAATAGGACAAGAGGTCTCATAATTTTTCATAAAAAGAAAGCTACAAAAATATTTAGACTTGTATTGTGTCTTTGGAGAATTGAAAGAATGTGTTAGCAATTCACAGTGCTTTGAATTCATTAATCAGCTGAGTACTAACATGTTCCAGAATGTATGAAGTTAAACTCATGAAAGACAAAACTTAATTGAACCAAATCTTATCGAGTATCAGATGAAATAGAAAAACTTATTAGTAATGCCTTTCACAAATAAAAAGAAAAAGAAAGTAAGAAAAGAAACTGAAAAGTACTGGAAAAGGTTAAGAAAATATGAAATTATGTAACCTCATAAAATGTAAAACAATACAAATGTATAAATAGTATTGAAGAAGATAATTATTAAAAGAATGACCAATTACACATCATGGCTAAGGAAGAAAAATATTTTTATACTCACTACCAACTACCAGAAAAGCTATTAGAGTAATAGACTCATATAAAAAAGGGCCTTACCTTTGTAACTTGATTAGTAAGATCATTATTGCGAAGAGAAATTTGGCTTTTTTCTTCTTCAACATCATGTTTTGCTGATTCTACTTCTTGCAATCTCTTCTGAAGATTCTCTTTTTCTCTCTCAAGCTCTGCACACTTCTCCATAAGTTCCTCTACCTTTGATTTCATTTGCATTTGTTCTACTCCTAATTCAACCTTTGCAGTTGACTTATCAGCTTTCAATTTCTCTACTTCCTGCATAGCCTAAAAGTAAAGAACACAAACATTTATTTACATTTACATATTTTTTTTCATTTATTTTGAATACTCACATGCTTCCAAAAGCTACTTTTGCCCCCCCCCAAATGCAGTTCTAGTGATATGCGGAAGCCTAGTACAGGTATCTCCTGCTACAGAGTTCATGAAAGAAATTCACAAAATTTTTATGTAGCTTGATTTTATGAAATGCTTATGTTAATGCTTTTAGAACTAAAAGAAAGAAATCCAAACAGTTTTTGAAAGAAAATGGCAGCTAAAAAGCAAAAATATCATTCAGCAGCTGTTTTGTGGCAATATGGAATTTCTTTACTGAAAGAATGAAGAAATGAATTTCAAAAATGAAAACATATGAGTTACATTTTGTCTTCATCTTTGAAATGGAGATATAAACATCATAAAAATGAATTCACTTGAATGGTATTGGAAACGAATGACAAAATATAAAATAAAAGATTTCTAGTTTTAACGAAATATTTCCTGAAAGCTGAAGACCACTAGCACCAAATCTAAAAAACAGTTAAAGTACCCTTAGGATTCTCATTCAAACCTAGTTGCTAATAGTCTTTAGAGACTTAGGCTAATAGTCTTTAGAGCATTGACACTTGAAAATATAATTGCCCATAAGATTGCTATGTACTAGGAATGACTAACACAAAAGTTAGTATCCTAGAAAATACTGCCCTTAGATATATTTGACAGATTGAAATACTTATCTCTAATGATAAAAATGATAATGTCAAGATCAAACTCAGACTGAAGGGGGGGAAGAGAGAGAGAAAGTAAAAAGAGGGGGGATTTTTAATTTGTGAAAGAGATTACAAAGAAATTTAGGGCAGTTTTTCAGATTATTTTAATTAACTGTAAAGAACTGTATAGATGGGGAAAAAATGAGTCAATTTCAAGACTTTCGTGTCCATTACAGATGACAATTTTATTTTTGATAATGGGACAAACATAGATTTAGTAGCCTGAATATACAGCCTGAGGATATACAAATGACTATGAAATAGATACTACAGTTTTCTCTAATGGTTTTTTTAAATTTTTCTCTTGCAATTTAAATTAATGTACCATCATTACTTGTACTACCTTTATAAATTCTAGTCTGTTTGCTGTCTTTTCAATTTTACATAGTGAAATTATACTGTCTACGTGTTTATTTTACTTATACAAGCTGGGTATTTATGACATCATTCTTCCTTTCAATGTTAAGTTATGGGTTACTCAGTAAGATTAGTTTCTAGAGAGGCCTGAAACAAACTTTTAGAGGCATGGGAAAAATTAAAGATTGTTTCCTATAAAAATTAATTGTGATTACTTTTTAACCTTACATTATATGAGTTTATGAAAGATTTCAAAAAGACACTCAACTTTCAGAAAGATGGAGAAGTCTATGTATAATTTCAAAAGTGGTAATCAGAATAAAAATTTTAATATAATTATTTTTATAACAAAAATGATAATTGATTTAACCACTGTAATAATGTGTACCTGAATTTGCCATATAATACATTTTAAGAATTAAGTGAGGAGGCTTCCCTTCTCTCTAATTTAATACTTATAAAAACTATTAACAATGATATCACCTTTTTTGTCCTACTAATTTTCTTACAAAAATGCACGAGTTCAGTAGCCAAGGTATACACTGAAGTTCCACTGAATTAGAGATAGATACGGCTACGCAAATTTTCTAATGCTATGCCACATTTATGCTCATGTGATGGCCTCATGGTAACTACTTATACAGCTAGTACTATAGATGTTGTTAAAAAGTCGTTTCAGTTGCCAGTATGGGTAAAACTTCTGATTTAGACACCTTTGATCGCGGACATATAGCAGGCACCTGATGCATGGGCCATTCAATTTCTGAAACTATCTGAGGGCTCTCAGATTTTCAAGGTTGACAGTATCAAGGGTATAATGAGAATAAATGGAGAGTGGGAAAAAAATATTAGCAAATTGCAGGACAAATTAGCCTTAAATGAGAATGGTGTAAAATGGCTCAACCATTTTGTACATAGTCAGCGAAGCCTTATAGACCCACGACAGTATCATTGCTCAATGTATTCCATCTAGCTGCATGTCTTGCAGCTAGATGGAATGAACATAGAGAATGAACTCTAGAGGACTGGAAACGAGCAGCGTGGAGTGATGAGTCTCGACTCTGGATTACTTAACACTGATGGTAGGCTGAGAATAGAGCATCAGGCCCATGAAGCCATGGATCCTGTAAACCAAGTGGGAACTGTACAAGGCCATGGAGGCTTAGTCATGGTCTAGGCTGTTTTCTCTTAGCAGTGTTTGGAACCTCTGGTACTTGTACAAACCTCCCTCAGTATGATTTGGTACACAGAGTTGCTGGGTGATCATCTTCATCCATTTATGCTATCCTATCATTCACACAAATGGAGTATTTCAGCAAGATAACTGTACCTCTCACAGGTCCTGGTTGGCTGCTGCCTGGTTGGATGACCATTCCTCTGATTTCTATGTCATGAATTGGCTATCTAGAAACCCTGAATCCTACTGAGCACCTTTCGGATGTTTTAGAGAAAGGTGTGAAACCGCATCACACAACACTAGCGACCATTCCTGACTTATAGACAGTTCTGTTCAATGTTTGACAAACCATTACTGTAAAATGCTTCTGAAAACTTACTGAATCTGTGCCTCTTCATGTGGCAGCCATTATTAAGGCCAGAGGAGGCCCAACTTGTTACTGATTTGCCATCTCTAATTCAATGGCACTTCAGTGTAAAATAGATAGTATTAGAAATATCTTTTACTGCATACTTCATCAAAAACAGAAACTTTTAAAATTTTTCAGCTGTTAAAATGTATTTGAACATATGAAAATAAAAGAGCGTATCTAGTTAAAAAAATCCACTTGACCATGAAATTTGGTGGAAACGCCACTGAATTTACACCAATCATTACAAAAGGTTAAAAGAAGAGATCATTCTTTAATTAGTTAGAAAACAAGAGACAAAAGCATATAAAAAATCTAAACTATTTATCATATTTTTTTATGTTACATTGCTTTTGTTTATTCATTCTAAAAAGTTGCATGTTTTGCCCATTTAATGCATACTTTTTGTGATGTCAGGATCAAATACTGCACTGCAAGCTGTTCTGTAGAAGGCAGATTCCAAATTTTAATCATGTTTTTCAAAATGTGAAAATAGCAGAAACAGATAAGTAAGAGTTAACTTATATCCTTCCATACAAAAGCTAAATCAGCTTGTCAATTATTGAATTGGGTTTACATAAAACCAACACAACGATTTTATTATTGCATTGGGACATCATACTTACCCATTACTGGCACTAAATCACACTATTTTACAACAGTGTTCTATATATCATGGCTTTACAAATTTTCTCATGTGCTTAACTTTTCAGGTGGAAAAAAAATTACTCCAATTACTTGAGCTTTCTATGTAGCTGAATGTCAGATGGTCAGGTTTTACTGTACTATCATAATTTGGTTAGGTAAATGAAAAGAAAGACCTGATGTGTGTGTGAATTGGTAATTTACTAGATTGCATGCATGGTTTATGTAGCAAAGAAGACGTTAAATAAAACATTAAAGCCACAGACATCAGAAACAAGTAGGCATTGGAAGAGAATGGCCAATTATATCAGTGTGCTAGGATAACTCATTCAAAGTGGGGAAAAATCAACTAAATTATCTTACTGATGAAATTTATAACATAAAAAAATATTTATAATAATCCAACTAATACTTACATCATTTAACGACTTAGTTAAGTCAGACTTTTCCAGTGAGAGGGACTGGCTTAAATTTTGCAAAGTAATGAGGGAATCTTTAACAAAACTTTCTTCATCTCGCAATTTCTCCAGGCAGTTCTTTAAATCTAAACACTGCTTCTCCATATTTGAAAGAATAGTGGCTATTCAAAATGATTTTATGATTTTATACCAATAAGAGCACAAAAATATAATGATCTTAATTTAAAATATGCAAATATATTAAAAAGATTCTGCACTATTGACAAATAGAAAAACTTTTACACAAAATTAGTCATAATGATTTTCTACCAGTTGCCATGTAAAACAGCTTCCTTTTTACATCATTTTTTACATAAACATATGGCAATTTTAATAAACTTATAGCTATTACCTGTGATTTTCAAAATTGCCATTCTTACGTTTCTTTTCCTAAAAATTCTCACTAATCATGCAATATTTAATAGCTAATCACATGAAAACCTATCAGATTAATTTGTTTAGTTCAAACCTAATAGAAGGAAATTGTTGCGACATTGCTGTCACACCACAAAAATTATGACACTGCCAAAGCAAATTATGCATAAATATTATAACATATACAAGAGTGTAACAAGAACACTGCAATCTGAAAACCTCAAATTACAGCTTGACACTTCAAAGTAAAATGTACCATTAAAAATTTCAAAAATTTTTTAAATATTTAAAAATCAAAGATATAAAAAATTAAAAAATAAAACAAATAAATATGTAAATATTACATAACATATGGCATTAGAAACCTTTTTATTAATCACAATAAAGTAACATGATGATAACAGTAAATGTTCATAAAAGTTTTTAGTCGCATATCTTATAAATTAAATACATTTTAATTTATATTAGTTAGGTTGGTGGTTTCCAAATGGTGGCTTGCAGGCCGCATGTGGTCCCCAAAGCTATTTTAGGTGGCCAGTGAATGTGTTTACTGTAAATTAATTACAATTATTATGACAAGAATTGGAAGAAAAGGTTTAAGATTTTAATGGTTTTTGAATCCAATTTTACATCATTTTCATTAATAGAAACAAACGTGAGTAATGCTCCGGAAAATCTACAATTTGTTCTAATTAATTTACATTGGGATATAAATCTTATTGAAAGATCTGAAGATGAAAATTTGATTAACTGTTATTAGTACTTCTCAAAAGATAAACATTCTCATTTACAAATTATTGCAATAAGAGTAATCGCATAGTTTACAATAAGTATCTTTACACATAAATATTTTTTTCCCGCTGAAAATTAATAATAATGAGACTGCCCACGAATATCTACAAATTGTTGATGAAGATACTTTCTAATAATTTTCCTCCAAGGTAAAAAAACTTTATAAAAATCGAAATGTCATGAGGTGTTGCAGGTGAAAGGTGTAGTAAGAAACTACTTACATTAAGTATGAAGTAAGTTACTTACATTACTTACATGCTTCATATAAAAAGTAACAGATAAAAGAAAAAGAATAGGTTGTCATTACTTAATCTCAAATTTGGTCTCTATTAGGAAGTTTTTGTATAGTTCTTTTTACTTTAAATTAAAAGTAAATTATTTAGAGGTTATTTCAGTGCATTATAATTACTTGAATAAATGTGAATCGAATATCAGTACATTTGAATTATAAATTGTGGCCAATAAAAATTTCTTGCAGGTACCTGTCTTTAGATTTAAGGCAGAACGTAAGCACAAATTTGAATTCTTTTCTTTGCATCATTTTCATACATATGTTTTGAGAAATATGCAGTAATTTTTTTTTAAATTTAGTTAACAAATTTTGTTTTATTAAAAACAACAAAAAAGGGCCTTTTTTTGCCATCAACTACTTTCGAATCATGCATCTGGGCGTGCATATAATTTGACTTTGAGACCACTGAATTAGGTAAAAATTAAAGAAAAGTAAGAGTCAAATTATTATCCCTCAGTCTGTTATTGATAAACAAGCAAAGTGCCTTATTGTTTTTAAGCCACTCAGTTTGTTAATCAATAACAGAATTTTTTAAAACTGATAAATTAAAGATCTTAACAATACTCTGAAGGGCTGCTCACACTGGAGTTTATCTGAGCTAACGGAGGCATCTGACAGTAGACGACACAGCTCCGCAACAAGTTTTTCCTCACAGCGAAGCGAGTTGAAAAATCTGAACTGCACATATAGCAGAACTGACTAACACATGGAAATGACTTCGTTAGCTCAGATAAACGCCATTGTAAATGGCCCTTCAGAGTTGACTATGTGCAAGCACTTGCAGAAGACAAATTAAGGTCATACAATTCATTTAATAGCAATACTATGCTTTTAGACCATTCAATAATTATAGAATGATTAAATCCAAAACATAAATTAAAGATTTCATGGTTTGTCAAATGGTAACACTCTTAAGAGACCATGCACAAAGATGGCATGAAAGTTAAAATATGCTTTGTGCAGTGGCAGCTCTTGCCACAATTGCTTCAAGATGATTCCTATCTCTTTTTCTCTGCCTGAGGCATAATTGTAGCTACAGATTTTATTTTGTCAGAGCATGGTTTTACATAATAACAAAAAAAGATATATCTCATTTGAGGTTATGATTATATCTTAATAGAGCTTAATAGAAAGTAAGTCTGTTTGTTATTATAACATGAAACATATAAAAGGCCAGTATTCCTACTCTTCATGTCAGATCACATAAACATGGAAGATACTGGATATCAGCAACACTTAAAACTCCATTCATAAAGAAGCACAGAAAAGTGTTCAAAGAGATTTATTCTAAACAGATATTCAATTATTTCTATACCATATTGAAGAGCAGAATTTTCCACATCAATACCACTAATATTTGCTTTCAATATTGATGCAAAATTAGCAGTGAAAATTTTCATGCAAATATTCTCGACAGCTTTTAAGTTTAATAACTGATGCACAGATGCAAAATTACCTATTCGGAAATAGCAATGAATTTTGGATTGGATCAAAAGCAATGATGTAGAGCATAACACAGATACAAACTTTGTAAAAACTGATGGCCCTCATACAGAAAAATAATTATATATTTTTAGCTGCAGAGTACAAAATTAAATTTTCTAGATTAAAATTTTAATGATATCTTACAAAATTTTGTTTTTTCTTCTTCTAATAATTCTTTATCTAACAACGTCTGCTGCAATCGTTCTTGAGATTGTTGATATTCTTTTCTAACAGATTCCAACTTTTTTTCCAAAGTGTCAATTTTTCGATTGCTGTAATGGATAAAACAAAAATTTCAAAGATGTAATTCAATATTTTTTAATCCAATTTTTTCATCTCATAAATATTTAAACACATGGGAAGGAAAAAAAAAAAGGAATTTTTTACTGCTAATCAACATTCTGAATAAGTATTTTTCAGGAAAACTGATTTTTCATGCTTTTGGAATTGCATTCATGTACTATAGATAAATAACCCACATGAAATAATAAAAGAATAATGACTTCATCTTTAATGAGAATGCTTTTAATTCCTCAAGATTTCATTTATTAGAAGTATTTCATTGCGAGGAGTTTTGACTGGTCTCATCATTAACAAACATTTATGGAATTAGCATACACATAACCACTGTACTGATCCCGTTGCAAAAATGCTGCATCATTTATATTAAATTCTTCAATTCACATATCAGGACAGTAAGAATGCAATCTATGTTAACACACAGGATACACTTCATTAAAAATAACACTTTTCATGTTGAAATTACAATGCGGTGCCTAAAACTAAATGTAAACATAGAAGGGCAAACAAGGAAAGTGTACTGTTGAACTCAAATGACACCAAAGATTTCTTTAACAGAGGAGGAATTGATGTAATCAAAATTATATCCAATTATAAGAATTCAATTTTTCCCTGCATTTGCTGCATAGTGCAGTTTTCAGGAACTTCAACAGGTACAAAATTGAGAAGAATTTTTATCCATCAACAATGAGCTTCAATGCTATGATGAAAATGAAGATTATGATTCTGCAGTTGTTGCTCGAGTTGCAGCAAAACACACAACAGCATCAGAAGACCAAGAAAGTGATGATACCACTAGTTGGTGTAAGTGGACAACACAGGATGTGAGGAAATGCATTAAAACTTTGTGTCGGTATTTCATGCAGGAGGGAAATGAAGGCAGTCCCATTGCTGCGTTAGATGTTTGTGGCGATTTCGTTCACGTGCAATCCATCAAGAGAACGCGTCAGATCACATTGGATAAGTTCTTCAGATGTTGACTGAAACTTGATAAGAACTTGTTTTTATTGTGCTTCACATGCTCAGTATCGTGGAGACCGTTGCTTAGAATTTGTTTCTACATTAACTTTCTCAATGAAAAAAATTCGATTGTAATTCTTGTTTGTACATGTATGTTCGCCATACGTGTGTACCGCACAATAAAAGTCATAATTACGTTTTAGTACATGATTTACATGTATACAGGGCCAGATAAAGGGTAATTGGATGCAATCGGGCCCCGCATTTGAAAGGGCCCCGCGTTACCATCAAAATGAACAAAAAAAAAAAAAAATTTAAAGCAAATTGCTTTGGACAATAATGGATAAATTATAAATTATTCAAATAATTAAAAACATATTTATTTTAAGTTCGCATTGCTGGATGAAATTTATTAATGTGTTTATTATTATATAATATATACTTTATAATATAGAAAACTAATACCCGTAAAAGTTCATGTCAAATGTATTGAATTTAATCGGGATAGTCCTATATTAAAGAGATTTTGCACTACGTATGTAAACTACTATGCAGGTATATGCACGCCAGTGGTGGATGTATAGCTAGTATCAAATGTCAATTGTTTCTTGCATTTGTTTCTTGCACTATTCTTCTAATCGTTATAATTATTAGAGTCGTATTTTGTGACTACAATTACTAATTGTTGAATTAGGTAAGTACTAATTATATTACATAATCTTTATTAACAAACAATTATTTTTTAAATTAAAAATTTAAGTATATTATATGATTAAAAATGGATACCTACCCTATAATTTTATCATTGGATGTCAAATATACTGAAATGAGAAAGAAATGTGGGAAGAAAATATAAAAGTGGTAGTCTAAAAAGGAAATTAAGTGCAAAAAGGAAAACGGAAAGTGAAAAACTCAGATACACAGAGCGGAGCCGGAACAGAAAGAAGCAAATATTGGCATAAAAATTGAATCACAGAATATAACTGATGATCCCGCGTCTTGGCCCGAGATCATTACTCAAGAGAATATTTAGTTATAAAAGGTCCTGCAAAAATTACCTTAAATGAGTTTCCACACAAAAAGGATGGAACACACTTTCCAAAAGTGCATTTGCATAGAAAGCTTACGAATGGTGAAATAATAAGCCCTCCCTGGATAATATATTCTGAATCAGAAGACAGAATATTTTGTTTTTATTGTCGGCTATTCAGTATGGGTGCCTCAATTGCACTAGCCACTGTAGGATTTAATAACTGGCCAAATATATATAATAGATTAGCCACACATGAAAAATTAAAAAATCATTTGGTAGCTATGTTAAAATGTACAGAGCTTCAAAAACGATTTTCTGCTGAGCAAACAATAGATAATGTTCAACAGAAGTTGTTGAACCAAGAAAAAATTTGCTTGTATAAGATATTTGAAAGATCATTTTCCGTAGTTCAATTTTTAGCAGAACGTAATATCGCATTTAGAGGATCCATCGAAAATCTAGGCAATGCACGAAATGGAAATTTTCTAGGTATACTTGAATTACTTGGAAAATTTGATCCAGTAATGCAGGATCATATACAAAGAATTGCCACAAAACAAATACACCAAAGTTATTTAAGCAAAACAATACAAAATGAAATAATAAACTTAATAGGCAACAAACTAAAAAATAAAATTATTGATAGAATAAAATATGGAAAATATTTTGCTGTGATTCTGGATTGTATTCCAGATGTCAGTCATCAAGAACAAATATCTCTTAGGATCAGATATGTTTCAGATATATATGAACAATTCATCAAATTTATACATGTAGAGAGCAGCACAGGAGAAAATCCATTTTTTGTGTTAAAAAAGGAAATTCAAAGTTTAGGACTTGACATCAACAACATAAGAGGGCAAGGCTATGATAATGGTTCAAACATGAAGGGGAAAGTCTCCTGGGTGCAAGCTAGACTCTTAAAAGAAAATCCATGGGCATTTTTTACTCCTTGCATTTGTCACAATTATAACCTAGTAATGGGAGATGTGGCAAAAATTTGCCCAGAAGCTTTAACCTTCTTTGGTATTCTCCAACACCTATATGTTTTGTTTTCAGCATCTTCAAAAATATGGTTAGTACTTCTCAAATATGTAAAAGGACTTGCTGTGAAGCCACTTTGCAATACCAGGTGGGAATGTGGAATTCAAAGCGTAAAAGCAGTGAGATACCAAACAGGTGAATTTTATGATGCTCTTTTCGAAATATCAGAAATTTCCGAAGATTCACAAATTAAAAGTGAAGCAGAATCTCTGGGAAATGCAATAAAAGACTATCAATTTCTAGTATCACTGGTCTTTTGATACGATTCCAAGTCAAATATGTTAGCAAGGAACTTCAAAGTGAATCTGTAGACGTATCCATTGCACTTTCTTGATTTGAAAAACTTTTAAAATGGTTAAGGAACTACAGAAATACTGGATTCGAACAGGTTTTAGTTCAGGCAAAAACTCTTGCAGAAGATTTAGAAGTATCAACAGAATTTCGAAATAAAAGGCTTCAGAAAAGAAAGAAACATTTCAATTATGAAGGCGATGATGAACCTATTGAAGACCTGATAAATTCATACAAGATATCTTTTTTTAATGTTGTTTTAGATAAAGCTAGAATATCACTAAAAGATCATTTTGAACATTTAAAAAATCATAATGAATTATTTGGGTTTCTGGGAAAATTTCAAAATATAGAAAAAGAAGCACTTCAAAAACATGCAGCTGAATTAAAAATTTCTCTAACAGATTCTAAGTTAACGGAAAATGATGTGCCAAAGGTGAAAGAAGCTGATATAGATGGGAAAATGTTAGTTGAAGAAATGGAAGCTTTGAAATCTGTTTTTCCTTCAGAATTTTTTGAAAATTCATTTAAAATGTTCAAATTTTTATCGAATAATGATAGAGCAATGACATTTCCAAACTTGTTTATTGCTTTCCGAATATTCTTAAAAATTCTAGTAAGCATTGCTTATGAAGAGAGATCATTTTCCAGGCTAAAACTAATAAAAAACCACCTGAGATCGACAATGAATCAGGATAGATTAAATAGTTTAGCAATTATGTCAATTGAAAGTGAAGACACAAGGAAATTAGATTTGCAAACAATTTTAGAAGCATTTACAGAATAAAAACTTAGAAATATGTAAATTCATGTATTCATTATTTGGTGATGTAAATTTATATTCAATAAATGTTTTTGTATTTTGAACATTTTCATTTTTTAATTTATGTAGAAGTTTACCTATCTGATGATCCATGACATTTGATATATTTATATATATATATATATATATACTGAATTTGAATTTTATTTAAATATTTAATATAGAGAGAGGGCCCCAGAAAAAAAATCCAATCGGCCCCACAATCTGGGCCTGCATGTACTTAACTGTTTGCTACATATAGCATGCCCCATCTTACAACATATGACATGCTTGTGTAATCGGACCAACCAGTTATTAGGATCAAAAAGATCACTTTCCAATGTGGTCTGATTAACTGGAATCGATGGTATATCATGAAATTTATAAAATCAAAAACACAAGTAATTTGTCTTTCTTTCTGAAAAATTCATTACTTTGATGAAGCAAGTATTAAAATACTTTTGCCTTAATTGGAACTTAAAAGGCACATTATGTGTGCTAGCTTAAGAATTTGAATGTAAACTGAGTTATAAAACTTGAAACACACAAATTTGCATGTCTTAAAATGAAAAAAAAAAATAGTTTTATTAAATAAATATCAACAACTCTTTTTGTCATAATGTAAACTTAACAATTTTCATGTCCTATTACTCAAAAATTTTTTCATAATGCATATTACTTTTCTATTTTATATGTTCATTTTAAAGTGAGGGAATTTGGCAGAGTCAAATAACAATGCATTTTTTGTATCAATACAAGTAGTTAAAGTAACACTATTTAGCCAAATGAATTTTAATTTGCATTTTTATTGATGTGTACAATTTAAGTTTGGTTTAGTTTATTTGATTATGGCGAAACTGCAACAGCTATCTGCCTAAGGGGGAGATGCCTTTGTGAAGGACTTTCTAATGGAAGCTGGCTCGTATACACATTACACATGGAAAAAACCATGAAAACACTCATGCAGCCAGGCCATACACAGGATTCAAACCTCAGGCTGAACTACCAGTGTTCAACGACTTTACCCCTCGGCTGCTGGCGAGCCCAAAAATAAATTTTAACGAGTCTTTTAACAAGTATAGTTTACTATTTACAAAACATATTTTAATATCATCTTTTTGCTCTTTTCAGGGTGGTATAAAATTACAGCTAAAATGAGGATCGAAAAGAGAAAATAACTTCAAAAGCTCATTTATGCTTTAAAGTACAAATGCAAACAAATTGCTGCTACTCATGATTTCAGACTGTCATGATAAATTATAAGTGTCATAAGAATTATAAGTCATAATAAATGATAGAAACAGGTATACAATGAGCCAAATTATGGATGATCATGAAAATCTTTAAATCAAGATAAAATAATCTAAATGCAATAAGATGTCAATCCTTGAAATATACTATAGCAGATAACTAATGAAATGAATGAAAACAAGAAGTTGATCTCAAGTGTTTCGCTTGCAAATATCATTCCTAAGTAGGCTTAGCAGAACTCCTGCTTTGACTGGAACTGTCCTGCCTTGTGTGGTTCCTGTATTCTGGCCAGTTTGTCATCATAACCCAGTTATTCGGTAAAATTTTACAAGTATCAAATACTCAAGAAATAAAAATAATTCAGCCTGAGGTAACATAAGTTAAAATTTAGCAAACAAATTTAATTTGCTTTCATCAAAAAGGTTCTAACTTTTTTTATCCCCTATAAATATATTAAAAATAATTTTAACTTGCTTTCTTAAAATAAGATAATGGATGTATAGCGATCACAAAATGAAAGAAATAATTGTTAATATATTTTTTTTTTCACTATAAAGAAAAGCGGAAGTAATGAAATGTTACAGAGACATTGTTCAGACAAAGGCAATGGAATTTTATTTAGCATAATGAAATGGACTGATCTGTATGCAGGTCAAATAAAAATCTTACCGGAGAAGACCATAACAGAAAAATATTTTTTTTTCAACAAGAATATCCTAGATATATTCTTGTATTTTTATGTTTTATACATTTGCCATATTTTATTTTATAATGCAGAAGACTCATTATAAAGAAGACAAGGGACAGCTCAAAGTTTATGAAAGAGTATTTATCCTATGGACAAATGAAAATTTCACTATGTCCAAATCCTAAAAGTCCCGAGAAACTGATAAGTGCTTGTCAGCAGAATCAGAAATTAGAATACACAACTTTGATACTTTGAGACTTTAAAAAAGGAACCTATTCTTTTAAAGAAAATTTTAAGATAACCGAGTCCATGTCCAAAAGATGTGATGCTGTTTTAAAGATAAAAGGACTTCCAATCTATTGATGAATAGAGATATTGTATTATTATACATAAGAATGTTTTTTCATATGCAATTTTATTATTTCATATGATATTTGACATAATATTAAGGATATTTTACTTTTTTTGTTGTTGTTGTTAAACAAAATATTCTAATATTTTTATGTTTTATACATTTGCCATATTTTATTTTATAATGCAGAAGACTCATTATAAAGAAGACATATTTTATTTTATAATGCAGAATAATATTTTACAATAATACAATCTGTTTCTGTCAAAAAATTTTTTAGCACTACTGCGCATTCAAAATACTACTGCAAAAACAGCCTTTATATCTGAAAGGCAAATTTGAATGTTAAAAAGAATTCTCCAATGTAAGTAAAATACACCTTATGCTTATAAATCACAACTAATCACTACACTTTATAATACAGTACTTTTATTCTTATTACCAGCAATCAAATGCAATTCACTTCTAATAAATAGATATCCTATCGGTAATGTGCAAAAACTTAAGGTATCAAATAAAATGCCATATTTCTCACTTAACAGATAGCATATAGCACTACCCATATAATAGATAGCACTACACATAAAATTTTAACTTCTAACATCAATGTAAACTTACCTTTTATTGACTTCCAATAGTAGATTTTGTTCTGAAATTTTTATATTCCTTTTCTCTTCATTAGCATTTTGAAGTTTTGATTGAAGTTCACTCTGGACTGTTAATAAGTGATCTTTTTCAGAATTCAGACTCTCTATTTGGTCATTTAAAGATTTAATCATGCTTTCTAAATATGACACATGTTTGTTTTCCAACACTTCATCAGTTTTTGAATCCTCCTTGAAATAATCTTGCATTTTTAGATGACTGAAAGTTAACAAAAAACATAAAATATTTATAACTAATAACTATATTAATAAAAGTTTTCAAGCTACATAAGACAAGGGTTGCTTTTGCAAATGACTGTTTATTACTAAAAATGACAGCAAGGCAAATCTTATTGATCCACTACCCAACTAAGAATTAAGATTTCACTAAGAAACCCCAAATTTCTCGAAACTTGCCGTTAGAAAGAGGCTTTTTTATTTTTATTTAATTATTATTATTTTTTATTATTACTATTATTTTCATACCCAAATGCACTCTGTTACTTCATATTTAGATTTCCGTACTTTTAATGCATTGCTTTAATTTCTTTGACATATTTTATGATGCACATAAATATATTTTCTTAAAAACACTACAAAAATATTCTAGGGTGTATATACAATATATACAATAAATATATATATAATTACAAAATTACATATAATTACAAAACAATTGTTTCAAAAACAAAACACAATCATGCCTTTTCACTAAAGTTTTATATTTCAATCATGTTTTAAATTCTTTGGATTATGTGATCATTGTTTTAAGGTAAAATTTTGATTTGAATTTTTCACTGAAGCATTTTATTATTTCACTTATGTTTCCAATTCTTTAAATAGAATTCTCTTTATTTAAGGCATAATACATATATTTATATATGACACAATACATACATATATATATATTGTGCCAGTCAGAGAAGCAATTTAAAGATGAGCATTGCAGAAGGATATATATTTTTCAATTTAGGAAGATGAATATTAACTAAAAACTGTTTTTTATGAAGCAATTTTATATACACTATGTGTATAAATGTGCTTACTCAGACTTTATTTCTAAAACTAAGGGTTGTAGACACATACAGTAAAAGTTCAACCATCCGGCATTTAACTACCAGAAAGCTCAAATAACAGAAATATTTTTAAATTTTAAACTTCCCTGCAAAAACTAAGCAAGAGAGATTGATAAAGCCATCATAAAGCATCTACAGCTATAACAATAACAGATAAGCATGGCATTATCAATCATAAGAATCATAAGATCTTCATGCTGGTTTTAGGTAAACCTGATTAATTCTCAAAAAGTTGGTTCGCTTTTCTGTAACTACTATATAAGTTAACTGTTATTTACATGCAGGATTGTGGTTTCCCCCCCCCCATTTTGAAAAAATGATAAAAACCGGGAATCTTGCCTTTCACAGAGCAGCATGCAGTGGAGGATTTTACCCTAGCATCAAGAAAATTGTGTGCTAAATGGGATGCCTTGAATAAAATCATAAAATCATGCATCTTGAATATACTTTTAGAAAGAATTGCCTATAAGAGGCAGCTGCCATAAAAAGGTTCATTGTATTTGACATTGGAAATATTTATAGCTTAGTATCTCTATTCTGAAAATCCCATTCTAATGCAATTTTCATCCACACAGTCTGGCAGATATTGCTATTCCAGAAGATAAAAGTTCTTTATCAGCAATGCAGTCCAGTAAACTGCTAGTTGTGAGAACTGATTTTGGCTTTAATAGCCCTTATTTCCACTTATACATATCTTTGTTTATGCATTAAAAATACTTAACTAAGTGTTATTTATATCTATTTTGAAGTCTTCTGTACAGAATTACTACTATTTACTCAAATCATCTGCTCAATTTTTAAAATACACACACACCTTAATCATTTGTAGACATAAATTTTCATTCCTAATGTTCACTGTTTACAGTTCTGTACACAGGTAATGCAGTAAGTAAAAACAACCTTATAATATGCTATGCCTGATTAAATAACATCCTTGGAGGTCTAACACAGATGCTAAAATTTTTTAATCTTTATGTTAATAAGCTGCTAAGAGTAACATGAAAGATCATCAGTGGTTGGCATATTGCAAACATACACAGACACCTTCAGGAAAGATGAAATGACCAATAAGTGAAATGGTACATGAAATGGATTAAAACAGCCTGTGCACAGATTTTATTAGGCTTGAAAAGTTTTACAAAATTTAATATTTCAAATGTGACTGATGGTATAGAAGATGTTGAAATATATCAAAATGAAATTTCCAATGAGGATCTAACAGATGAGAGTTCCAACTGAATAAATTAGATTACTGAAAATAGGATAATGGTTAGTCACACATACCTGCACTTTGCTTAGTAATAAATAATCAAAAATATGTTTAATATTTATTTTTAAAATTTGTTTAACATGTACTAAATAAATTCAATAAAGATTTTTCTTTTTTCCTATGCAGTACATTTTACTCATACAATTTTTTTTCCCTTATGAAGACCTACAGAAACAGGGTGCATATATTATTTAAATAAATATGCAATTTCAATTTTGGAATGAAAAAATATTGTACATTCTCAAGAAGTTTATAAAATTTCATTCCATGTTCAGTTATTAGAAATAAAGCAAAAGAATTGATACATTATATGAAATAAATATTAAAATATTTATTTTAAGATGCTAAGGAAGAAAAATGAAAGAACAGAGTAAAAGAATAAGCAAAGCATATAATTATAAGACTCAGTGCAAACATGCTTTATTATCATGCATACAAACTATTCAAATCAAATTCAATTAATTAAAAAGTCTTATATTAAATTTACTCGACTAAGAAATAATAGTATTTGAGAAACTGATACATGAATAGCAGCAGTCTTAAAATATATAACTATTTCATATATATTAATTTAATAAAAGAGAAAAGAAGAAAAAAAACTTTTTTAATTTTGAGATTGTACCACCTTAAATGGAAAGAATCCTGACTTCTTAATTTTCATGCAATCATGTACATCATGCAAGCTCTCACATCATCTGCAGATAGCAAGAAATACAGAAAAGAAATAAAATAAAAGTAAATGAAGAACTGATATAATTTGATAATTCTGTTTTGTGTTAACTTGTAACTATACAAAATAAGCAAACATCCAGGAGAAATAATGGAAAATTTGTCATGTTAATTATAAATTAATGAAATATTATCTAAGTGACAATTCATAATTCATAATCAATCTATTCATAAATGGCTTAATTCTGAAAGCATAATTTAACGCAAAAGATTGCAAAATATTTTTTAAAGCAGTGCAATAAGTACTTTTCATATTTAAAGGAATTTAAAAGTAATTCGCAAACATGAATTTTTCATAGAAAATTTTTTTAGTAAACCGATTGTTTATTAACTTACAGTGATTCAAATTGAGAAGACAGCTGAGAATTCAGTTGTTGCATTTTCTGTCGCTCATCTTCTAGAAATTCAACAGTTCTTTCCTGCATTATATTCTGCTCCTTCAATGCAGATATCTTTATATTTCTTTCCTACATTATGATTTTTTCCAAAATGAATATTTAAAATTAAATAAAGAATATATATATTTCTAAGAATAATATAAAATTGATAAAATAACCATTTCTAAAGCCAATTTTCATACATTTTTTATTGGTAAAATAATAACATGTAACTGACACATTACATAATTGCTGACTGCAAAGTCAAATGTATGATACTTTCACTAAGAAATTTACTACCTCGACTACAGCTGAAAAACACTGTTATATTTCAATAATTTTTCACTTTCTATGAAATTTTGGAAATTAATCAACTTTATGGTAATTCAAATGTTATTTTTGATGAATTTATGCACAATCCACTGAACATATTTTATTATAATAAAATATGACAACTCATTAAAAAAGACAAAAATAAAATAAAACTTATATCTCAATTAATTAGAAGTTTCAGGAAAAATAATACAAAGTGATTATCACTTTCATATTTGATAACACAGATAGACATGATATCACACAGCTAAAAATTATCACAGTAGAATCTATTTATTAGCCTTAATTAGGCACAATGATTTTGGATAAATGGACCACTTTGCATTTCCTATATTTTTGACTTTACAGGACTATCAAGTGAGTATAAACTTAAGAAAGGAGTGTAAACTTAGGAAACTTAACAACTTAGGAAAGCTTGGCACTTTTAGATTAAGTGAAACCTAGTCTTTAATGTTGAGTAAAAATTCTAACTTAAAATAAATTTAAGTAATGTGAACCTACTTGAACATGTGAATAAGATCAAATGTCTAATTTATAATGAGCTATGTAATAGATCATTATATTGAGGAGAAAAATTACATTCTGCAAGAAAAAGATCAGTTGAGACTTTCTTATGGGTTGTTACATCAGGATGAGTTGTTAACATTTTGAGTCATACAAACATATTCTGATTGTATGCATACACTATATGTTTTACTTCCGATTCATTTGCTACTTTTTATTAAATACATGCATCTTCCCTTTTCTGAAAACATTTTGTACCTCTCCCCTCTCTTTCCCCATTCTATTCTTTGGATAATCAGCTTTTTAAAATAATCTGAAAATTTCTCCTTACTGTTTTTATTGCATCATTTTACTTTCCCATCATCTTTGTAAAACAAGGACAATATCAATTTCATTTATGTTTACTTAATGGTTGCTACTTATCATATTGGCAGACACTGATATTTCTGATTATTACTGAGGTCTTATATTAGAAGCATGAACACAGATTTGGCTTAAAATGCTAGGCTAAAAATACACATGCATTTTCACAGTTCAAACAATTTTATTTATTTTCATGAGTGAATATTTCACTTCATTAATAACTGAATTTTCCCTTTGTTGTTTTTAATTTTGTTTTCAGTATGTTATAAATATTTACAGATATTACTTTGACTGAATGGAATTTTTACATATGCAGTTATCTTCACATCATGAAAGCAATAAAACATACTTCCAGATGTTGAAAAGCAAAAAAACATAAATAATGGCATTTTTTGCACTTACATAAAATATACTTTTAAAAAAATGCAATTATTACCTTACAAACTATGAAAAATTAATATAAACTCTGAAAACTACTATAATTTTGATATAAACATTTACCTCAATTTGCTTGCAATATTTTTGCAAAGCTGATTTAACTGAAGAAACAAGTGCATGAAGCTGCAATGTACTTTCATTTGAGAGAACACCTTCAGAAGTAGACTCAATCAAACTAAATCAAGAAATGTATAATATACTTACATATATAGCATACTTACATATATATATATATATAATATACTTATATATATAATGTTACAAGCCTTACAGGATCATTGAAAAGAAGCTGCTGAATCAAAGTATGAATATTCATTCTACAATTTTAATCATTTGCCTCTCACACTGTGTTTTACATTTTTTGTAAGTTTCATTCTATTCTGCAGATTCCTTCATAATGCAGTGAAATTTTTAAACATATAAGTAACAAAGTAAAGATTTATTAAAATATGAATTTTAACTGATAGAAACTTCAATATATAAAATCAATAGTTTGATAAAACAATACAGAATGGGTGACCATGGAGACTTACTTTAAGACAGCTATATTTGGAGAAACTTCACAGTTTGGGTCATCCAAAAGAATTTCAGAAATTTCTTTCAAGGCTCCAGAATATTCTTGTAATAATCTATTTGCCTGCAGCTCCTTACCAGTAGAAACAGTTTTATTCATTTTCTCTTTTAAAGAAGTGTTCTGAAAAAATAAAAAAAAGGGAAAACTAAATTCAGTAGTTCTTTTACATTTAACTATTTATGTAGATATTTATAATTTAAAATTGCATATCAATTAAGAAAATTATTTTGTATGTATAAAAAACAAAAATTATTTACAATTTTTTCTACTGTACTGCATAGAGCTGAATTAGCTTTCTCTTTTTCTTCAAGCAACATCTGAATTCTTTCATTTCTTTCAATCAAATCATATATCCTAAAATGAAAATTAAAGATAAATATCTCATTTTAAAACTATGAACATAAGAATTCATCCGTTTATGGATAATGATAATTATATTGCACCTCTAATTTTATATCAATTTTGTACACTAAATTAACTTTGCCGAGCTTTTTGCTTTAGGCTTACAAAATATTTTAACATACACCATGCACACAAAAGTCCTTACATGGCATTTACTTTCACAACAGCTGATCACAGGCTTATGTCCTCAACAACAAAAATGTCTTAACTGAGGCAAATATTAATATTCTGATATTTAAAATTTTTTTAATAAAAATTATGAAACCTAACTTAATGTACAATTCTCCAGTACCTGTATTTATTTTTGAAAAAATTTTTACTCATTATAAAAAATAAATAATTTGTTTCCCATATCGCAAAAATTGACTAATAAAATTTAATTTTAAAATCTGTAATATTTAACATCATTTTCCAGTAGCCTTGAGGAATCAGTTAATAAGTAAATTAAAGTAATTCGAGGTTGATTTTTGCACTTCAGTGCAATTCAATGATATTCTTTTGTGATTTCCTATTATGTAACCTTCTTTAGTTTATAATTTTGTTATAAATGCTATACCAAAAGAATTTTCACAAAAGTGATTTATAAGTTTTCAAATGTTAAAATTGTTATTAATATTCTCATGATTTTTTTTTTACTTCAGAAACATAATCCAATAATCCTATAAAAATTTCATTACATTAAAAATATTTTTAATTTATGCATATAATATTACAAGTTGGCTATATGTTAATTTTAAATTTACACACACACAAAGAAAAAAAAAATGTGTTGGCCACTTTTTTGACTCCACAATGGAATTTTGAAGCATAGAGATGCTCATCATTCAATCCGTTAACACCATAAATTAAATGTTTTTGATTTTTTTCTAAACTGGTATTTTACTTTTAGTTATGTGTAAATGCAAACATTCCACTGTTCAATTTGTGTACAGCCTCAGAATATGATTTCCTTGTACAAAATGAACTATTTCAACCAATTTTTGTAGTATGGAAATCATGCTTTTTGTATTTTATTTTTTATAACATGTATAAAATTACCCAAAGTAACAAACTTTCTTAAAAAACCAGGAAAATGTATAAAAAGTTAAATATTGTAATTTTTTGCAAAATGGATTTTTTTTAAAGTTTAGACATGCCAAAACACAAATATTCACATTATTTATGGAATGGCATTAATTTATTAAACAAAGTACTGTATTAGGATGCAAGAAGCTCATAACATCTAAAGATTAATTACAGTTATCTGTTAGGATACAGCATTTAAGTGCCTCAACATATTAAGGAATCCAATAAGAATTATCATAGTTTTGAAGAAAACCATCTTACAAAAGTATCTTCAAAACACATTATCATTTTACTAATACTCAAATTATACCTTCTCAAGTACAACACAGCAGAAACTAGGGCATTATAGACAGTATGCTAGTTACAGAAGACTAACTGCACATGCTTTTATACTTGATAAATACTCTACAAGGCATGGTTGTTTGTGATTATAGCGTTTTTATAGAATAAGAACATTTACAGAATAAAAACTTTTACATTTTACATTTCTAAAATCTGAAAAGTTTCTCAAGAAGTTGGTGGTAAGATGATATTATGACAATACAAAACACCAGGTTTTTTAAGATTTTTTTAGTGGGGGGGGGGGGGGGGAATTTTTACTTTATAACAAATGAATATTTGACTCATGAATTCATAAAGATAAATCATACAAACTGAATTAAATAAATATAAAAATTTTGCAATTAAAAATGAATTTTAACAAAACAACAGGATGTAAAAAAAATATTGTAATTAAAATAACCCGACTATTTCATTTACAGGCTATACCTTTCTTCTAGCTTTGCTGTTTCAAAAGCATTTTCAATTCTCTCAGGTGCATCAACTTTATCAGACTCTCTGTTATTATATTTAAAGCCTAAAGCATCCTGAAAATAAAAATAAGAATTGAATTGAATTATATTACTTGCTTTTATGTAAAAGTATTACTACAAATGATATATAATTCAGAAAATTAGATAGAGTATACACTTTATACGACAACACTGAGATCATATAAAGTATACCATTTACATATTTTATATGACAAAATTGAGAAACTAATAATTTAACTCAGAGCTGACAATAAATAATATACACTTATTTCCAAAAAGAGAGAAAAGGAGTTAAATCATTTGATGAATAGCAGGACAGATGGTAGATCCAGCATTAATCAACAAATTATTTTATTTGAATATCAGTTACATTTCTTAAGTTGCATAATTAATTAAATAATTGAAATTTTTTTTATTTATAACATTCACAACAGCTTTAATAATATGAAAAATAATTGAAAAAAAACAAAAATTTTTGTAGATCACATAAATAGCAAATAAACCTTAATAGCTAAATTTGTAACTTATTTTAATCCGAGAACTAGAGGTGTCCCATTTGCTCATGAACTGATTCAAAGGGGCAACTTACTTTACTCAGCAAATGATCAGTGATTTATCAAAAAAGAGAGGCCACTCTTTTAGCATTCACTCCCCAAGAGCTCTTGTTGGAAGCATGCAAACAAAGTTTGATTTCCATTTTAAGAAGAAAAGAATGCTTATCCTTCCATGTTAAAAATGAGTTTCATTTTTACCATTTTCCAACTTTTTGAACATTTTTTATTCTAGAATTTTATTGCTAATTTTATTCAGAAAGGAAGCTTCAGGAAATCTCAAAACTACAGTTGAAAGAAATCAGTCCAAGGAATCGCAGTTGAGTAGAGGCAATGCCCCTGATCCCACTGCTTGTTTGTTTCTTTACATTCACTGATCTATCTTCTCAGACCCTTCTTGATTCATTTCTGTTCTAGATTTTACTCATTAAGGTTACTGTGAGTGAGAGATGAGTCATAAAAAAAGGAAATGATTCAGTTCAGTGAAAGAGCAGCTCTCACCTGATCCCATAAAAGAGTGATTTTTACCACCTCTACCAAAGACTGAGAACAAAATTTTGAGTTCAGAGATCATTCTATCACAATTTAAGAAAAACAATATTTTTTAATAATTTAGTCATATAAATGA
>KK117700.1:213122-243479 GCA_000611955.2 Stegodyphus mimosarum
AGGATTAGGGACCCAATCGCCAAATCGTGGTGCTGAAGAATCATCATTCACCACCCTTTAGTTCGTGCGCCACTGTAGAGTCATTAGGTTATTTTTTGAAGCAGAAGACAAGAAAAAATGAGCAGTGCTTTCTCCGGGATTCGAATCTGGATCACTCGAAATACGCGCCAAGTCTGCTTACCGTTACACCATGAAAGCATGCCGAAGGGAGGGAGAAAATACTTTATAAGTTGCCTGAAAATAGGGATGCCTTCGTGGAGGAATCCACTAGGTGAAGGAGCGGTCAAATCACTGGTAGTTCCACCTGGGCTTTCTTAATGTATAATTTGTATACGAGACAGTTTCTCTTAGAAAGTTTCCCATGATCACATCTCTACCCATAGAGAGATAGCCCTCGAGTTGCTTTTCTGAATTAATTAATGTAACCTTAGCCTTAGACTAGGACATTTGGAGAGAAAGTGTTTTATAATCATGTTACACATGGGGGGGGGCAAAACCAATGGAGCCTGTTTATTCGCTTGTATTGAATCTATATTGAACTATCTGTTACCAAACGAAATCGTCAATAGTCTTATCTACATAACAACTGAGTGCAGCGATGTAACTAAATCCCATATTTACTGACTTAAGGGAAGAAGCTTAAACGTCAGACGGATTATTTAATTAAGTATAATAGTACTATTTGCTGAAGAATGATGTTTCGTGAAGAACTTGCTCACATTCATATTTTTAACAGGGAAAACTACGAAAAGGACTATTCAGATAGCTCATTCCCCGGTATCTAAACCGAGCTGTTTACACATGAAAAATTCAGTGATTCAATATACAGGGTGTTTATAAAGTCCCGGACCCATTTTGATGTTTAATAACTCATAAAATAATGAAAATATAAACAAACTTATAGCATTTATTGATGGAATAACTTATATATTTTCCTTTTCAGGTTTGAATATCTTTACTTTTGTAACTATCGTCTGCACGTGTGGTTAATTTCAGATAATTTCATTTTCCAGTCTAAATGTCTGTACTTTTCTAAATATCGTCTGCTTATTAATTGCATTTTTCTCTCTTTTGTTTTTGGCAACTATCGCAATGTTATGGAATTGGCCTACAAAGCGATTTCCTTCTATATCAATTTTTTCGACCTGGGGGGGTCCGACCCTACATTCAATGTGTGTGTATTCGAGTCTACACTAATGACGAATAATGGGAGACATGGAGAAGATTCCAATATCTCGGGCACGGCTCGACGGAATTTCAAACCGCATACACAGAACCTCGCATTTAGGGGCCCAAAGATGCCTACAAAGCGATTTTCTTGTATCTAAGTTTTTGAGCCTTGGAGGTCTGACTTCATTTCCAATGTTAAGTCAATTGAATTTCAACTTGATATTCTCCGTGCGACAAAGGAGGGCACACGTGGAAGTTCATTGACAAGGGTCATGAAACTTTTTGAGTCTATCGAACCATTTATGTTATTAATTTTAATCTCTCTTTATTATTTTAGGAGTTATTAAACATCATAATGGGTCCGGGACTTTATAAACACCCTGTATAGTCAAAGTTATGTTCGTCGTGATCATCTGAGTGTAGTTTCTTTTTGTTTAATTTTTGGCCCTTATAAAAAGGCCTTTAATAGAGACATGCCCTTTTAAATTCTGATTTTGTTTTCTGATGTAAGATTAGTAATTTTTTGTTTTGTTTTTGCTATTATACGAAGGTTGCCTTCATTTAATTAACTATTGCTATTTTTTTAACTGCTTTTCTGAAATGACGTGTGATAAGCTTCAAAACAGTTTATGCAGAGTGCTACATCACATGCTTTACATATGACAGTTGATCTCCACTGTAAACCTTTTGCAGAACAAACAGCACATCTTCGTCTTTTCTTTGTATTAAAAGGTAAATGGGAACATAGATACTTGCCTTGTTTTTTTCGACTTGAAGGAGACAGCGTATGAGCTTGAAGATCAGAATAATGAATCAGTTCTCTAATCAAATTCATTCGAAAAACTTTGTGATTCTTTTCGATATTACTTATTTTACTTAGAATGTACGCGTTTAGCACTGTTAAGTCAAGTAGATAAAAAAATAGTTTCTTCGTCCACTTCAAAGTTCTTCTGCCAAAAGTATAACTATTGGCCATGCGATCGCTTAAATCAACATAGCCCATATTTTTGTTGTAACATGTTATGATATCGGATTTTGTCTGATCATCGGCTATAACCATTGGATTGTACATATTTGATAGCATGAAAACGTCACGCTTATCTTCCCAGCGTAGAGCTGTCATCCCATTTGTGAAACGCACAGTGGTTTCACCTCTATTCAATTTTCCTCTGCTTACATCTTTTGGGAAATGCTTCCTATTCAGACGAATAGTTCCACATGAATTTATTTTATTTTCATTTAATAAATAAACGAAAGTTCTGGCGAGGAAAAGAAATTGTCCATAAATAATTTATGGCCTTTGTCTCTGATAGTGCCACTCATTTCTTTAACTACATTATAAGACGCTGAGAAATTGGGATCCTTAGATTTATCTTTCCCAAGGTAAACTTCCATATCGTAAGTGTAACCTTCTTTATCAGCGATCTTGTACAATTTTATACCCCACTGCTTACGTTTCTTCTCTGTCTAAATATTACTCGCCCTTTAAATTTGACAATGATTTCGTCTATCGCGAGTTCTTCTGCGGGACTATAAACTTGTTTATAAGCTGTTTTTAAATGATGAAAAACGTTTCAAATTTTCCACAGTCTGTCATAATTCATAATTTTATCCGGTTTTTCTTTATTGTTTTCAAAATGCAAAAATTTTAAAATCATTAAAAATCTGTCTCTTGACATTATCTTACGAAAAATTGGTGTGTCGGTTAAATCATCCGTGGACCAATAATCTCGAATGCTGTCCTTTTCAACATGTCCCATGAGTAAGACTAATCCAAGAAATTTCTGAAGCTCATCAGATGTAACTGGCGTCCAGTCGCTTTCGTGCTTTCGTTTTCCGCTTATATCTGGCCGCAACTCTAAGATTTGAGAAGCATAACGATTAGTTTCTCTGGTTAACATTTTAAACAATTCATCTGAAAAGTATAATTTAAAAAAATCAACAGCAAGATGAGTTTCCGAAAATTCACTCTTTATACCAGGTTTACCAGTAAAGGTCAATAAGTTAGCTTTGTCATGCTCAGTTGGCTGTCTCCATTCAAATAAATTACTAGCGTTGCTTTTGAAATCATCGGTAACTCTATCTTCATTAAAAGATTGATTAAAACATTCTTCTTCTGTATCTGAACAGTCCGAATCTGTATCAGCAAAAGTTTCCTCTTCTAAATCTCTTAGCAAGTTATTAATTTCGTCCTGATTGAGACCTTTGAAACGAGGTGCCATTATAAAAACTGAATAAGAGCGCGAGCTACACAGAAATCACGAGAAAAAGCTCTAATGTTTGAAAGAGAGATATCATCTGTTTTATTTTCAAGTACATTGGCGGGAGACGAAACGTACGGTCTTCGCCAAAATGTCGCCAACCAGATAATAAACGTTAAACAATGCATAGCCAGCAGCTGCTTTGAGCAGGGAACTGGACCCCCCAGAGATTCTTAAGAAAGGCAGTTACTCTAAATGGGGAACAGAAAGCTTGGTACGACAGCTGTACCATAGCCGTCTTGAAAGCAAGTAAATTTTGCGGTACAACAGTTGTACCGCCGGCTTTAGAAAGTTAAGTATTTATTTGGAAGCAGGAGATGTGAAAAATGATCAATGATCAATGAAAATTGCCAGGACTCGAACCACGGACTTCTGAAATATGTGCCCAGCATGCTGACCACTACACCACAAAGGCATGAGAAGAAGGCAGAAGAAATACCTTATTAAGTATTTTGTGGTAAAGAGTGCAAAGTTTTTTATACCTTTTGTAAAGTATCCTCTTCTTTCTTCGTTTGGGTCAACTTCGATTGCAAAATCAGATAGTTCCTGTGCCTTTTTTAACAATTCATTTAATTTCTTATATATTAAAGGCTCTTTCTCTCTTCACTACCACTGCTTTCATCATCTGCTAGTGAAAATTATCAAATTCTTTATTCTCATTTCACGAATGTTGTTCTCGACTAACTCTTTGATTTTCCCTTCTTCTATATCTGAAATTCTTTTGCTGCCTATTGCTTCTGCTATCTATATGATTTCCTTAGCTTCACTTTTAATCTGTGGAAAACCTTTAAAATTGTTGACAACTCCTGACCAGAGCTGATGCCAGCAAGCATTCATTGTTGATGAATTCACTTGTTCCCACGTGAGTTTACTTATTTCTGTGCAGTGTCTTATGTTGAATTGTTTCCAAAATGCTATTACTGTGTTGCAGTTTCCTTCATCTAGTTCTTTATTTGCAGAGATGTAAACATGCCTGGCACAACATGCTTTGAATTTTTTTTTTTTTTTTTTTTTTTTTTTTTTTTTTTTCTACTGGTTGGACTAAGGATGTGATGTTTGGTGGAAGAAAGAAAACCTCTACATTTGAATATATTGTTGTCACGGCTTCAGCACCATGTCCTAGAGAAAATTATCAATAATTAGGACTTTAAAGCTCAGATTTTGCTGATATAGCGTACCATATATATCTGAAATTTTTATATTGGACAAATTAAATGGAGACAATTAAGATAACCCATATATGTGAAATCACATTCTGAAAGTCGTGCTCAGAAAGGGTTTACTGTACATACATCTTAGCTTTGATTATGAAATTCTCCCACACTGTTTTTACCGAAATCATATTGTTTCACATTGTTCACACTGAAATTATAGCTGACTTGTCAAAATCCAAAATTCTTACTAAGCAATGAGAATAAAATTTTAAAACTGTCATTTCTTTTATTATAGTTTACAAGTTACTTCTTTACATCATCATGACACTTACAAAAAATTAAAGTTTTAATTTCAGTGAATACAAATTATTGAAAAAAAATTATTACCTATTTTTTTCTTGTTCAAGTCTAATTAAAGCCGTTTCCAGATCCATTGACAAAGCATTCTGGGAATGAGAATCTGACTCCTGAAGAAAAAAAAAAGTTCTTCAAAATTAAATACAAAAATCTTAAATTGTGCACTGTATAAGGTATTTGCATAAAAAAAGTAATGACCTTTTTGCTTTGTTTTATTTATTTAATTTTTATTTTCCTGTATGAATAAAATTACAAAAACAAAATGTATTTTTTTTCTTTAAATGATAATTCTAAAATAATAGCCTCAGAAAATTATTTTTTGAAGAAACTTTTTTAGATAAAATACTAGAATGAACTCGTTTTCACATATTCGAATATAACAAATATTTGTTCATGATAAACTGCACATAAGTAATTTCTAGGGAATTCAATACATTAAAATATTTATATCTGAATATAAGTAATTTTCAGTGAATACAATGTTCAAGAAAGAATCATTTGGACATTCATATTCTATATAATAACAACTACTGATGTCTGCATGCAGTAGTTAAAAATTCTGTAAAGAAAAAATCTGTCCATGATAACTCAAGCACCCAGTTTTATCTCCTTAAATCACAAAAGAAAGAAAATTCACATTTTTATAAAATACGGTTTTTGATTCAAACTTTTCCCTGGTTAAATTTACTTAAAACTAATATTTATCATTGAATTAGTTAAAATGTTTGATCATAATGCTAAATTTAAACAGTTGCAATTTTCTGTTATGCATGAAACTCAAACAAGACATCATAATTTAAGGCTAAAATGACAAAACAATGTTTCTTCAGTTGTCATAAATAAAAGAACATCTTTCAATTGAATAATAAAAAAAAGCATTTCATACAAAATTTTAATATTTTTTCATGCTTATTTGATTAAGCATATATGCTTCGTCATAAGCATTTATTTGGTTTCCTAAAACATTTTAATTTTTGCTTATTTAAATTAAATATATTTTACCTAGATAAAAACTACAGCATTTGAAGTCTTTTATTTGTTCCTGACCTTCAGCATCAGAGATGATGAGGTATTGTCTAGTTTCACACCAATTTTGATCAACAACCCTCAGCAAAAGTGACATTTCAGGATTCAATAGTCCACTTTTTCAAGCATGAATCTCTCATGATGTCTTTCAGATGGCTACATTTTAAATGTTTCTCCTTCATAAAGACCTTATAGTCACCTTCCATTTTTCATCAGAATTCAAGCTCAAGGTCATCAGGATTGCTTAACTATTAATCTGGCCAAGTGTTTCTTTATTCAAGAGATGTAAAAAATACCAGAACCAAAAACAACAACAAAGAACATGAAGTTTAGCTTAAAGCTAAATATAAAATATTCATATTACCACAATATTGGCTTCATTAGCAGTATGTTCAGCCAAAGCAGCTTCCAGCTTTGCACAGCGAATTCGATATTCTTCAACCTACAACAAATGTACTATTATTTAACATGAAAAAAATAAATGTGTGATAATAGCAGAACGTCACTGGCATTCATTTCATATTTGTTTATTTGAAAGTTTGAAAAGCTATAATTATGTTTATGTAAATTTTGAATAATCATTAGCAAAAGCACAATTATAGAATACATCCCTCCCCCCCCCCGACCCCGAAAAAAAAAAACGTCTGGAATTTTATTCACAAGTTTCAACCTCCTCCTAAGTATATGATTGCTTGTTTAATCTGGTTCCATCTGTCTAAGGCCAAGAATGTTTCTGTTTAGAACTTTCTTAGGTGACATTTAATGGAGAAATTCCCTTATGTAGTAAATTCACTCAGTGGGCTTTTCTGAGATTGTTAATGGATTACAGGACAGTGTGTCCCAAATACAAAACCAAAAGGCATACCAGTTTGTGTTAATGCTGTTATGCACACTTTTTTAGTTACTTTTTTGTTGCTATTGTTTTGTTTATTTCTAAGATAGTAATACTATAGAAAATCTTGTTAATGACTGTGCCATCCTCCCCCCAATATAACAGTAAGTCAGTATGTAAAGATTGTGTTACTCAATGATAAAGTGCTTTTATTATTGAGCTGGATGCAAAATATATCATCCTTAAATATGTAAAGAAAAATTTGACATTAAATTTCATGTTACATCATCAAACAAAGCTGCTATGCTCAAACATGTTAAAATGATGAAAAATAATCAAGCAGTGCCTACAAGAGGCCAGTTAAAATATCTCCTATTGAGACACTGCATATAAAGCTCATCAAGGTTCATCATTATATGTACATCTGTGTTACATACACACTAATAAGAGCAATGTAGTACTGAAATTTGATCTGAGTATATATAAAACAACAGCATTGTGCATAACATTGTTGTAATACAATTAATATGTGTTATAATACAATTAATAATAATTTGAAGAAAAAGCATAATTCACCTTTTAATTCTTTAGTTAATTTAGGAAAAAATTATTCAGTTTAACTGCAAAAAGAATGTGTGATTTATTCATGGAAATAACAATGTTAAAGGAATGAATTTCAGTTAAAAATGTTTCTGATTCATGAAATTTATATGAATTCAGAGGCCAACATAAAATAAAATGCAATCCAGAAATAAAACAAGATTTTGTTTTCACTGTCATTTCAATGTTAATTGAAGACCATAAGATAATGTTTCAGTTTTGGTTTTCTTAACATTCATGAAAGTTATTGAATAGTGTGGGTAGTTAGTATTGTTTACAAGTAAACTCTTCATTCTCACAGACATCTTAGATAGTTTAGGTGACCACCTCAGTTGCTGCCAACAAATATAGAAATATTATAATGAATTGTCACTTAATTTCAATAATGAACTCTTTTAAAGCTAAATAACTTCTTATTTGTATACCATTGCAAGCAGAGTTACAATGTCTTAATCTTATTTTGAGAAATCGTTGCTCCCTCCTCATACTGAAATAGAAGTTATTATTCTGTTTACTAAAGTTTATTTAAATAAGATTTAGATTTCATTTGCATACCAGCACCAGATTAGCTATTGCGAAACCCTTTGATAAATATTGATATTTGCACAGCCTGTTTTAAACAGCACTTTAAAATGTTGTTGTTGTTTGTAACATATTCATGATGATAGCAAATTACAAGTTTAGTCCTAAACCTACACTCAATTCATTCCTTAAATTTAATTTCTCAACTTATTTCCTCTCCTTGGGCCATTAATAATATATCATAAATTTAATTCCAGTATTACAGTTAACTGAAGACTTCTTTTCAGTTTGCTTCCTTTCCAATGTTACACTTTCTTAATAAAATTTTACTCTTACGTTTTTTTATGCCGTTAAGCTTGTTGTTCACAGTTATCTTTGACAGAGAATTCAATACTAGGGAACCCTGTCTATGATGACCCCCTTTAAACTGATTTTGTTCTCCCGCGGAAGCAGTTATCTTACAGATGATGATTATTCACAGTGATTATCAATTTGTTTATCACTTATCTTATTTTTTCAAAGCTCTTGAAATCTACTTAAGAAAAAAAACAACCAGCGAAGGAAAATTTCGTATTTATCTCATGCTTAACTTATAAGATACTGTAAGTGAATAATATTTTAAAACATGGAAGAGAGATTTTATGTGTAAACACTGCTTACATTGCAAATTTTGTTATACAGTTTTAAAACACTCATTGCTTATTAAAATAGTCATTCCACGAAGTCATTCTAATTAATTCAGTTCCTCTTTTAGTTAATCCTTTCCTTTTTTTAAAAGCAGTCTTAACTTCGTAAAGTAAATCAACCATCCTCATAATAACTTCACAAAACTTAGAGTTTATTAAAGCATCAGCAAATATATATATTCATAATGAAAGTAATTAAAAGTAAATTAATAAGCCCAAGACTTGTGCTAAAGCTGCAAAGTAATAAAGCAATAATTCACTATAAATTATAATAAGAAAACTCTCCATATAACTAGTTACTTATAACTTTTCATATAACTAGCCCAGTTATATGGAGAGTTTTCTTATTATAATTTATAGCAATATATATATATAATCTTAGCATTACAAATTTAGGTACAGCCACCCCCCCCCGAAAAAAGGTGACGGTTCACAGGAGAGTAAGATAAGCTGGATAATATTCTGTTCTACTGGGCTGATTGATGAAATTCAACCTGTGTTTTTCATGTCTCGAAAGCGCAACTTCGGATATGTATTAGATTCATACGCAGCATTGTCCTAACATAGGCATTTGGACACAAAACTGGACTTCTTCTGAATTGACATATCAACCTTTTCCCATATTTTGAAACTACGCTTCAAATTGTGCCAAAATGCCACGTTTTGTAAAAATTGCATGTGCCGATTTTAAAAATTACTTCTCAAAATTTTAGTTTCTCAGTGTTAATTCAGTTTGGTATATAATATTTATTATTATTATTATTATTATTATTATTATGTTACTAAACCTGTTTGATTCCTTCTTTCACAATTCGAAATTTAGATCCAGTGCAAATAAAATTTGACCGTTTTTCTAACTCATTTTTAAACAATTTTTATAAACTTTTCGAAACTTTGAAATTTTTATAAACTGAATTATAACCTATAACATTTTTACCAGCACCTTAAAATACATGTATTTCCAGGCACACCTGCAAAAAATCACAGTTTTCTATTCAAAATTTCTGAAGAAATACGTGAATTTATATACTTGAGCGTTTTCAAATTTTACCTTTTTGTTTTAAGCAGTAATAACGACAAATGTGTTTACCGATTTTGGTACAATCTTCAATGAATTCCAACAGTTATTTTTAACCTTAAATTTCCAAATAAGTTTTTAAGGAAAATTAATCATGCTAATATTTTTTCTCAGTCCTATAAATGATGCTTAATAAATATCGACACATCTTAAATGTCGACTACGAAGATGCTAAAGCCGGAATAGAATTTTGACAGAGCTGGCGATAGTAACTGCAACGCAAGTTTGCTAGAAACTCAAACCCTAAACCATTCAGGCCGTCGACTTAAAGACATAGCAAACTTTATTTGCATTCTGATAAGGACTACAAAAAAACTTCGAATCAAAACAGCTGGTTAATTAACATGAAATCTTACATATTATTAAAAAAGTTAAATAACGATTCAAATATTATCACTGAATGCGTTTATTACATATTACGAAAATTTGATTATTATAAAAATATTATAATAAAATAATATATATATTATGTTTGTGGAATATTAAATTTTATATATATACATAATTTAATATTGCACAAACTTACATTCAAGACTTAGAAGACCCACCAGCAGTCGAATGGTAAAGTCGCTGAAGACTAGTAGTTCGGTTCGAATCCTTCAAACGGGTTTTCCCCATGCGTAACGTGCACACGAGCCAGTTTCCCTTAGAAAGTCCTCCACGAAAGTATTTCTCCTTTTAGGCAGATAGCTCTCGAGGCTTTGCCATAATCTCATAAAACCAAACCAAGACTTAGAAATGTGTATTTTAGATTATATGTACTAAATATCCACTCATAAGAAAGAGGCACTGGAAGGTAGTCCGTTTCTATATACTCTTCACATACACGCCCCAGTTCTTTATGTAAAAATTAAACATGCTCTTGCGTTTGGTAGTGGCTACGCTTGCCAAAGACTGCTTCTAGATTCTTTTCATTCTTCTCGTCGGATAGTTTCCACGGCATAATCCAATGTATGGATTTTTTTTTTGGCCAGGACATAATTTTACTTTAAAAAAAAGAGTTACACCTTCGAGGTGTAATAAGATAACCTTCCTACTCAACGAATGATATGAGAAATTGCAAAAAAAGGCAACACTCTGAGAAAAAGTATTGCCTTTCTTTAAAATACAACTCCCTATAGGATTATTCTGTTCAAGATGGGAGAGAATAATAAATTTAAAGTGAATTGTATTGTTTAATTTAAGTAGAGCACACGACTGATCTTAGCTAAATAACAAATTTAACCGAGTGAGACGCTGGAGAGAATAAGGAAATTCGGATTTTATGATTTTTTCTATATACATTGGTTCTGATAACTGAATTCTTTCGCTCAGGCTACAGTTTGTTACTTTAAAATAGGCATTTCAGGGTTATTTTTTGTAACCTGATTTGTCTTGTAACCATGGTAGCGACAGCTTCGGTAGATGATTCAAACACCTTTCTCCCCCCTTCACTTCCTTTAGCGAGTTTCGCTTCGTAAAAACCACAAGAATGAAGGCTGACTTGAACTATATCTCAAATGAGGTCGATAAAGTAAGTGTTATGGGGTGATGATGACACGTATTACAATCGCAAATGGGCGAAGGTCGGAAAGGCCTTGAAGTGGCTGTTTAAAAGTAATAGACTTATAGCAGTGATGGAGCAGGGCGGAGTTAGTCGTTGAATATAACAAAGAAAAACGCAGCAAGTTTTATATAAATAAGTAATTGATCTATTTTAGTACCTTTTTCAATAAGTCATGTTTTATCTTGGTAATAGCTTAAAGAAGTTTACATGCACTGTCTCTTAAATCAGTGCGTATCTGATGCGCTACAATGCACATGTACTACATTACCTATGATTATACTATTACATGTACTACAATGCACATGTACTACATTACAAAGCATTTAAAAGAAGCCTATATTTTGATGTGTGGTCTTTATGGCACATTATCTACAAAGAAGTGGCTCGTATTTTTACCGGAGAAATACAACGAAATCATTTATTGCAGTTATCCTTCTCAGATTCGAATCAGGACGAATTATCAGCGCACAGCAATCACTAGCAAGTTTATGCAGCCTTTGAACACATGCATTTACGACATATTTACAGCAACAAAGGACAGATATCAGCAGACGGATATTCAATTTTAACAAATCTACTTTCTATTAATATTGTTTTATATCGTATAAATTTACCGTATCTCTTCAGGCTCCGCTACACCTGTGTACACGCTTACCAGCAATTATACAATGTAGTAGGTAGAAATAGTTTTACAGGGGTTTATGATAGCGAAAGTAACCTTATTGAGTATATTATGATCACCAAAATGTATGTTTAATAACTCATAATTTAAAATCTTTTTCTCAAAAAAATCCGTTATTAATTGCAAAAAAAATTACTTTGGCAATGTTCCAAAACAGCAAAGGTAACTGGGCGAAGAATTTGCATTAAATTTTGTTTTTGCAATGAAATTTCTTCTATAAATCTTTTGAAAAATAATAAAAAGCCTTTAAAGACAACGCTTTATCAAGAACAAGAGTTTTTCAGTGGATATTTTTGTTCGCGAAAGTTTAAAACTGCCGCTTCATGGACATCGTTTTAAGTCTACCGATGAAACAAAAGAAACTTCGCTGAGAATTTTAACGATGTTTTACAAAAACGGTGAGGATGGGTAAAAACTTTGACGAGAGTGGGTTTATTTTAAAAAGGATTTAATAAATTTTGACCAATAAACTAAAATCTTGTATTTTATGGAATCCTTCTTGATACTTTTTAAATAACAATAGTAAGAACAAGGACATAAACATATACATATGCAAATAAGGAAAACCTAGTAAAGGTCAATAAGGAGGAAACCAAACAAGAAAAAATTTGTAAATATCATGGAAAACAAATAATAATAATTCACCTGGATCTGGATGTAAATTATGCTGTATCATAAATATTCCCATGCTAAATTTGTATGAATTATTTGCATTTTCTCTAATAGAAATAGCACAAAAGAAAACAGATTTGCAACCACTTAATATCATATAAGGTATTTCTCCCGCCTTTTTAGCATGCCTTCGTGTAGTGGTCAGCACGCCTACGGCGCATACTCAAAAGGTCCGTGGTTCGAGTGCCGGCGAGGGCATTGCTCATTTTTCACATCTCCTACTTCGAAATAACCTAACGTCTCTACGATGGCGCCCAAACTAAAAAAGGTGATGGGTGATGATTCTCCACTACCAGGATTTGGCGATTCGGTCCCCTAATCCTCAGTCGCCCTTTAAAAGGGAGCGTATATAAGGTATTTCTCCTGCGTTCTTAGCATGCTTTCGTGGTGTAGTGGTCAGCACACTCGGCGCGTATTCGGATGGTCCGTGGTTAAGTCCCGGCGAGGGCACTGCTCATTTTTCATATCTCCTGCTTCAAAAAAATACCTAATGTCTCTACAATCAGACAGATAGTAAAGCAAAATCACACTTTAAACAATATAGTTTCATGCAGAGTATTGTTCACATTATGCAAATATACGGGGCGCCCGGAAAAAATGCGTATGCTATTGCTCCTAGACAAGTACAGTCGAATTCTACGATAACGAACTTGAACGGACCGAAAATTTGGTAAGAAAAAAAAAAATACTGTCTCTCAAAATAGTGCAAAAATCAATTGCTAAATCACACACACACACACACAAAAGCTGGTTACCGCTGTCACATCTCTCCAAAGAAGTGAATAATAAATCTAATCTTAAAAAAATCATATTAATATATTAATGGTTAATTACTATTATTATTACGTACAATTACTACACTTCTTTCGTTGTCTTTCAGTTTCATCATATATTAATAAATTTTAAATTTACTTAGCATAAAAGTCATTGTTTAGATCCGTCGCTCCAGTAATAAATCTCCATCTAAAACTCATATTTATAATTAGCAGTCTGTGGTTGTTGTAACAATGACGGATAGTAACTTTCTTGAATAGTGAGAAACTTCAACAATGCTTGCTTCTTCAACAAACTTATGCTCGACCTTCTTTTAGCTTTTTACTTCTATAAATTTTTCCCCATAAGTAGAAAAAATCGAGTCTCGATTTCTCCAAATGGAATGGATAAACTGCATTTCTGGCAGATATGGATTCGGCTACATACATTCTGAATTTTTCCAATAGTATTGTTGCGTTAGGAATAAGTGTTATTTATACTGTTACGAATTTTGTATATATGTAAATCGCTTTAGTAAATTTATATGTAAATTGCAATATCTTTAGTATAATATAACACGTAAGGCCTCAAGAGTGTGAAGCTTTGCCGGAAAAACAGGATTACAAGGCCCATTTAACATTGAGCTAAATGGCTATCTTGCTAGCGTCAAGCTGGCGATACTTTTGGGGACTAATTTTTGGTCTTATACTTAAGTAACCGTTACTATATTCGGCCCTTTGTAACTATCACTTTATATGCCTTTCAGCAATTTCGACAAATCGAAGGTATGGAAGAATCGAATCGAGAATCGTTGGTTTCCGGCGAACGGGTGAAAAATATATATGATCGGAGAGAGCATTAGTTTAGTTCAGTTTGTCTGACATTGCTTGAATATCACAAATTTTAAATCAGACCTCCTTAGGGAATTTTTTTACCTGCTCTGCTTATAGTTTCCCTTGAATGCATTCTTGTTATCAACTGATGAATATTCTTGCTATTCAACTGATTAATATACTTTATAACACAGACGAGCTAAGGGAGCTTCGCTCTCGTAACTCCATTTAACATATAGTCCAGCCAAGTCAAGTCAAGTCAGTTCAGTTCAGAGTTTCGCTCAGAGAATGAGAGTATTGAGAGATCACTGTGCGGGCTTACTGCATTTGAGGTCTTTTTATATTGTCTTGTGTTTAGCATTCGTAATAGTTTGAATTGGTAACTACTGATTGTGCTCGACCAAACTGAGAAGAGCTGCAGGAGTACTACTGTGAAAAGTTCCAGAATTGTAAAGTGTTTCTTTTAGTAAAATATATTTTATCAAGCTATCATCGGTTCTGTGGGCGTTCAATCTGTTACAGTCCCGTACGCGTGTAACAATACTTATCTTATTTTCCAATACAGAACTCAATAGTTTTACGGATGGATTTTTACGGATGGCATACGGATGAATTTTTGACACCAACCGAACAATCAGAGAACTTGAGTAAAATCACAGAACCCATTCATGTTCTTTGGTTCAATGGTCACGGATATCATATGATGACCTAAGAAATGCTTCTTGTACGTATTAGTTCTTCAAAAACTAGTACACAGATTTTTCCTAAGCTGTGATTTTAACAGCGCGCCTCTTCTCATTAGCGACAATCTATTCCAGAGGTCGGAAATCTTGTAGATTGGTTTATATTAGTATTATATTAGTTTATATTATTAGATTGGTTTGGCACACCAGAAGTATGCCACACCAATCTACTAATATGATTCAGGATGCCGCACAATAGAAATATTTGAAACAATTCGATTCCCGCGGCAATGCATGCAGAGTTAGAGAACAGAGGACAAGAATAGAGATTTAGAGTTTCATTATATATTAATTATGCATCCTTTAAAGATATGTTTTTTGATAGTTTGATACAGGGCGCAGCCCAGGTCCCCCTAGCTGGCAAAGCCAGCCTTATGACCAATAATGAGCAGGCCCCTCTAGCCAAAAACAAAGAGGCAACGAGCCATCTGTGTTCCAAACTACCTGAAATCTAAAACCAAACCATTAGCATAAAAAAATTCAGTTTTCATTCTTTTCCAAAAAAACCTTCAGGAAACCAGGCCCGCGCTCCAAGTAACTTAAAAAAAAAAAAAAAACACGAAAACATAATAAACCAAACAAGCAAGTATAAATTATAGTTGCAAACCATTAAACTCTTAAAAACTCGCACTCACATAACCGAAGTTAGGAAAATCATAATCAAAAACGGTTAGCAAAATAATAAAAAGACAATACATAACTCATTCATACAACACATAAAAAAAAATTTCCTCACCCCTTTTTTTTTTTCAAAGATCTTCAGTTTACTATGCTTATTTCAGTCTTATTTTCATTTACAATTCTCATTATCTCTTCTGCATATATATTCAAATATCGACTTCTTTTCTTTATGTTTTGCTCATTTATAACACCAAATTTCTTCCGAACCCTTTCTGTTAATTTACACTCTCCATAAAATGTGCTGCATTACCATATTTTCCACATATTAAACATTGATCATTTACCTAATATTAAAATATAGCATTATAAGGTATTTCCCCCGCTTTCTTCGCATGCCTTCGTGGTGTAGTGGTCAGCACACTCGAGGCGTAACCGAGAGATCCGTGGTTCGATTCCCGGCGAAGGCGTTGCTCACTTTTCATCCCTCCAGTTGCTCACTTTCATCAGAATTGTACCGCGTGCCATAGGTTGCCGACGTCTGATTTATTCAATTCTTGCACTCAGAATTTTTTTATTTACGTTACAGTGGCTTCTAAGCGTATGACTAGTGATGCTACTAATGCTTCTAACTTAAAGAAAGCCCTAATGTTTTATCCATTAGTGATAAAGTGAAAACTTCGGACAGTAAATTTTGCATTACTGTATTAACAATATATATTATGCATGAACAACACAATATATGAAGTGAAATACTATATAGTATACTTAATTGTTATTTATAAATATTGATAATGTACTGATTATAAACAAGCCATTATCGATTATACTTCACAGAATTTATCTATATTACAAGGATATCCTGTTCTACATAGCGTTTCGCAGTTATCCGCTGTCTGTTCTGGAATGAATTAACTGTGGATATGAGGAATGTAATCACTGTGATGCGGAATGTGATCATCCAGACTCAGCGGATCACACTACTATAGATGTTTAGATCAATATTTAAGGGCAAAATGCCTGTAGCCATCCTTTTCGCCCACCCTGTATAGCCATCCGACGAAAGCAATAACAGAACTGCTATGGACAAGAACTCTCGAATTAAATCTAAAGCGAAACTAAAAGACAGAAAATTTAATCTAATTATATCAATTCTACAATACTTTTATAATAAATGACAAAGTATAATCCAAAACTGCTCAAAAAAATTAATCAGATTAAAGAAATAAAAAAGGAACAAATTAATAATTAAATTTCAATCACATAGTTTTCAATTCAAATCAATATTAATAAGCGTATACAATGACATTGTAAGAGCTGTTTCTGCTATTTCACATACACAAATCATAGATCCTACAGTGAACCTGGCGAATTCTCGCACAGGCGTGAGTAAATACCAGCACTAAAGAAGAGTGAAAAGTAACCCTTTATTAATTAAGTTTAACACAAAGGCACGATCTTCGTGCGTTACAAAACACCGTGAACTTGCGGTGGGAAACTTAAATGTAGAATATAATTCAAGTCGAATCTAAAATAGAAGAGTGCTCGATTAGCACGTTAATTTACACCTAACAGGTTGACTCTCAAAAATATAACAGGCGTGATGATAATCCGAAATGACCAAAAGGCTTACTAACGTAACAGCGAGATAGCAACGAAACGTGCGCTGGCTAGCGAAAACACGTTATGAATAAACTCAAGAGTTTTATCTGTTTAAATATTCACTTAACTTTAAATTTACATCCTGGCGAGAAAATCCAAGGGGAAGTCGAGAGGTTCGGGAAAGGTATCAAACTTAAAATAAATTTGTTATGCAAAATAAGAGAAATCCTACAACATAATTTCTGTGATAATCAAATCCATAGCTTTCCATCAACAAAGCCAGCTGACACAACGAAAGGAGTTTGTTTACCTGCTGCTGACGTCTGAGGAACTCCCATTCCCACAGTTTCACTCGATCCTTCACACATAGCCCACAGAACTCCATGCGTGCACGCCACTTACTTACGCAAAAAGCGACCGGCAATAGTACAGACATATCCACTTCATTTTCGACACCGGCGTACCACCTTTCTCCTCCACCCCTTACCAACCGTCTCCATGACGACACATCCAGACACCGAATAAATTTCCGCTTTCGAACACATTGATGTTAAGTGTCCAAACCCGCAGGGGGCTCTAAATGCGGGCTTCAGCTAGCGATGAAGAATCATGCGATGAAGGTGTCATTCAGTGTCGGGAGGACATGAAACATTGCGAAGTCAACTAACAATTACTTTTGATTGTTATCTGGCTCTATCTCCGAAACAGGACTTCGCTGAGGAGTTTTGGGGAAGTTTACTATCACACCATACTTCTATTTCGTGCAGAAATACTTGAGTGAAATAATATTTCTTTCATAAAAATAACTTTCCGAATTTCTCTGAAACGAAACAAAATTCAGTGTAATTATCATGTCATTGATTAGCTCACCACTATACAAGTGGTTAAATATACGGAACAGTGGATGTTCGCGCCTAGTTGCACGAGGTTTTAGCTATTTTCTCTCAGCATGATATAAATAATAAAAGCCAGTTTTTTACATAACACCTTCCATCTACAGATCCCTTTGGAGTGTTTTTTTGTCACAAATAAATATGACACTATAACATGCAAGCATATTTCTAATTCCATGAATCCACTGATTACTTTTTAAAACTACACTGCAGTTACGTAATCAAGAGTATTTTCACTTACGTTTCGCAAACATAAAAAAAAAAAAAAAAAAAATGCTGAAAAAAATTGCAAGCTCACATACAAAGCAGTTGTTCAATAGGCAACGGAAACAAGATGGGGGAATGGATGCTACTTTAGGCTTTGATGTTGAACATAGGCCGTTCCATATTTAAGCTGTTAAGCTAAGACGACCTAATGCCTATGAAAATCGATGCCTTCGTGGAGAACTTACTAAGAAAACCTGCTTCGTATTAATGTTACATTTGAAATATATCTCAGGCGAACAGCACATGGCTTCCTTGAACGGCAATTATACGTATTTTTTGCAGCACTTCATCTAAACTTATTTCCTCGAATTTCATTAGAGATATATTTTGTCTTCAATCAATTCAATTCTCATTTCGCGGCAAAGCAAAACTAAATAAAAACTCAAAATATCTTCTTTAAAAATTGTAAAACACACGAAAACCTAAAACACCAAATATAGTTAAAAACAGTTTAAAAAAATTACGATTAAAATTAAGAATTTCAAAGCAAACACAAGCAAATCGGCCAGCGTGCCAGAAGACAAAATTTTTGGTGCACAAAACTGAACGATAAATTTTGGTCCCGCTGGGCAAAAAGATACAAAAAGTTGTATACCAGCTGACTTAATTCACTGTTCTACTAACAGTTTCAAATGTAAATGAATGGCAGCTTCGTTTAGCCTACCGACACTTTTAAATTTTTGATAATTCCACAACTGTTGCATGCAGATTAACTAAAGGTATAAAAAAAACTTAACCGGAACTTAAGAACAACATAATCAAATAACTTTTAAAACAAAAAATCACAATTTACCAACATATAAGAATAAAAAACTGAGCTCACCGAGCCGGCCGATTGCAACCAAAAAGGGATGCGCAGTCCCATACACAAAATTTTAACGTTCTACGTCTACTCGTTTTTGAGTTATGCAAAATGCATACATACCTACGTACAGATGTCACGCAAAAGCATCGCTCAAATAGATTCGAGAGCGGCAAAATGGATATTTTCGTTGAACCGTGAAAATGTCCAAGAAGCCACTTATTCACCAGGTTGAACTAACAGTCTTCAGCGATCCACTCGGCTACTAAAAGGACCACAGCTAAAGTGCAACTTAGGATCAGAGAATCAAAGACACATTTACATACATATACGGTTTCACCGTTTAGAATCAGAGTTGGCAAGTCGCTTTCGCAGCGAATAAAACAGGTCGGAAAACATGGAAGAAATTAAATTTTGAAATTATTTCATATTTAGATTATTATATTTAATTTTATCCGAAGTAGCACTATTATATTATTAATTTAAATATTTTTATCTTCTGTATAACTAAATGAGACTCATTTCTAAGTTTGCTATAATTCTTTTTTGATACACGTTACACCCTTTTTTGGGTATAACAACTTTTGATAACACAAAGGAGGTTTTAAATACTCTCCAATATAAAATGATTGTAATCATATATGTGGATATATTTTTATGCACTTGCTATGAGATGCGCTTTCCTCTCTATGTACTTTTAGATATATTCTGAAATTAAATTTCAGTACATATGAATAACAAAAACAGTAAAATAAGATAATTATTTAATAAGATTAGGAAACAAAACTGAATAGAAAAATGGCAAAGCTGAATTTACATTATTGCAAAAACACAGTAACATTTTTGCTATGCGTGCAATAACGTACTTTATAATTTTGAATATATCAATTGCAGCGAAAAAAAAATTTGCACTAACCCTATTAAACTTAACCTATGTGTGCTTGGAACGATTGAAGATGTGGTCTACTAGCTAATGGTATATTCGGGAGAAACTTTTGGATCTGGTGTATATGGGCTGCGACTGTGCTGCCCTGCAATCGCTGAATATAGCAGTGTGCATAGGTGAGAAATGTCTAGCGTATTTTAATGTTTCTTTAACTACTATCAGCTCCGCTTGAAAACTGAAAAACAGTGTTTTCTTGAACTCAACTTTCTTTTCCATGTGTAACGACTTGCTCGTGTAGATGGCAGAAGCTATTTCCTGTCCCCAGTTCATTCTTTGATCTACCTGCATAAATTTCAATTTCACCTTTTTTGATGTGCGTTGCAGTTATTTTAACATTGTTAATTAAGTTGAAAGTGGCCAAATGATAGAATTTGTTAGAAATAACTGATTCATAATCTAACTGCGCCACAGGCTGGTTGACTGTTTCAATCTGATAATTTTTACTAATATAAGCCTCTCTTTCTACTATAAGGTCTAGGGGTGGAATTGTCCGCCATTGTCGAGGTTATGCAATACGCATGACAAATCAATAAAAGTTTTGATTTTTTAGTAGAAGGGGGTTCTTTTTCGTATTTCCCGACATTTCAGTTTCCCAGATTGCCATGCCATTGAGTATTACTCTCTCCGTGATTGAGCGGTACCAGTGTAAAGCAGACGTGAGGGTATTCTCCATCTGAGGGACGTTATCCGTTTCAGAGTATTTGTAAAATAATGCGGGGCATACGGCTCTTGATATGAAGTAACCAAAAAAAAGCGGTTGTCCAGGATTATGCCTAAATATTTAAGCTGCTCATCACATTTTACCGAGTATCCTAGAAGCTTTAGGCTTCTGCGACCTATCAAGAAAACTTGGGTCTTTTGTGCCGATATTTGTAACTTGTGCCCAGACAGTAATATGCCTTCCTTTGGAGATCACTGCTACCTGCCAAGACCAGCTTACAGTGGTCAGCATATTCGATTAGTCTTGCATAGGAAACACTACTAAAGCATTCAAAGGTTGAATATGCGACTTTGTTCCCCAAGGTCGGAGCAAAGCACGATCCCTGAATACAACCTTTTGTAGTTTTTTTGACCGGGATGCCTCCATTTATTTTTATTTGTACCTTGCTGTCTTGGAGTTACGAACGGATGAGAGTAGTGAGAGTTGCTGGGCATTTCATTTTATCCAGGGTGCTGATTACGTTCGGCCAAAAGAGAGAGTAAAACGTTACCTTTATGTCGATAGCTATGGCCAAAGTATGTAGGTTATTTTGCCTGTTGTTTGATATTGTGGAAACGAGATTACTAAAAATATTGGTTGTGCAACAATTGTTCTAAATCCATATTGATTTGGATAAAGGGCTGATGCGTGTTGAGGTGGTTGAAGCGGGACAGAATTATTATCTCTAGGATTTTACTTAAGGAAGACAAAAGGTACACTAGTTTGTAGGAAGCTGGACCCGAAACGTCTTTTTCTGGTTTAAGTACAAATGCAACTTCCACTGTTTTCATTAAATTTAGAAAGCATTCAGTAAAACGTACCAGCATAAGATTCTCAGTAAAGTTCTCGAATGACTACATTATCGATGCCATTCGGGCCTGGGGCTGTCTTGATGACAAGGGATTAAATAGTATTCCTAATTTCCTCGTTTGTACGCAATCGCTCGTCGCTGTATTTTACAGAGACAGCCTGCTTGTTAAAAAATGCTTTTGACTTGTATTTTTTGCGCCCCATGATATCATCATAAGTATCCATGTGAAAGCATAAATATCCAATATCCATGTGAAATCATAAGCACCCAATGTTCTTCACATAACTTCCTTACCAGCAGAAACCTGTGGGTAAATACAGGCTGTTATTACTGATGGTCTGAACACTTCATCGGATGCTATCTTCTGAGCTGGACTAAATGCATCCACGATTTTAGAGGAATAATTCCCTTAGGAATCTAATTTAGTTTCTTTGATGAACTTTTTATAGATGGCTCTTCCTTACTGTATATTATCGTATATTGCTGCCTAGTAATTGATTGCTCAGACCCTTTTCTCCTTAAGACCCTCAATTTCAAAATTCAGAACTCAATTTCGAAGTCCACCAAGATGTTATTTTTCGCTACAGTTGTTTTTCTTCTATAGGCTTTGAAAATAACTGAATAGAATTCAAATGTAAATTTTAATTTTGAGTAAATTACAACGTTAATTCTAAACAAAATCTCGAATCTATCTTACTCTTACACGAGACGCTCTTTAACACGCACTATCAGAAATGAACAGCAATCACAATAGTGATTGAAAATCTTATATAATTCAAAACTTTTATTACTCTGTGCACATTTGGAAAAATCTAAAAAATATTAAAGATTCAAATATATACCAATAAAATTCAGGCTGATTCGAAGTTCCGAAACAGTGCGAGTAATTTGGAAATCGCCAACTAGTATAACAAACTAGTTACGTTTTACTTACCGCTCCTACCGGACACAAATCTCTGTAAAACTGTTTTCGTATGCTACACGCCACAAATGCAGGAAAGCTAGACACAAGCGTATTCACTCCATTCCACTAAATCAGTGGTTCTCAACCTCTGTTGTCCCATGCGCCACTTCACCTCTCCTACACGATCATCCCCTTCCTTTCCAAAGCACAAAAACAACTACATATACATTTATTTAAATTTACATTATTTTAATGCGTTTTATAAATTAAGTAAGAAAAAGTAGATAAAATATTAAAAACTACTGAAAATTGAATAAAAGTAGTTTTTTTGTAGTCACAAACTAAAGCTAAATTTTATCAAGTAAATAAAAGGCCGGCGGTATTCTCCCCCGAAACTACGAAATTTCCTCTGCAGCGCTAAATAATTTGTTGATTATAAAAACGAATAACTGATCACTCAGAATAATAAATACGTTACGAATATACGCAAGAAGACTTTGAAAGTTCATCACTTGTTGAACGGATAAGATCACTAATCGTTGGAAATTCATTTCAGGTTCGGTTCGCAGTGACCAAATAGGCTTCCTTTTTTTTTTCTTTCATGTGTAACATAAATACAAGCTAGTTAGTTCTCTTTAGAAAAAATCTCCACGAAAGCACTGCCGAATAGATAGGGCTCGGGTGCTTTAATTATAATAAAATTTCTATCTAATTTCTGGCACTAAAGTGGAATCTAAAAGCTCTATCAGTTATGTATCTGCCTCCTCCCTTTCTAACTTTCCCCCTCCAAAAAAATGTGTATGAGCTTTATTAAATGCTTCAGTAAAGTTTTCATTATATTTAAGCTTATTTGGACAAAGAACAAAACAATAAAAGAATCCATACCCCTTTGATTCTAACAAAAAAACTTTAAGTACAAAAGAAATACAATGTTTATATTGTTGCGGGAGTTTCATAATAGATTGAATGCACAAGTCCGATAAAAAGTTAATAAAATTTATTCTAATCACAAGAAATATAACAAAACGCTGGATTATTCCTCAAAGATATTCGTACAATATCTCAATATCACGCAATATAAACAGTAATTATATTTTAAACTACTAAAACGTTAAATAGAACGCAATCCAAAGCGCAGAGAAAGCTAATCCGATAGAAAAATTACAGCAGGTAATTAAACAACAACAGCTCATTTAAACAACTACTGAGCTGAGATGTTTTGCTCCAGCTTTTATAGCTTTTTAAATCAGCCGCGCGAGAGTGTTCTAGCAATTTCTGGAAAGCAAAAAGAGCATAATTACGGTTACGGCTAGTCAATTACATTTATTCAAATTAAATATCAATTACAGAGATAAACTTTTATTCAATGTTAAAAGCACGTGCTCTTGTATTTTTACTTTTCCGGCGAAGCTTTCTCTTAAAATATATCACGCGTTGCATTGCAGGGGGAAATAAAACAATTTTAATTATAATTCTATTAAAGATATCTATCTAAATGAAAAATTCGTAACAATATGCAAATGATAATTCTGTAGCCTAATACATAACTGTGACATTGAAATGTCTTTTCTTAATCACGCGAATAATATAAATGTTCATACAAATTATCATTTACCACCATTATGCAATATTAATATACAATAATTTTTTTTGTAAATATTAAGAATCGTGTCAAGAATCATATCATTTTAAAATAGTTCATATTTTTATAGTTATAAGCAGTTTCCCATTACAATTTGAACTACTGAATTTTCTTACATAAAAAATGGCAACACCTCTCAGAATTGGTCTAATTAGCGAGGCCTGATGATTACTAAGCATGATCAACTCGCGCAGTGTTTATAAGCTTGCGAACTGCAACTGTGTAACTGCAAGAGATTATTAGTGCCAAGATAACGTAATGTCCCTTCATGTAGAAAGAGTAGACTTCAGTCATATCCATGAACAAAATTGGATTACTAATTGGGGAGTAATATAACCATCAGAGATCGAAAAAGAAATCCCCATCTGATGTTTTCGAAACAACTCTATAGAAATGAAAGCAAGACAATAACACTTCAAAAACATTCGGATTTAGAGATGAAGAGAAAAAAGAAGCATACGGATCATCATCTTTCGTATATTTCTTCATAATACTGGCAAATCAAAAACAGGCCAACGGTTATTTTTTCTTTTTCCCCCCTCTCTCTCTCTTAAAAAAAACGAAAGAAAGAAAGAAATGAAAATGAAAACAACTCGATAGCTCTTATTAATAGCTTTCGATATTCTCAGAAAGAGAACAGAACTCCAACCAATCGCAATTAAGTGTGAGAAGAACGGACTGCAGCTTCAAGAAATCCAAGGGGAGGATTGCTGTATGGATTGTTCTTTGTCACGCAATGGCTTTTAAAGATGAAAAAGAAGGCTTATATAATGCAATTTCAACGAATGCTGTGGGAAAAAAAAGATTTTTCTACAGTCATTATTCCATACATCATTGAATATATTTAATAATTCCAAGTACCTTCTACTTAATTATATGCATGACATTCCGGTTCTGATTTTGTCCTTGCGCATGTGTCCTAGAATAAAATCTTCGTGAAGAAAAGAAAATTAAAGAAGTGAAAGCCATCGTCATTCCGAAGTTAGAAATGATATAAAAGAAGGTAAGTGAAAACATAAAAAAATAAAGAAAATACCTACTCAACATATTACCCGTAACAGACGTTTTAAGCAAATTCAAATCACGGATCTTCCAACTGCTAGCTTGTTTTTCTAACCATTTACACAACGACAGCACGCGCGGGATACTGCAGAAATTCTTTATACAACTAACTGATTGACATTTCTTATTTTTCAACTTTACAACAGTGAAAGAAAGCTACATATTAAACAGAAAGTATGCTTTATATATTTAATCCAGGCTAGCAATATGAGCTAGATGTGATACGTACAGTCCATAAGACAACAAGGCTGCTCATCGGCAAGTATAGGAGTTCTTACTTCCTACAGAAAAGCACGAATATTGGGGGGGAAAGCAACCTTATACCTTATATTGGCTTAAATTTTGATTAAAATTCTACCAATTTCACAGGCAATTAGACATAAGTTTCTTTTCTTCAAAAACAACAATCCCCCAAACAAAAACAGCGTAGAGAGAGGGAGAAGAAGAAGGAGGAGGATTTGTGTCTTATCGCCCTTGAAATCGATAGAATTTACTCAAAAATCTACGCCAAACTAAGTTCGCCTTTCTGCCTAGTATTAAATTTTATATTAGCATATTTCTTTTCCATTTTGAACACCACTTGCTTTAGGACTATCAAAAATTCTACGTTTCAGTGCTGTACGTGCTACGTTTCAGTTCTAACAAATGTCTTCAGCTTCATCATAAAAGAGTGAAACTAATAATCTTCTCTATTGTCATACTCCGCTATAGTAAACAATTATCCCAAGCTTCAGATTTATTTTACGCTCACCATGGTTTCCACTTGTAATATTTATGATAAATATCCATGCAAGAATATTGTTTTTCACTTCTAGAAAAAAAATTCAATTAATCGCATACAAATCTTTTTTTCTTTCTTTTTTCAAAACAGGATTTGCCAAACTATTGGTTCACGTAAATCTAAGGAATAAATTTAATAAAGCTGTTTAAGCTATAATATTCGGCAAGTTAGATGTAATAATTAGATACATTTTCGATTTCCGACATTATTCCACTTAAGGACTTCCGAAGGAACACAACTACATCAAAAGTCAAGAAGAAGTACGCACATTGACTTGAAATTTCGGTATTATTAGAGCGGCGTCAGTAAAAATTTATACTTTTTAGTCCAAAGGGATTTAGTCCCGAAGGACTATTACTTTCGTTTTGCGATTTTGCGTCGGAAACACAAAAACGGCGTATCACTTTTCAAATTGTTGCCACTAAATGTTATCGCTCTGCATTAAATTTTAAAAAATGAAAAATCTGCATAAATGTATGCATGTTTCTCTCATTGTGATAAAACCTAGAGCCATCGAATTTTGAATGACGTAATCCTACTGCGAATATGGGCATCTGGAAGCCCTAATTTTGAATTTGAAATTTGCTTTATTATCGATTTTATGTTTTGTAACATTTCAACGAATTTCTGATTAACAAACTAAATGATTTCAAAGCGAGCAATGGCAACACTGTACGGAAAAAAAAAAACATTTTTATCTCCAGCGCACGAGACTTACGGAAATTCTAAAGATATGTTCATTTTAAAATGATTTTGCGATATTGATTTTGAACTGAATTTTATGGTTTGAGTACGTAGTACATGATATTTAATAAAAAAAGGTAGCACACGAAACGTTAAAAAAACGCGCCTTTGGACGTAATTTAAAATCTGAAACATTTCAGATTTTTTTTTATAAAATTTTATTTATTTATTTATTTATACTTTTTTATTTTTATTTATTTTTTTAATTTTATTTACTTATTTATTTATTTATTGGCACCAAGTATAAAAGTCCCAAGTACCAAATCTATTATGAAATAATAATAGAGTTCGAAAAACTAAAAAAAATTAGTTCCGTAAAAAGTAAACTTTTTAAATTTCTTAATATCTAAAGAAAGTAAATTTTTCCTTTTAACTTTTTAATCTACAGTATTCTACACACACACACACACACACACACACACACAAAAAAAAAACACGAAATTCAATGAAAACAGGTGGCATAAAATTATTATTATCATTCAATACCGCAAAAAAAGTTTCAGTTTTTTAATATAACCGACACCACATAAATTCTATCAACTATGACTCTAAATGGTTGTGAGCAGTGCCAGCTGACATTTATTTCTCCATTTAGCCTACAATCACTCATAGCACCCAGTTTCAGGGTCTACAAAATTATAACTGTGATTCACAGTAAAATGTTCATACCAAGAATTTCTTAATTCCTCTTTCTTATATCCTTTCTAGCAGTCTGAAAATATAATGATGCTATCCGTGATGTTTTCCTGAATAGCAGTCATCAATGTTGTAGCACAACGATAGGGAACGACGACCAGAAAAAATTCTTTGCTTTCTCGGCATAAACCCCAATACCCACTCTGTCCCTTAAGAATACGCTCAACGTCTTTTCTTTCTTTCTCTCTCTCTCTCTCTCTCTCTCTTTAATGTTTTTTCTTTTGTGAAAAGACTTTAAAGTTTCTATTCCAATCTATTGTCGTATTATGGCTGACTTCTAACTGAAGTTAGCAAAATTCAATCGACGTCAATTCAATCCTTTTGTTTTTCACAGCAAGAACGTACGTAACAACGACATATAGGAGCTTTGTTTGAGTTAAAAGTTAACGTCATCGGATTATTTTAACAACGAAGTCTATTGCTATGCATTATTCCTTTGTCCTGAAAGAATGTTATGACAGCCTCTTGGTATTAGGCAATTTCCAAATTGTGTAATCCACCGTACTAACAAAAATGGCGAAATATGGGGGGGGGGAGAGTGATATTTGAAACGATTTTTCTCGAGCCATGATATTTGGCGTGTTGTCGCGGCATTGTTTTCTTCTCATTTTTTCTTCATTTTTTAACTGACGCCGCTCTAAAGGAATAGTACCAAAATTTCAGTTGTGATTGAAGGGTCTACGTTATTTATTTTATGAACAGCCAATCTGTTTCATACAGAATAGCTGATAAAAATGTTGCAAGATGTTTCTGAAGAAACGTCAGCCTCATGATTACTAAGGATAAAAATCCCTTAAAATTCCGTTACAGCAGAAGTCCGATAATAAGATACACTAGTGTGCAAAAATTAAGGACTAAGTCGAAAAATTAGCATATCAGCTGAACGAAGAGGCAAAGCGGACAGAAAGACCAATCGGGTAGACGTAATGGGGGAGTGTCTGAGTAGTATAAAGCATGTTGTCGGTGTAAGATCAGTATTTCTGGCAAAGAGATTGCACGCCGTATAGCAGTTAAAATCACACCGAGTTGCTGCCTCAGCGAGAAATGGTGAATAATCAATCTGTTAGACGACATCTGGATGCTTTTACCCGAGGTCGAATCATTGGGAAGTTGGAGAAAGTTCGCAGTGTGACAAGTGTGGCTGCAGAGTTCGGAATTTCTCACAGCATCGTTTCACGACTTTGGAGACAGTTTCAAACTACAGGAACAGCTATCCGGGGGTTTAGTAGTGGTCGTCCACGAGGAACCACACCCGCAGATGACCGGTATATTGCCTTACAGGCCAGAAGAAACAGGCGGCAAACAGCGGGAGAAATCGCTAGACACACGACACAGGCGACTGGACGACCGATATCGCGTTTTACCGTGGCCAGAAGACTGCACGGTGGTGGTCTGTTTGCACGACGCCCTGTACGGTGTGTACCTCTAACGCCTGCCCATCGGAGAAGGCGTTCTCTGTGGTGCCGGGAACACCGGAATTGGAGAGACAATGAATGGGGACGAGTACTCTTTACAGATGAGAGCAGATTTAGTCTGAGTTGCGATTCTAGACACATACACATCTGGACAGAGCGGGGAACACGCAATAACCCCTTCAACATCATCAAAAGGGACTGTTTTGGAGGTCGCGGAGTTCTCGTTCGAGCAGACATAATGCTTGGTAGCCGGACCGACCTTCATATCTCCCAAGGAGGTTCGTCACCTGGGACTGCTATTGTAACGAGGTTCTTCTTCCTTACATGCGTCTTTTCACAAGGGCTATGGGTCCTCAGTTCCTCTTCATGGACGACAACGCTCCACCTCATCGCACAGTTACTGTCGAAGAGCTGTTGGAGAGTGAAGATATTGAACACATGGATTGGTCGGCAAGGTCTCTGGATCTAAATCCCGTCAAGCATGTACGGAACTTACTAGGGAGACCCGTGGCAGCACGTAACTTATCGCCAGTAACGATTCCGAAACTGCGATTGGTGCTACAAGAGGAACGAGCAGCAGTGTCTCAACAGCTCATTAACAACCACATATCCAGCATGCACAAATGATGTGAAACCTGCCTAGCAGTCAGGGGAGATCATATCCCCTATTAAAGACCGGATGTTTCTTGCTGGACACCCATCACAGGGATGTTTCGGCCTTCAGTCGCATTGCGCTCCATGCTACTTTTTCAATAACGCTTCTTTTTATCCCTCTGATTTCTCTTTTAGTAAGTGTTGCTTACATTACTCATGTCCTTACGTATTGGGGATCTTACGGTATTAAATGTGTTGATTTGGAAAGCTTTTGTACAAAGTTATATTGAAAAAACCGTCTCGTCCTTAATTTTTGCACACCAGTGTATGCTCGAGAGTTTAGCGATGCCTGATTGTGAAACGGGTCGAATTATCGGATTAACCTGAATACTGGCTTAATTTTTGAACGAAAATGTTTGAATGTATTAAAAAAAAATGCATGTAATTATTCAGCAATATGTTTAAAGAGAAAGCTTTATTAATAAGTAAATTTATTTATAATTAAATCTATTTAGTCGGTTTTAATTTAAAATGAAATCACCATTATTGCCAGCATATGAAAACACTTTAAATAAAGTCTAATAAAAGTCTTTTTTAAATAAAGTCTGAATATTCATCTGCATCCCAGATTCCTTTTTTTTTCCCTTTTTCTTTATTTTTAAAATTTTTTAATTATTCATTATTTACACACACTATAAATATACATTATTTCTTCAACATTGTATTATACACAATGTCCACAAAAGTCTTTTATTTTTTTGACTCTTCATCGTTGACATATACTTTCAATTACAAAAGTGCTTTAAATAACGCAAAGATAAATATTTGGGCATTTTCAAAGAAATCAGTTTCGTAAAAATTACGAAATATAATTTTTACACGTTTATCAAAATCCTGTACTTACTTATATATGAAAATTTTGTACCTTAGTATATATAAAATAAAAAAATTTTACTTCATGGTAA
>KK117700.1:243547-276805 GCA_000611955.2 Stegodyphus mimosarum
TGAACAGCAAAATTATTGATTTGTACACAAATAAAAATGTCGTTTAGAAAAAAAGCTTCTGATGTTAAAACATTACGTGACGAACTTTTCTATGAAAATTATTATGAAAAATATTAATCAATATAAATTGTTTTCAAAATGGAGATCTTATAGAATTCGTGGATTAGAAAAAAACTGACAAACCTGCAGTATTGGCATGCAGCCAGTTAGCAATATTATTTGCATTAATTAAAAATGGGGAAAATATTTGCCTGGGATCCTCGGGATCGGTAAAAAACAAAGGACTAACAGGTGTAGAATTTGGTGTTCTATGGTAGCATAAGTTAGATCCAAATTCTGTAGTAAACGTAGAGCAGCATTCCGTAGCATTCGTAGAGCAAACTATCGCTGTGTCTGAAGCTAACAAGAAAGGTCTTGAGAAGGTTTTAAACAGATCTTTTTATTAGATCAGAACTTTAACATAAATGCATTTCTCGAGTTCACAGAACCAAGCCACCACCTGTGGTGATGCAAATTATGGTAACAGTAAATTTCAGAATTAAAACTTAGTAGTCAGAGACTATGCAATTTATTTAATGCAAAGTCAGCTCAAAACGTTCTCAGTGGCATAACAATTCACATATCAGCAGCTATAACACAACACCAAAGAATTACAATCTTATTAGAGCTAGCGAAACCAAGCAATGTGACCTCAAGAGGAAGAAACATGATCTGTCTCAAAATCTGAAATCTTCAGCTTAAATACAATCAAACTAATTTGCATTCTTGTTGGGAAATGGACAGAAGTGACAGTAAAGGCTGAAATTAAAATAATAATAACCCTGCACAGAAAATGGCAAAAACATACGAAACTACCAAGCCTTACTCAGTATTATTAAAGCTAAAAGAACTACTTCTTACAATATAGAATCGGATTATGAGGCATGCCAAACCACTGAATATCAAATTATCAGACTTTTACTTATCATAGAAACTTTTAAGCATACACTCTCCTCTAAAAAATATTTTATCCGCTGACCAAAGAATTATGCAGTGTATCTGAAAAAACTTGAGTTGAATTACTCTGCATATAAGTAGAATGCTCAGACTTCTTTGAAGATACAATAAAGTAAATTCTAATCACAATTATCATCAGTTTTAAGTTAACCCTTGTAGATTTCTTCCTGTCATGTTCATCGGATTTAACTCCATGTAGATTTCTTTCTGTGAGAAGTTGTGAAGGAAACAGTGTACTAAATACCTGTGGCTGATGCTGCAGATTTCTGAACCCAAATTACTCAAGCATTAGGACAATAGGACTGATTGCACTAGTGATGCTTTCAAACGTGTAGAATGGAACAGAGTACTGCACAGATATAGTCTAGGCTACAAATAGCACAAAACTAAATCAACTGGGCTTAAAAATGAAATTCATTCCTCGAAATAGAGGAATATGAAAAAAAAATGGAAACTTTCTTTAGGAAAGGGTTACAGCAAATTTTATAGTTGTATTAAAAATTTCTGAATGATTCTTTCTAGCTATATAAACTATAATACAATAAATACATTATTTCAGACATCTCTCTCTTTTTCATTACTTCTTTCTCAGGCATTCTCCATATTACTATTATTGCTACTATTATACACACACATATTAAACAATTTTTTGGAACCTGATTTTCAATTTCATGAATTTTTTATCCTTTCAGCTTTCTAATGAGTTCCTCATCGATTAATGCAACAGAAGAGATGCCGGCACCAAGCATAAAAATTTTTGTAAAAAAAATATACACATTAATAATTTATCATGTACTTAACTGTTCTAATTTATAACATAACCAGCCAGCACTTTATGAATATTTGCAACACATTTTTAATAGATAAAAGATTATTCTAATGTCATATGTCATCTTGATACAAAATAATCATTTGTTTTTTTAATTACTATTTAATAATAAAATAAGGTTTAATCAGATAGTTAAGTATGATAAGATTAATCTGCATTACATTTAATTAAAAAATCTCAGCCCTTTCCTCTTATTTACTTAAAATAATGCATAACAACATTGAGTAAATCAGTTTTAATATTGTCAGCATAACTGCATTTAAATTGCAAAACGTCAGTTTCAAAACATATTAGAAAAAGAACACAGTATACATTTCCCCTTTCTCAACAGAAATATTACTATATATACCATGTATAACTTGCAGATGTACCCCTCTCTGAGATTTTTATTTCCCACTGTCTAAAATTGTACGTGGATTTTAGGCACATACCAAAGTGATTATTCATTATTTCATACATGTAGTGTAATATTTATTAAGTAAAATTCATTCATTTATTCTGCAAAAGTTTTTACAACCAATTTTCTAAATGCAGAAACTATGAATATATTTACATGTTTTATCATGTGATAAATTCATTAAATTTTCAAGCATGCAAACTGCAATGTAACTTTCAGATGTGTAAGAAGTTACTCTGTTTATATAATATAAAAAAAGATTAACTTGATATCAGTACTAATGATACAACAAATATTAAATATAGACCAGATATTTTATACAAAATATCTATCTTCACTTTAACCATGTATTCAGTTATATGGCTGCCAGATGTGAAGCATATTTTAATAAAATTTTAGGTGAAATAATGCTTAAATTAATAGTTACTACTTTTAAAACATGTTCAATTCATTAGAAATTAGTAAACATTTCCAAACACTAGTAGACATTCACACATATACACAAAAAGTTATAAAAAATTATTGCGTGTAGAGAATAACCAATAAGATCAGATAACCAATTAACTTTAACTATTAAATAAATACTTTCTATGCTGGTTATAAGAACTAAAAACATCAACATTCCTCTGATGGATAAGGAATTAGCTATTATCATAATTTACCTAATAGTTAAGAAATATTTTTCTTCACCAATTTCACCAAAATATTAAAATATTTTAAATAAAATAAAAGTACATTCTTTAACAATGATATAAAACTGCAGTATAGACTCAGCTATATGAATACACAAACTACTATTTCAGGATATTTTTTTAATTAGAAACATTATGGATAATTAAAATGGCCTATTTTAAAAATAATTGAATAGTTTCTTTAACTTCAGCATACAAAACTAACCTTTTTATCATAAAATTAAACGTAATTTCTAAAGTTTTTATGCAAGAAGTTGATCATTTTATGCCCATATACGGTTTGTATAATTGATCAAAATTCCTTGAAATTCTGATCAACAACTTCACTGAAATTATGGTCACAAGCAGAAAAACTACAATTACAGAAAAATTTCGAGGAATCTTAACTTGGAGATATAATTTTACTACAGAAAGGGAAAAAATATATTTATCAGTTAAAATTTATAACTATGCATAATTATATATTGAAACAATACAGCATATATAATCATCATAATTTTATTTGAGACAACGAAAAGTTATCAGTTAAAATTTTTGTATGATTTTAAATTTAATTACAGTTATAAAAGTTCATGTCAGAAATACAATAACTGATCAATTTATATGATACTCATGTATTATACCATTGATTGGCATGATTTAGTGCCAGTTACAGATGACCATGTCCTTTACTCCACAGTAACAGTTGGTGAATGTGTGCAAGGAAGCCTGCACTTTGTATTTCATATTGTTTATAATCATCATCTAATCAAGGCAACCTTTGAAGAACTTCCCCAACTGGTTCTGTCCTGCTTCTGTACTTGGAGTTCGGGAGTGAACGTGCCTCGGCCTGTTCCTTTCCCTGTCATCATGCTGATATCATGCTGTTTCTTTTCTCCTGCTGCCATGCTTTACGCCATATGAAATTTCGTGAAGATATCGACATGTACATAGACGAGCTAATCAACCAGATTTTTGAAACTCCTGATTCATGAAGATAGCTGTTATTTTTTTTCTCTCTACTTGTGAGATAAGCATGAAAGACATCTTCACTAGAGTTCTATTTCATCGACCTCGTGGTTCATCGAATAAGTAATTGCGTCAACGAGCTTTCCTATCATTTCAAAGCAAATGAATACAATTTTCGATTGAATTGGTACGCTTCAAATATGTTTCACAGTTTTGCATTCTCATAACCTGGACCTTTTTTCTGAACTTATGGACACCGATTATCTTGTTTCGATGTATTCTACAGTAGTGATGCAATTTTAGTCCTGTCACGTGTAAAGGCCATGTTTCTGGAGATCTAGTGAAAATAATGTGTATTCATCAGCGAATGTAGTTTTGTTAATATGGCTAATTTTTATTTGTGTTCCACTGATATTTATTCGAGTAAAATAGTGATGCTTAAAAACAAGGAAATAAATTGATGTCACATGTGAATTTTTGGTTGTCATTACTCTGCATCTGGCTTTTCTAGTTCTGGGTAAGTTATTTAATTAATGTTTCTTTCCTAGCTCACATGTCTCATCTTGCACTCATAAGTATTTATGGGTTATTGTAAACACAACGTAATATTAGCTTACCTTTCAAGTATAAAAGTATTTCATAACGTTTTAATGCTTTTAACTTATTACCACAGGCACACTTCATTTTAACAGAATGGCAACTACTGCTGAAATTCCTACCAACCATCAACAGAAAAATAAGAACCAATTATACAGATATAGTTTGTGCAAAATTCATTACACTTTTTTGAAATTCTAACAAGCCAACTCAGAAAAACCATGCATGCAAGCAGGAAAATCTCATTTTTATTAAATTGTAACTGAAAAGAAATTGTTTTGGACTCTTGAAAACACATTGCTATCTTAAAATGAATAAATATATAAATAAATATGTTAATAAGTTACCTTTTCTTTCAGGTGTAACTATATACTTGCAATAAATTGTAAACTGTACAATATACTTGCACAAAATTTTGAACAAAAGTATTTTATGCATAGTTCAGAAAATTTAATAACTGGAATTTGCTGTAAGCAAATGCGAACAATGCATCTGACCTTTAAACTACAAAATCTTAGAACTATTCTTTTACCATTAATAAATTTAAAATAATTGAAAAATAATTATTAAGAATTATAACTAATTAAAAATTTGATTTTTTAATTAGTTAAAGGTACCTGATCCCTTACAGCATTAGTTTTTTTAATTAAAAATTAATTAATTATGAAAATTCAAAGCTCATAATTAAATAAAAAAATTATAAAAATTTCATAAAGTTTTTATTTTAAATCTCATAAAACAATCAATGAATTAAAAGGAGAAAAGCTATCACATAGTTTAACGGAAACAAGAAATTAGATAATACTCTTTACAAAACAAATAATAAAAACATGAGGCATCCTTGATAAGTTTATAATGATAATGGTTTATACTTTTGGCAATTCAATCAATTATTACTTTTATTATTCATAACACAAAATTATAGATGAATTTTATGATGATAATTAATTTTTGGTTTCTGTCAAACTAAATTAAATTATTTTTCTCCTTATAGTTAATTAATTATTTTATTGAGTTATAGAGTCATAAGATTATTTGAAGATGTAAAAAGTGTGCAGTGCCCTCGTCAGGACTCAAACCTGGACCTATCAAATATGCAGTGAGTGTGTTACTGTACACCACAAAGGCATGCTGGAAGGAGGGAGAAAATACCTCATTTACTCCTCTTTTAAAAGGCAACTGGGGATTAGGGGATACCAGTCGGCAAATCCTAGTGGTGACGAATTACTGTCCATCATCTTTCGATTTAGGTACCATTTGTTATTTTGAAGGTCATTAAGTTATTTTGAAGCAGGAGATATGAAAACTGTGCAATGCCCTCACCAGAACTAGAACTTGGACCTCTCGAATACACACTGAGTGTGCTACCGTTACACCATAAAGGCATGTTAAAAGGAGGGAGAAAATACCTTATACAGTTTTAAATAAAAGCTTATTTTATAATTTTTTTAATTATTACATTTTAATTTTCTTCTTTTTAGTCTTAACTAGATGTTATCAATCAAATCATTCAGCAGAAAAATCGATTTTCAACAATGAATAATTACTCTTTTTCTTCCAACAATTCCATTATTTTTTATAACCTTCCAATAAAACTTATTATTTCTAGCTGTGCATTAAAATTCATGTATGCTTTGTGTTACCCAGCTCCTGAATTTTATGTCCTGCTGTGACTTTAACTGCTAAAAGATATATATGTTTGGTGTTCTGCAAATATTTTTTTTTTTACATAAATCATTTGTCATGCATTTAATCTATTAAATTACACATGCCATGTTAGTGATTAGTTTAAAATAAATTCTAGAATGTCATCAAATTAACATTTTTTATCATTCTTGCTTTAAAAGAGGGTAAGATACTGTTTTATAACTAAAAATTTCAAATCTTTATAAAAGATGCAATTTTAGTTGTTAGTATTTTAATATCCCATAAAAAAATAAAATATCGCCTTTTATAACAAAAATTAAGAAAATAAGCTTTGAAATGCTTACAAAAATGTATATAGACTTAAAAAATGGTAAAAATGTTATGGCAAATATTTTTAATAATATTTCATTGCAATATTTTTAAAAGCTAATCAATTCTTAAACACTGTTTTTTTATGATAAATAAAATGAAAATGAAAAGTAAATGCCAAATGCACCTATTAAAAAAAAGGGAAGGGATAAATAGCATTCACAAAATAGAAGACAACTTTAATAAGCTTAATTTCATTGCATGTAATTCTTTCAAGCAAGGGAAGGGAGATTAATAAATAAATGAATAACATCAATACCGGAAAAATTTATATGAATGCAAGAAAAAGCACGTGCCGTAAGATGATATTATTACTTCAGAACTACATTTTCATGCAAATCATGTCATGTCCAAGAAAGAACCAAAACTTTTCCTTCTGTTTATTGAAGAATTATGGTGAAGAAAGGGATTTGTTATAATATTTCATACTGTTATTATCTGCATTTGGCAATCATTCAACTAGCCTAACTCCTAAATGTTGAGATTTTATTTCTTGTTACATACCAAATTTCATTTTAATGCTCTTCAACAATATACCCATAACTGCACTGATGTTATCATAAACTGGTTATCATAAATTAAGGAAAAATCATAAAAGTCACGATTACTGAAAAAGTTACATGTAGAATTTTATGAAACTTACCCACAATATATGACACATAGTAAGATATGAAATAACATAAAAAGAAATTACCAGACAATTGTGGTAGTATAGAAATTAGCACATGAATAAAATAAACAAATCGAAGGTGTCAGTTTGCTATAGGAAAAGTACCTTCAATATGGAATATGATCACCTCTACAAGCAATATAGCACATAAGCGATTTGTGATTCTTTCAATTATGCGGTCTATCAGTTCCATAGGAAGCGTGAACCATAGCTCTTGTAAAGCAGTTCAAAGCGTGACAAGGAGGGGCCGGATTGAGAGCAGCTAGACATCTCCCTAAAGCATCCCAAATGTGCTCGATAGGATTCAAGTCCGCGGATCGAGCTGGCCACTCCCTGCGCATAATTGTTTCCTGTTGAAGATAATCATCTACGATCCGAGCCCTGTGTGGTCTTGCGTTGTCGTCCTGTAACAGGAAAGCATCACCTATTGCCCCATCATATGGGTGCACATAAGCATCAAGGATGTCATCTCTATAAACCTGAGCATTCATGGTTCCTCTTGGAAAGACATGGAGGTCTGTGCGTCCACCCAAAGAGATGCCACCACAAATACAGATACTTGCCTCTTCTGTATGCATCTCTTTCACAGATCTTTGATGGATAACAAGTTCTAGGTTCTCTCCATATCAAATAATGCCTACTATCACTTTCTAGACTAAGCCTTGACTCATCCGTAAAGAGAACAGGCGTCCAGTGGACATGTTGTCATGCCCACTGCAAGATGATCCATCCTATGGCATGACATGAGCAACACACAAATGGCTGGTCACCTCACATCCAAACCACCTTCATGAAGCCTTCTACACACAGTTGACGTTGACACCAACCTTCTGGTGACTGCAGCAAGGGACGATCTAAGAAGATTCGGAGTAGAGGTTCTATTTCTGCTTGCACATAATTTCAAATATGGGTCATCGGCGCTCGTTGTAGCAGTTAGCCGTCCTTGGCTGAACCTCTTAGATGCCAAATCTGTGGTTTGAAATTGAATCTAAATTCTCTGATCCACAGAAGAAATAGCATTTAGCCATCTGGCCACTTCTGTTTGACTTTGTCCTGCCTCTAGTCTCCCAATGGCTCTCCATCGTAGTTCTGCAGGCAAATGATGCCTGGAGGTCATTGTTATAAATTGGCTATCTCAGATTTCTGATATCATTATCACAGTGAAATATATGAGCTTGCTCTTAAACATGGACTTTTATGCTTCTCGCAGATGACGTTTTCCGAGTGCAGTGCCACTAATTTGCATATTGCAGTTTTATTCAGCTACTCTTGCTTGGCAACATATTCAAATTTTACATGGTTTGGCTTATTTTTGAGGGAGTTATCGTTATTTTTGTGATTTTCCCTTAATTTATGATAGCCAGTGTAGAAATACATCTAACTTTTTATTATAGTTCTATTGGCATAGCAATACTGTGCATTAAATTATAAGAAACTATTACAGAATTCTTCTCACAAAAATGGTGATAGCAACACAATGGTACAATTGTAGAAACAAAATGATATCAAAACAATGGAACACTTTTAAAGAAAGAGATGAGTGGCATATTATGAAAAACAGAATTATACAAAAGAATTCCTTTTTTAAAGCTTCAGTAGTTTCTTAAATATCACTGAACTAATATATTTATCTTCCTGTTATCTTTCATAGAGTAGTGGTTTATAAAATCAATCCTGAGAGAAAATTATGCAGTATTAAATTAAAAACATTTATAAAAATTTCTGTCATAAGATAAAGATTTTAATTATTAGAAACAGCTCCTTAGAAGTGTGTTAGAGTAACTAGTCACAAAGAGCAAATCTTAAAGCTAATGGGTTAGTACATACAATTTTCTTTACAGTAAGGAGTTTGACACCAAATATTTAAATTTCATTCAGAATGCTTCACACAGAAATTTCTCTAAAGGCTTTCCTCTAAAAAGTTTTCATACACCAGTAACAAAAAGATCAAGATATTCGACACATCTCCCATGAACAATACACAAATTAATTACATTTGTTAAAGAAATTTAGAAAATACACCTACACGATTTTGAAGATCATCAACAATTCTGGCTTGATGAGACTGATTGTTCTGGTATGCGGCAATTCGACTTTCATATTTATATAATTGCTCTTCTAAACTACTCTTAACTTCTTTTAGATGTTCTGAATGCTCACTAGTAACTGAGTCATCAGATGAAACATTTTGAAGTTTAATTAGATCTTCCACCTGTAAGCAAAAAATTATCACAGTTTATATGAGAAAATACACTGTAAAAAATATAAAATTTAAAGCAAATAAATGATACTGAAAAGAATCAAGTAATTAATTACTTCTAAGTTTTGAAATGGAAATAAATGCAGAGATATTATTACTTTCACAAGTCTTTGAATACTTATGGTGAAAAAGGTCTTAATTCAAAAACTCACTTTTAATTGTATCAAAAGCTTTAAACATTTTTTACAGAAAAATAACTGAATACTGAAAAGTACCAGATCTCAAAACATAAATTTATTTACAGCAATTACAGTTTCCTGGTTTATAAATGCAATAAACCCGGTTTATAAATACAATAAACAATTACAGTTTCCTGGTTTATAAATTTTATGAAAGATGATCAAAATTTCCGAATGACAGAGCTTATCACATTATTAAATGTACCATGTTTTAAATGATCTGATATAAAGAATGTGATCTGCAATGCACTTTATACAACAGTTATACAATTCAAACCTGCATGCACAGTATATATTGATGATATAAAATGCACCCAAACTGATCCAATATACAATTTTTTTCAGTGGGGAAAAGGAGTTATAAAAGGATATAAACCAGAAATATGATAGATACATTTAGTAGCTGTTAGATGTAATTAAAGCAAAATATTCTAGTAATCTTAAAAGCCCTATCCTAATACAGGAGAATGAGCTCCCTCATATTACCAAGCTTCTAAAGCAAAAGATGAATGCCTTCAAAAAGAAAACTCTGGAATGCCCATTCTAAAAATAAGGTCTCAAGAGACCTCATTTTCAGAATTAAATTTTTAATCCTCATTTTTTAATCTTCAGTTTGTTGAAAATATCCTTGTCTCAATTCATTTCTCTTTATGTCAGTCTGTCAATCACATGATGAGGAATGAATCAGACTTTTCTATGCAGTAAATAACAGATAATCTCCTAGAAGAGCATTTTGAAACTGTTTCATCAATGCAACCAGACAAACATCACTAACAAGCTTAGTCAATAGGATTTGTCTTACTGCAAATAGAAATGTCTTCAAAATGTATTGAATCAAAAGTATCACAAAGCACTAAAACAAAACCTTCTTTATAACTCTCGATATGCATATACTCATTCATTTATATATAATCCTATAGAAAATTCTAAACTAGACACTTTATTTCACTAACTATACTTAAACTAGACACTGAAATTATTCTGTTGTGATCATAATCATAAATTAGCTTTTGATTTTCATTCAAAAAGCATACAGTAGGTTAAGAACCACCACTTTAAATTACAAATGACGTAAAGCACTGATTTAATACATAACTATGCAGATTTGCTTCAAAAAAGGAAAACAAATCTGAGACTTTTAAGTCTATGGGCAAAAGCATATCTCTTATGCAATTTATTAACTATTCTTTTCAAATTTTTACTTAATCTTCAGAACCATTTCAGACAAGATGTGGTTTGGCCACAGCTAACAGAGAAAGCCTACCTATTCCAACATTACTTTTTATTCATCCTGATCATAAAACAAACAAACAAACTGAAAGTATAGCTACTGAGAGTACTTGATACAAACTGAAATATTAGTATCTTGATCTAAACGTAAACGCACAGCATAACAGAAGCCACTGATCATTTTTTCATTATTACTACTTGAGTTCCACAAACTTGATGCCTTTATGATATAAATTTCCCAGGATTGCATGCAGCCCCTATGGCAATTTAATGCAGCCTGTGAAGACACTTTAATTATGCATTTGTTACAAATATACTGTTACAAAGATTTCAAGAATTTAGTTTATTGAAGTCCAAGTTTACTTTATCATCATTACCATTAAAAATGAATGTGAATAACATACCAGAAAATCTATAAATGGATCTAATTAATTTATAAAGTGATATAAATCTTAATCATGGATATTAAGATGCAAACCAGATTGATATTTATTTGTATTTGGAAAAAAATAAATATGCTGAGCTACGAATTATTGCATAAGAATATAATTTTGTTTGGGAATATATTTCTATGTGAACAGCTTTTTTCAAGACGAAAATTAATAAGAAAAGAACGTGAATTTCCAATGAGCATAACATGATGAAGATAAATTCACAAAATTTTTCTCCAGTTCAACAAACTTATCAGAATCGAAAGGCCATCAGTGATCGAGCTTGTAGTACGAAATGAAGAAGTTTTCAATTATTTACTTATAAATGTATGTATTTTAATTTATGTGTCAAAGAAAAATTGAATAAATAACAGAAAGAGACTAAATTGTAATTACATAGTCTCAAAGTTTGTCCCACTTGGAAAGTTTTCAGAATTTGTTTATTTTAGCTTAAAAATAAAGTAGATTAATTAAACATATTAGTATTATTTAAAATAAATGCCAATATATTTAATATATTATTTCATATTTAGCTGTCATAATATTTGAATTCCAGACAGCAACTGATAAAAATGTCTTGCAGGTACAAAACTTCATATTTCAAGTACAAAATAAACATAAATTTCACTTTTTTACCTTTGCGCTTTCATTATTGTTTATGTGTGTTTTGATAAATGTTTAATATGCCAAATCTAAAATTTAATTAAAATATTTTTTATTTTGTTGATAAAACATGTTCATTTTATTACCATCACCTGTTTTGAAATCACACATTCAGCTTGGATGAGTTCACTGTACTATTTAATCAATTTATTATCCCTCTTATTCAAATTTGTGTACTTTTTTGGGTGCCATTTAATGCCAAACACAAACACTGGTGTGAATCTAACTAGATGGTGTCAATCTTAATAATACATAAAAACTTCATGAAAAGAGTAACTATTTTATTTAAAATTGATATTATCTCTGTTATTAAATAATGAAGAGCCTGTATGTATGCATGAATATTTCTAGCACTGAGCAAAAACAATGGCACTTACAGGAACCGAATTTTCAGCTCTCAAGTCCTTCACCCAAATATATGTACCCTGAATATTGAATTTCTAATTTATTTTTTAGTTATTTCATAAAAAGTTAATAAATTTTTTATTAACAAATTCAGTGATTTAAGAGCAGTGTGTTTCCATTCGACAAAACATAGGATATTATGCTCCAAATTTAATCAGAAAACTTGGTGATTGAAAACAAATGTTCAAAATGGAAGATATTTTTAATTTGAATTTAATCGGCAAACTTAACAATTTAAAAGAAATGCATGACAGTGCCCTAAATAAAATACTGTTAGCTTCCATGTACAATGGCATTACCATTTGGAGAAGCTAAGATATTTAATTTTTCTTATCAATTCACTTTGCCTGCTATTGATTAGCAAACTAAATTATTTAAAAACAACAAATGCACTTCTTTAACAGTATTATATTCATTATCTGACGCAACTTACCATGCAAGCAGTTAGTGTATATAATGCTTAATGTTGCAGAATTTGTGCATCTCTTTGATGTCTTTTTCAGCAAAAACAGATCGCTGTGCAAATTGGGAGAATGGAATTGTTGCTCTCCCCATGTACGCAGGTATCAATTTTTGCTTGAAAAGATATCAGAGAACTGCACAATTCAACAAACATTATACACAAATTTGACATCACATACAGCTTCAGCACTGCATGCATTAAACATTATATACATCATTATTGCAGGGCTGTTCATTATGCAATATAAATAGGCTACCACATTTGGTGACTAATGCCCAGTTGACAGAAAAGTACTCAAATTTTTCAATTGCAACTTGCTCAGAAATAAAGAAATAACTTTTGTGGATTTTTTTTTTTTTTTTTTTATTTTTATATATTCTTATATTAAAGGATAATTTCATGTTTTTTTTTTTTTCATTATTCATGAAAAAAGCATAAAAGTATCCATTCACCAGCATAATCTACTGCTAAGAATGCAATCCAGGATACAATTCCCATTACATTAATTTAGACAACCAAGTATTCCAATCTTCTTATTTTGCTGGAACAATACACTCTTGCCAAACTCATGAATCATTTAGCGTAAATAATTTTGTAAATTTTCTTACTTATGGATACTTATAAATAATAGAGTACTTACATATGAGCACAACCTCTTAGAAAAGTCATCTAATTTTCAGAATGTGCTAAATTTTGGCAACCATGCACATAACAAATGTTTCAATTTTAAAAAATTGTATTGCTATTTTCACATGCATTCTCTTCATGAAATGCATGTATGCATTTCACGCGTATTCCTAATTAAAAAGGTTTTTACAGACAAAATATAATATGCTTTGACACCATGCATATAAATCTTTTATCTAAAAACTGGCACACATGCATAACAGACAGAAAGAATGTGGGGAGACACAAAATAGCATAATAAGAAACTCAGAGAAATAGTTTACCATTAACTGCAGTTATATATACCAGAATAGCTATGGTATCAAAATTAGACTGCTGAATGCATCTATACATTGAATGTATTTAAATTTAAGGCAAATGCCATGAGATTTCTACCAAACAAAAGAAAAAAATCCTAGTAGTATGTTTATTCATTAATTTTCAAGAAAAATACATAATTAGAATGTAAAATATTATGTAATAATCTGTATGTATGCAAAAAACATTTTTTCTTAATTAAATTTTTTTCCTCTTCTATGAAAAATTGTCAAAGTGCACCAAGGAGATGTGTTAACATATGAGTACAGATAATAGATAACATATTTTATAATTACATGCCTCCATATATTTATTTACTGAATTACATAAATACAAAACTGTAAATCTACTTTCATTGGGAAGTAAAAATAATGCATAGAGACCTGTGCACTCAAATTTTGATACTTTGCAGCAACATCAATGCACTCCTCTCTGCTACCAACAAGAAGTTCTTCAACATGCAGTAACTCTTCCTTCAGAAAGCTATCTGAATCCTAAAATATTAAAGAAAGTATCTCAATTTACCTCAAATATTTAAATAAAACACATGAACAAGATGAGGTTAGAAATAACTTCCAAAACATTATAAACATTGCCCATGGTCCTGAAAGTGAATTCGGTTTGAATTCAGTAGGAGTTTATGAATGAATAAATCCTTCATTTCCAAATACATTTACATATAATTTAATAAATATTTACATATTTTGTTAAAGGCAGATACATGCTTTTTGCAAGCATATGCATACCCATGCTTATTTAATATTTTTTATTTTCAGCATGTGCAAATCTTTAATTTCTGTGCATTCACTATCTTTATTGAGTAAAGTAATTTACAATAATTTAGCATATACCAGAATTTTTTACATAAGAGATATGTATAAAGATAAGAGATATAATACATAAGAGATATAATTTGAATGAAAAGTACATGCATTATTTTTAATACCCACTCAAAATCAGGTTTTTATCAAAATTCCTCCACAATGGCATCTCTCCCTTTTAGCAGACAGCCCTTGCATGCCTTACTCTATTGGATGAAAAAACCTGACCTACATGCCTAATTACAAATATTTTAACATGCAAAATTTTATATTTACATATAGCCATCAAGTTTCAAACTTTTGACTTAAAACAAGTTTTAGGATACATTCATTATTAAATTCAAATTTTCTAATAAATATATTTTGGCAGAGCAATTTACTCCTTTATTTATTATATATTTATTTCCCTTTTAGAAATTTTACCCAGTTTAATAGCTCTCTGATTATATAATAAATAATAACTATCCATTTCACATTTAAACATTAACCTCACTGACAGCAGATCGCAATCTTAATTGCCTTACTCTGCATAATATTGTTTCATTTTCTAAAACAGTTAAAACGAACTAATTGATCTAAATTCACAAATACCTGAAATTTCCATGTGAGGTAATCCAGAAGGTAACAAAGTATATTAATATACAAATTAATAACATTGATGATGCTTTTTTCATGTCTTGAAACTCTTTCAAAAATAGCAGACCACTACTCAAGTACACGTATCGAATAACAAAGATTTTTCATTCATAATTTTGTATTACATTTAGTCACCAATTAAACATGCTGCTAAATAAAATTTTAAAAAAGAGAGACAGAACTTACTTTTCTTTTCATTTTTTAGTTTAACAAAAGGATAAACCCAAAATGATTATTTCTCAGTTATATAAAAATAAAATGATAATATGTGGATGAGAAAACATATATTTTATTTAAAACATTTTGGTATTTGGAACATAAAATAAAAGTAGCAAATACTCTATCATTGGTATCAAAAGAAGTATACAATTTTAAAGGTACCACTAAAGTCACTGTTGCAAGTTATCGAAAAATAACTAAAATGTGATTTTTGCATAAATGTCACTAAACTATACAAATTTCTGTTATCCATCCAACATTGAATGTTTCTTTTATGCGGAAGTGTCCCGCTTTTCGATTTGTATGGAACTGGAAATGCTATCAAAGTGCTGTCAAGGAAGTTGTGGATGTAAAAAAAAAAAAACACCCAAAGCCTGGGAGCAGTGCTTCGCTCATAGCGTGGGGTTGGTCCCTCCTTTTATTCTTACCTCCATAGCATAACGACCATCCCAAGGTGACTGTAACTTAGGACAGAGTCCTTTCCATCGAATCGGATTTCACAACCAGACCTTGTCTCCTTCGTTGAATCGATGCCCTGTAGTTCTCGTTTCATATCGTGTCTTCAACTTCTTTGTCGCCAAGCTGACTCACTCTCATGCAAAATTGTGTATCAATTCAACCCGTGACTGAAGATCTTGGACATACTCCTCAGGCAACGAAGGTGCATCTGCAGGGCGACCAAACAACAGATCACAAGGCAGACGAAGATAATGACTGAAGAGCATCTGAGATGGGGAAATGGCCAGTAGTCTCATGGACAGCACTGCGATAAGCCAGTAAAAACAGAGGTAACCTCTTGTCCCAGTCCTGTTGGTTTCCGGAAATCACCAATGAGATATTATTAAGGATGGTTCAATTAAACCTCTCTACCATGTCATCTGACTGAGGATGTAAAAGTGTCCTTTGAGTTTTGTTGATGCTTACACGGTTCTTTAATTACAGCTGATGCAAAATTTCTTCCTTAATTGGAATGTAACTGAAGAGGCACTCTGAACCTGGAAATCCAATGCTGTATCATTACCTCTGCTACCATAACAGCCTCTTGATCAGGAATAGGATACACTTCAGACCACTTGGTGAAGTAATCTATGACAACAAGAGAGTATTTTTGCCATCAGCAGTTCATGGCAGAAGTTCCAGGATGTCAAAACTGATACGTTCAAAAGATGCTCCTACTTTGCAACATTGCAGCTTGCCTTGGCTGCATTTCTTTAGTCCTTTCCAACTTAGACAAACATCGCAAGATCAATACCACTTCTATGCATCATCCTTTGCATTACTCCAGTAAAATCCTTCTCAAACTCTGCAATGTCCTCATTATTCTGAAATGGCTTCCAGTAGGGTTGCTATGTAGTTCTTTAAAAACGTCTGGAATCTGGGATCTTGCAAGTGTCAACTGCCATCGTAAAGGCTTTCAATCATCCTATTCAAATTTCCAGCATAAGACACTGTTTCGAATATGGAGCGAGTCCCAAAGAGCCCAATATTTTTTTGTCGTAGGACTATAGATCAAAATGTCCTGACAGGTATGTTTTCTGTTTAAAGACCCCTAATTGACTTAATGATTAAGTCAATTATGGGTATAATTTTGCAATGTTTAATTATGTCGCCATCTTCCAGCTGGTCTTTCAGACTTCGTCTTTATTCCACAGGGCTCCATCAGCTGATGTTGAAGATGTATTTTGTCGTGTGACTGGATTAAGCAGCTCGTATTTCACTTCGACCCTGGAACAATACCAGAAGCTTTCTGGGCAAGGTCTTCTAGACAGAGCATCGATGTTTCTGTGTGATGATCCCTTCCGATAACGGATAGTGATGTGATATTCCTGGAGTCTTTGTATCCACCTGGCTATTTGACCTTCAAGATTCTTGAAATTTAAAAGCCAGGTCAACGATGCATGATCAGGAGCAGGAATTTTTTGAGGTAGAGATAATGACAGAAATGTTCTAAGGCTTTAACTATAGGCAGCAACACTTTCCTGGTGACACAGTAATTCCTCTCTGGTTTAGATAGACACTTGCTCCAGTAGGCAATGACATGTTCTTGGTCATTAATTTCTTGGGACAAAACAGCACCCAAACTTTCATTGCTCGAATCCATGTCGAGAATAAATGGTCTTCCGAGCTGAGGATACATCAGGATTGGAGCAGATGTTAAAGCTTCCTTCAGGTTGTTAAATGCATTCTCTCTTTTTTTTTTTTTTTTTTTTTTTTTTCCACAAAAATTTTGCTTGCTCTCTGTCAGCTTGTGAAGGTGTCTTGCGATGGAAGAAAAATCCTTCACAAATCTCCTACAATAAACGCAAAGCCCTAGAAAACTTCCCAACTGATGGATATTTGGGGGTTTCTCCCCTCTTTAACTTCTGACACTTTTTCAGGATCTGTACACACCTTCAACAGAGATGATGTGTCCAAGGTAAGTAACTTCCCATCTGAATTTACATTTGGTGGGACTTTAGATTAGTTTCTTTAAGTTTCTGAAGCACCTTTCTAAAGTTTTCTAAATGTTCTTCAAAACTCTTCACAATGATAATGATGTCATCCAAGCATATCAGACAGGCTTCATACGAAAGACGTCTGAATACGGTCTCTATGAGAAGTGTTCAAATGTAGCCGGTGCATTGCATAGTCCTAACGCCATCACCTTGAACTGCCAAAGTCAATGTCTGGTAGTAAAAGCAGTCTTTTCTCAGTCATCAGGATGTGTCTGTACCTACCAATATCCACTCTTTAAATTAAGCGTCGATAACCACTTGCTTCCAGAAGCAGCATGCAGAATGTCTTCAATTCTAGGAAGAGGGTAGCTGTCTTTCTTCATAACCAGATCAACCAGTGATAGTCGATGCAAAATCTACTTGAACTGTCTTTCTTTTTGATAAGGATGATGGGGGATACTCATGGACTTGCTGAAGGCTCGAAGACATTGCTTTCTTGCATCCTTTAAAAGTTTTCATACCTCTTCCTGTTTAGCAATCGGTAGACGTCTTGAATATTGCTTGATTGGCGGGTGATCCCCAGCATCAATTCTATGGTATGTCAAACTGGTTCGACCCACATTAGAAGACGAGTGGAAGTAAACATCTTGAACTTCTTGAATGGCACGTTCGGCGGCTTTCCTCTCTTTATTGCTTAACTGTGCAGTCTGCATTAACTCTGATGTAAAGCTCTCCTAAGACACAGATTCTGGAATGTTACTGTTTTGTTTAATGCTGGTCACTGGAGTACATTCTGCAGCCTCTTTACCTTTCCTAATAACTCTTGCCTTCTCAGTTACATGGCAACTCTCACTGGGATAGTGGTCCTTGATAGGTCGACAAGTGCTGAGGCTACTAGCACTCTTTACGGGCTGTTACAGTTCTTGGGATATTCTATGATGCCATAGCGGAAATTTCTATTTTCGGCTATGGTAAAGAAAGTAGAAATTCTATTCTTGCTGGTACAGTAATATCGTCTTTTTAAAGTCCAAGGAAAATTTGTATTTCATTAGAAAGCCCAATCTGAGTATGCAAGAATTTGTTATATCTGTCACATATGCCACGTGATGGCAGGCAGCATTTCCAAATATGATGTTAATGTGTAATTTTCTGTCAATGTTGATTTAATCACCAGACACAGTCTGGAGGGTAATGTAAGGTGGTGTTCAGATAAGTTTACCTTTCAACTGTTGAGCAAAATCTTTTTGGATGATGATAGCATTGGCTCTTGTATCGATGGTCATACTGCAAGGAACTCCACTGATATGCCCCACGATGAAAAGTCCATTACGGCCACCACTCACTACAGAAATCTGAACTGCTTTAAACTGGGGCTTTTCATTATCTGGCAAACTCCGTCTCCCAAGATGACCACTAATTAGTTTCCCTCCTTTTTGATAGGCGCAGTCTTAACTTCCATGCCCTGGAATGTTCTGCAGTTCTGCCATATCTAGCCTTCAGCACCGCAGTTCCAGCACTTTAAGGTTTGTTTCACGTCACTCCTATTCTATCTCATGACACTGACTTGTGTGGTTAATTAGTTTAGATGAGCAGTCAGTTGATCCACTGGCTTGTAGACTTGCACAGCTCTGACTGGTTGGCAGTCTCTATGAGTTGCTTGCTAGGCTGCTCAAATTTCATGGCACACATCAGAGCACTTTTTAAGTCCTTCACATCTGCCATTCGCAGAGCTTTCTGTATTTCAGGATCCCAGATGCCGTCGATAAAGTACTGTGTGTGGCCTTCAACACAGTTTCAGTATATTAGAATTGGCTTCTTTTTACTTCTGTTCCATCTCAAGGCACTGACTTGTCTGGTAAAATCATTTGTTTTATTTTCCGTGCCATGGGGTGTTCTGCAATTCCGTCATATGTGGCCTTCAGTACCACATTTCCAACACTTTAGAGCCAATTTATTTTCACTCTTATACCGTATCGAATTCCATCTGTGTACTGATGATGACACACAGTATGATCATAAGTGAGGGGAGGGTTACTATGCCTTTTTAAAATAACAGACTACTGTAGTGTATGACTACACATGCACAACTAATAACGGAATTCTCGTGGAATTTCACCCACTTCCACCTGTACTTAGTTATTAGACAGTCTTAGATTCCCAGCTAATCAGCACGGTTTTACCTGTAATGTCACACGTATGGCAGTGCCAGGAAGTAACAGCTTCACATTTATAATTAACTACAACTGTAAAAGCAAAGTTGTGTATGAGAAAATAGTACTTCCAGAGCATGAGAAATAAGCAGTAAAGCTAAATGGCTTCTTACACTATGTCATACAGATTTACTTCATTTAATTTCTTAACTCATCATCACATGTCAACTATTTAACGTAAATTCTTTTCTGCACTATTAGACTCAGGTTTACAGATTAAAATTCTTTTCTTAGAAATTGCAATGTCATTTTTGAGATCATTTGTTTTAATAACCACGTAGAGATTTTCGGCCATTTTTCAGATGCTGTTTATATAAATTTTTTTACATTTCATCCTAATAAGTTAATTTTTTTTTTCAATTCAAACTTATATATTTTTTAAATATCATTTTTTTTTATTTTATAGACCATAATGCAAATAAATAAGCATTCATTCATTATTTCTTTAATCACAAAAATATCTGTATTATTTTATTTCTGATATATTTAAATTTATAAAGTAGTTAAAATGAACACTTGTCCATTATTTATTTAATTACATAAATACAGTCAAATACCAAAAATCCGCCAACTCCTCTCAAATATAAAACTCAAATCCACACTGCCTCTCAAAATATAAACATTGAATTTATAGGTTTCAGAAACCACAGAATGGAGAATGAAATACCGAAGAAAAAATATTTATCCAATAATGACGTCATAATTACCGAATAATAATGATTCTGTGTTAGTGGCAGAAAAACGATCTTAGCCCAGAAGAGGTTTTCAGTATGGATGATGTCTTCAGATGAGCCAACACTAGCATATCAGATAACCGATGATGAAATCATTGGCTCTGTTTTGAACTCGCCACAGCAAGAAAACGATTCCGACACCGACACAGAAAATGAATTTGATAGGAGTGAGAAAATATCTTTTAATGAGGGTTTGGAGCATGGCGAAAAATACTATAAATATTTAGAACAACAGAGCTGTGTCACAGAGCAAGAGATTATGACCCTGTAGAATTTACAAAAAAAAAAAACTTACTCTGGAGCACCTTTAAAACAAACCTTTATCAGAAAAGTGTTTGAAACAAGTAAAAAAAAAAAGAAATATTTTATGCTTTATTAGTATCCTTTATTTTTACACATCTCTATTGCATATGTCCTTAATGCTTTAAAATACTCCTGTAATCACTAATATAAATGAATAATATAATAAATATATATATAATTTAATGCATATAATAAAATAATGTAATAATGTATATTATTGTACATAATAATTTAAGTAAATGTATTTAATATGCCTTATTTATTTTGCACTTTTAGTCTGAATATTATGATTTGGTTGAAATCTGCAAAATCCTAAAATCTGCACAACCTCTGGTCCCAAGCATTGCGGATTTCTGGACTTCTACTGTATTTGTATTATTTTATTTCAGATATATTTTAAACTTACAGAACATTACTGGTGGTCATATTTTACCAGAGTGATAAAAATTTAGTTTGCAATACCTATTCTGAGTTAAAAAAATTTCCTTGAAATTATCATTTGCCTCAAGAGCCAGTACACTTTAAATCCTTCACAGTAATTTCGAACTATCAGCACTCCCGCAAAAAGTTGTCAATTCATTCTCAACTTTGTAAATTGATAAAAATCATTGATTTGGCTATTTTTGTAGCTCTTAAGTATTGTTCTTTTCAGAAATAGTAACTAAAAAAAAATATTTTTATTAAAAAAATTTATAAGGGAAAAAATAGTTGTCTATATTGTTGATACTTACATTTTTATGACCAGTGTATGCTGTTCAGTAAAAGGATATTTAAGGATATAAATTCACATGTGCTCAAACATATATGTGGTATATACCTGCGCAAGTTGGCTACTGTGGCACATATACTCAAAACTATGCCAAAGACATGGCAGTTGTACCAAATAATGAAACCAGGAATCAAAATCAGAAAATTACTCCATTATTATTAGCTGAATAATTTTTTGAAGACAGTAAGAAATAATACTGCAAAATAAGAGTATGTCTGACTTTGATTATATTAATATTTTTCAGATACCCTTTCCCATCTCTGTATCTCAGTAAAATACAATAACCAAGATTTTATCCATAAAAATATTACATGGAAAAACACACACAAACATTATGATCATACACACAATTATATATGATTATATGTACACCTTTGCTGATGCTCTATCAAAAATGTCTTAAAAATCCCATGAGGCCTAGCAAAATGAAAACTTTGCACGCGAGTAGTTAATGACCGATCTGGGTGCAGGAATATACTGTGACAAGAATTTTATTTAATAGATCTTAAAGCAAAAGCATCAGATGACTTCTCATTACTTTACAAGTGTCACATACATCACTATAATAATTATTTCAACAAATTTTTAATATTCACTTGCAATGCTAAAATATCAGCAGATACATGAAGCAAAGCCCCTTTTCCTGGAGTCTTGAAAGCTGTCATCTTAAGGGTATGTTTAATATTTTTTTAACTAATTATTTGGTAACTACTTGGAATGTGATGCCCTCATGACTGCAACTTGCATGGGCCATAAATTCACGACTGCGCTAAAATAATAATAATAATAATTTCTATGAATTTTTTTTAAACATAATTCTTTCCCTCTAAATGACTCTTTTTAACTTTGAGCATCACAATACAAATTTTCAAATTACCAGTCGTTGAAGATTAAAAATCTACATCAAAGCAGTAAACAATCAAATGGTTAAAAATTATTGTTAAAACTGTTGATGTTTGAATGGATAATACTTATAATGTTTGTATGCCTTTTGAATGCTTTATTTGATTACGGTAAAGCACTCAATAGCTATCTGCCTAAGGGTAGGAATGCCTTCATGGAGGTCTTTCTAAGTAAAACTGGCTCATATACATGCAACACATGGGTAAAAAAATAAAAACGTCAGTGCAGCCAGCCCATTTCCCAGGAATCCAGCTCCAGACCATATAACCAGTGTTCAACTACTATACCACTTAGCCTTTGGTGGGCCATAGAATATAAAAGGAAAATATCAACATAAAAGTCGCATTTCAAAATAATCAAATGATCAGGGCTTGATTAATTTCAAATCAAAAACAATGTTGTTATGCATAATTCCGAAATTCAAGTTTAATATAAAATATATGTAAATCTAAGCTTGATTTTTTTTGGCAAAATTCCATTTTAAATTGGCATGTTCCGTTATCAATTAGGGTTTAGCAATGAACTAGCATTTTCGAGAATTATTTCATAAGCTGCCTGAGTTTTATTTAAAATCGACGGTAATCAAAGTTATTGTCTCATTTTACAGTGATTTGATTGTTTATAATTTCAGATTTTCATTAAAAAGCTTTGAAAAATAACAATAAGAGAACTAAGAATTTCAAGAAATAAATTGGTTTTAGTCTAAATATAGCACTAGTATTTCAGCTAAGCTTGGGAAAGGAAGAATAAAAACATATTTCTTTGTATTTTATTTACATTTATATTTATTGTACATAACTTCTGACTGCAATACTTCAAGTTACTCTAAACAGATTTAAAACAAATAGCAGTCCTGACAAATAAATTATTTTAAAAATTTTAATTGTTGTGTTATTTGTTTATATGTTTCTTGCGCTGAAAAGGAGATAGAAAATCTCGCATCTTCTCTCTTTCATATATTTCTACGTCCATGAATAACGTATAACTATAAAACAGAATCACAACTTAATGTTATATGATCTTCCGTTGATATATAAAATAACTTATATTTGAACATACCACGCTCGCTTCGTTGGACTCAGCCATCTTTCATGTTTCTCTCACTTTAAAAGTGACAATCCGAATTTAAAAGGCGTACAAAATCGAAATATGTAAACGGTCGATATTCGATCGATTTGTATTATATAATTTATTTTTACACTAAATAATTCTCACCAATAAAAGTCTTTCTGAATTTTTTCTGTAAAATTTTCAGTATATTGATATTTTGAATGGAAAAGAATTGAAAGACGAAAATAGTCCCACTCAGGTACCTTATTTCATGAATAAACGTTTCTTTGTCTTCCTTGTACATTTAGAATTTTCTCTAAAATTGGGTTAGTATTATTTTTATGAAAATAAATTAAATCATATTTGCTTCATTAAAATTTTCAAAACAAATCATTTCACTTTTTTCGAAGTATGGATATGTCCTTTGACGATGGCAACAGAATGAATACATCCAATTTTATCCATTCCCAGCGGTGCCATTTGTAGAGTTGTCCACGTTTTAGAGTGTTGGAAGTGTAAATTTGGTTTAAAAATTGATTGATTGCATTAATTCTATCTCTGAAACATGGGTAAGTACCATTTCTTTAATTGTTATGTTAATATTAGGAAGATATGGATTTGACATTTAATATTAATAATGCGTGATTTGTCGGAAATGAGTTCAAAGCGGAAAATCATTAAATAATAATTAATAGTATGTTTTTAAAGTATTTTGGATTAAAATATGCACTTAAATAGGTTTAATTTATATGAATTTACTCTAATGATGTCATGAGGGTTACTGTTTTCCAATCCACGTGGATCCTCTAGGCTTAACATATCAATTTATACCTCATTTATTGCTCTTTGCATTTATCTGTTCAGTGAATTCGGTATCATTTGAAATGCGTTGTTGTATCGCTTTTAATGAAAGAAATATTACGAAACTTTTTCTTCTTAGCGAATATCTAAGCTCTTTGAAATATGTTGTATGCATTAGTACTCGTGTAGTAATCTAAGGATTAGTCTTTAACCGGATTAGCTATTATTGGCCCATTGTTTTCAAATGCATAGTAAAGTTTAAAATTGTTTTGATTATTAGTGTCGAACCCATCTTAGCTTTAAAGAGTGAAAATAAATCTACCCTAAGAATTTGTTTTATTGCCATTTGTTGGCTAATATAGCAGTTACTGTTCATAAAATTGTAATATTACGCAGCAAAATTAAGATGTGGTTATGCGCCAGAAACAATGGCAATCTTAAAAAATGTAGAAAAAAATTCAGAAGGAAAAAAGTATTAGTGAACTGATGCATATTGTAATCATGCATGCCTATCTTTTGGGTGGCGTCAAAATTATTAAATATCTGCATATCTGATGATTATTGTAAAAAAGGAATTTTGAAGTTGACTTCTAGTGGAAGTCACTGGACTTCTGTTCTTCATACTGTGCACTTGAAATCTATTGCAAAGTCAGAATTACACATAGATAGGCTGATGTATGCTGTGAATTTCATAGAGAATATATTGAAAATGGAAGACTGTTTGAAATTCGAGTTACATTTTTAAAAACGGTATGAGGGCATAAGTTAAGGATTTAGATTACTTATGTGCTAATATTTCTCTCTTAATCTTTCATTCAGTGTCTTAATGCAGAATTTTATGAATTCCAACAGATCTAGGTCTGGATTTTAAAAAAAATAGTGTGGGAGCATAAGTGAAGGATTTAGATTGTTCTAATATTTCTGTCTTAATCTTTCATTCTATGTTTTAATGTAAAATCTTATTAATTCAGGCAAACCTAGAGGTCTGCGCACTGCTCGTAAACACAGAGACCATCGTCGAGATCAACGGTGGCATGATAAAGATTACAAGAAAGCACATTTAGGAACTCGATGGAAGGCTAATCCCTTTGGAGGTGCTTCTCATGCTAAAGGAATTGTCCTTGAGAAAGTGTGAGTTCAGTGTTATTTTCTTTTTAAATTTAATGCATGCATGAAATTAAGTATGTTTTTACCTATGTGAAATTAAGAACAAAATCAAGTAACTCAAAGAAGTTTTTGGTTTAGAAAATAACACCAGTCAAAATTTTTAAACTTGACAAAATTTAAGAAACACTGTATTTTAAAACCTATGGCTGAAAATGAGTTTGTTTTGCCAGTTTATAATCTTAAAATGTAATAACTTTGGAAATATTTTTATAATTTAAAATGCTTAAAAGTTCATGTAATTTTAAATTTGGCTCTAGTGTAGAATTGGGTGCCCTTTCAATTGGCAAAAAATTTTGTTCTGTTTTGGCAATGAAACTTCATTTCTGGTTATCATGAGAGCTTTAACTTGGTTTTAGCTTCTTGATTTATTTAATTGAAAATAAATCGATGTGCTCATGGACAAAGTCAAGGCAATGTGCAATTTTCTGATGATTTTTTAAGTGAAAATAGGTTGATGTGTACATGGACACGGAGTTTGTGAAATTCTTTGACTTCTTATTTTGTTTTTCTGTAGCGGCCATCTCGAAATTGTGCCGTCTTGGCGTCAAAAAAGAATCTCCAAAAAACAAGGGGCACCTAATTGTAAACTTTTACCGCATCCTTAATTCTTTCAAACTATGTAGATTGGTATAAATTTAAAAATTCTCATTAAGAGGGAGAAACTATATAAAGCAATCATCCAACCTGTACATCTATATGCTTCATCCGTGGAGGAAGGAATTGAGGAGAGTCCCCTAAGCGGTTTTCCTCATACGCTGCTTTGAAGCACTGGCAATCCCTGCGTGGTGACTAAAACATTCGGTTATTTACTATTAAGATCAATTGGTTTTGGCACGATCTGATGTAAAAATTTTGTAATTACTTCATAAATATACATATAAATGTATATATTTTCTTTTTTTACAATATTTCAGAGTCCTAAGTATCTGAAAAGAATACATTTTTAAACAACATTTCATTCTGAGTAGAATTAAGTGCTATACTTTTCACAGAACGGTTTTATTTGACTGAAATATTTTCGCGAGTTTTCGTTGGTTACATTTAAAAAAACTTTTAAGTGTAATTCCATTTTATTCGGTTAAGGATTACAAAAGTTAAGGTCAAAGTTTATTTTACTGTTAATATTAAAATTATGCATTATTTCGTTTCTATTTATAGAGCTTCTTCCTGAAATACTTTTTCAAATATGACATGATTTTTTAGCTTCTGACGCATCTTTTAAATAAAAAAAATCTAAGTCAATTTATAATTAATGCTCTATTTGGTCCATTTCAAATTATAGCAACTTTTAATAGTGAAATGTTACATAGTACTTTACTTTCTCTGAATATTTCTGAAAGGGAATAAAAAAGGATTTTTTTTATATTAAAAACTTGTAACTGACTTACTATAAAATGTAAGGGAATAATTCTTTTAATTATACTTATTAGTTTTTTTTACCCTTAATTTCAACAATACATATTCTAAAACTTCTTTATTACTTCCTTAAGTACGCATCGCATAGACTTTGCTTTACTATACCTTATAGCAGCTTGCTTTCCGGTACGAACAATTCTTGCTTAAATAGTTTTATAAGCGTATTTGTCAGCAGGATTTCAATTTATGATCATGATCGGACTACCAGGATACACAAATGTTTTCACCTCTGTCGATTACCCTATTTTCAAATTCTTAATAAGCTGTCTTGATGATATGACACTTTCACATGGTCACATCAACTTGACCGCACATGGTATTTCCGCTGAATTCGCGAATGTATCCATCTTTTGTTCCACACATTTGTGTAAAAACTGTAAATAATTTTACTCAAGTGTGTGGTTACAAACTGAGGAAAAGTTAACTTATCGGCATATTTACATTGACGAGGATTGCAGCATTTGGTGGTAATTTTATTTGTTAATTAACAAATAAGCAAAAAGTGTGGGATAAGTTTACAATTGGGTGCCCCTTGTTTTTTGGCAATTCTGTTTTGATGCCAAGATTGGCGGCAATACGACACAATTTCAAGATGGCTGCTACACAAAACCAAAACAAGAAGTCGAATTTAACAAACTCCGTTTCCATGTACACATCGACCTATTTTCACTTTAAAAAAAATCGGAGAATTTCACAAACTAGTCATTGCATATTTTGACTTTGTCCATGTGCCCATCGATTTATTTTCAATTAAATAAATCAAGAAGCTAAAACCATGTTAAAGCTCTCATGGTAAACAGAAATGGAGTTTCATCGCCAAAACTGAACAAAATTTTTCGTCAAAAAACAAGGGGCACTCAATTCTACATAGAGCCCAAAGGGATTATTTTTCGGTTATATAAAAATAAAATAATGAGTTTAAAATAACTATAAAAAATTTTTTTAAGTGCACGTTACAGTAATATATGGATCACAAAAAAAATATTAAAACATTTGGAGCACAAAAGAAAAGTTGCGAATACTCTATCAAGGGTACTGAAAGGCGTATACAATTTTAAAGGTACTGTAAGGTATTTTTCATTCTTTAAGCGTAACATTTTTGATAAAATCTATATTTTTGTAGTTTAACAGCTTAGAATTTTATAAAACAAATTCATAATCAAAATCGTTGTTAGTTATCAAAAAATAAACAAGATGTGATTTTTGCATAAATATCACTAAATTATACAAATTGCTATTATCCATCACACGATAAATGTTTCTTTTATGTGGAAGTGTTTCGATTTGTATGGAATTGTGTGTCAAAAGACTATCAGAGCGCTGTCAAGGGAGCTTCAAAATGTAAACAAAAAAACACCCCAGTGCTTCACTCTCATTACAAGCTTGGCCCCCTCCTTCCTTTCTTATGGCTTCACCTATATGTAACACCGTAAGTAACAGGAACCTAAATAAGTTACAGTTTCTCCGAAATAAAATTTGTTGCCTGTAAAATTCTTAATTATTACAAATGTTCGTTATTTAATGTGTAACAAGAAGCTTTATAAGTATCCCAATATTAATTACACCAAATACTAACTTCAACAATATAACAACTTAAGTCATAATAACTAAAGTAAAGCAGTTGACTGTGAAAGAACATTCAATAAAATTCAGTCTATTTTTTTTCCCTGAAATTTTCAAGGGTAGTTACAACTAAAGTCATACAGTACACATTTATTGAATATTAATTAAATTACCTTTGCCGTGACTTCTACTTGTTACTTTATTTTTGATAGAAGCTGAGTGGTCAACACGCTAGTCTGCAAAGAGAAAGGTTGCGAGTTGTAATGTGTTTCTTATATTTAATGATGAATAATTTTTTTATTATTTTTTCATTTCTTATTTTATCTATTATTAGTATTGTTTGTTTTCAATTTAGTTTAAAATGTGCATTGTAAATAGGAATTATGTAATGATATATATGCATCACTTGTAAAAATTATTTCTTTATTTTTACCTCATTGCATATTTTATTATCCACGTAATTTTGCAGAAACTGCCCAAAATTTGAATCTTATTCTAAATTCAAAAATAAATAAATAAAAAGAAAAAAATCTGAAAGCTCTCATATTTTGTATTACTACCAAACGTTTTTTTCAATTTATACGCACATGCACATTTTCACACCATTTGGGCTGTCTCATTGTGCTAAAATATTTAAAAACAGCATATCTTGAGAAATTTTATTGATGAACTTTTTTTCTTCTAATTTATTTGTGTGCAGAATAATCAAATTAGAGAATACTACTTATTACACAGATTCCTTTAGACATACTCTCATGCCATATGTAAATAAGCAAACCAAGGGAGGAGGGAAAGATTAAAAAATATAAAGTTGATTTTATTATATGGTGGATAGTGTTTCAAGTCATTTAATTTTCTTTATATGCTGTTTTATAATTTTTTTTTAATTTAAAATTTTTACAGTTTTATAAATCTTAACCAAAACAATTTTATAAACTGTAATTTTCCTAAAACTAATTTGTGCATATAATAACTATTTAATCTTACTATCCAAGTTGTTAAATTGCTTAATAAACAAAATTTCACTATAAAACGAATCGAGTGTGATATTTTTCTGAGCAAGATGAAACATTTTAAAACTTGTATCCTTCTGTGAGTGTCGCATGTTTTTTTTTTTTTTTTTCCTCTTCAGTTATTCTATTGGCTAGACGTAGACTTTACTCACATCCTCGTTTGATTCTATTGGCTAGACGTAGACTTTACTCACATCCTCGTTTGGACGACTTTTCGCTGGCGACGTGCATTTCGTTATGTCATTTACGTTTCTATCGTAGCCGTGTGGACGCACACACCTTTAAAGCTGATGCAGTTCTTGGCAAATTGTAAATTTACCTTTCAGTTCATTTTGCTGACATGGTTTTCTTCTAGATATTGCTTTGAAATATTTATAACAGTTTTTCTATTATCAGACTTTTAAATATTCTTTGGGCTTAAAATTAACCTGATTGCAGTATTTTAATACTACAAATATTTCTAATGGTCAGCTTTTCTTTATTATTATTGAAATGCTTTCTTCACAACATTCAGCAGTTCATCTATTTTTTACACATATTTACATCAATAAAAAGTTGTTTCATTGTCAAAAGATCTTTCAACCTTTTTCTACATATATTAATAAATTAGTTCCTCAGTTTTAAGTATTATCTTTTCCAGCTTTAAAATCTTCGTTGTATTGTCGTACACTACTCTTGGTAACGCATGCTTATTATACTGGAAGAGAAGTAATTCAGTTAGTAAAATTAATCAGTAGTCATCTTAGTAACATAACTTTTATAGTTAACAAATTGCAAGAATACGTCTATCTGCACATGAATTAAAGTAGGGCTACACTTCTGAGATACAGTTTTACTTATAGAAATAATGCAGTTTAAACAGAAAATAAATAAGAATTCAAGTCTTGTTATGGTTAAACCACAACAACAAATCTTTCATGACAAAAGTGTCAATTGTTTCTTTTGTGTTATCACAGTACCTTGGTATGTTTACCTTAATTGTAGATAGATTTAGTATGCAGTATTTAGATGCAGAAAACAGTAATGTGTTCAGTTATTAATTCTTTAACGTTGATATAAAAGTGATAACTGCATTTCTATCTTTAATGTACGATTTGAAATTAGAATTTTTAACATTTACAGTTTTTTACCCCCTCTTTAAGTGTCATTCGTGTAAAAAATTTTTGTTTTCTTTTTCAGTGGAGTAGAAGCTAAACAGCCTAATTCTGCTATCAGAAAATGTGTAAGAGTTCAGTTAATTAAGAATGGCAAGAAAATCACAGCTTTTGTACCTAGAGATGGTTGTTTAAATTTCATTGAGGTAATTGAATTTTCTTTTTAATTTTTAGTTTGTTTACATATGTGTTAAATAAAAGTAATGAAAAGTTTCCAGTAATTTGTATTAAGTAATCTTTTGTAAGAATTTTCTTTTAACGATGTTCATATTAAATCACTTTTTCTTCAGTCAGATATGAAACCTTACTGAGTGTGTAAAATTCACATTAAAGTTATGTAGATTAAAAATATGTATGTCTAAGTAATAAATAAATATTCTGTATTTGTCAATTGTATCTTTCTACAGAGTAAATGTCTGATGTCCCAGTGGGAAAAAAAATATCACGTTGTTGTTAATGTTTTGAACTTTTCTGCAAGGCATTTAGGGATTTAATATTTATCTGAGATATCCTGAAAATTACACAAAAGTTGTTAGAGTATGCAGCGTGAAATTATTTAAACCATTATAAAGAAAAATTTCTTTTAGTTACTTTTCTGTTTATAAAGAATATACTTTTTTAAATATATTTTTAGGGAAAATTATCAAAAAAAATTTTATCCTTTTAATATTCATAGTACTAAAAATGGCAGCTTACTGCATTTTGCTATTTCGTTTGTTCTAGTGGTTCCTTTTTTTTTAATCGTTAATTCTGTTGGTATGCTCAGAACAGAATTAACCGTACTACTGATTTTATTTCTGTCATTTATTTGATGCTACATTATGCGTATGAGTAATACTGTGAGTTTTATAAATTAGAGGGAACATTTTACTTGAATAACCTGTTTAATAAGTTGTGGTTTTCTGGTGGTGTTGAATTTAAATTCATTATCATGCTCCTACAGCTAGCTTATCCTGCCAGCTACAACAAGCACAAACACACATGTACCATTTGGGCTCGTTTATTGGCAAAATAGGGTGGGTTGAACATGAATCATGTATGGACTTCTTCCTGTTTATTTTCACTGTGTTCAAAGAGCACAAATTTAAGGAGGCATAAATTGCTTTTAGGTAATTTAAAATAGTAATGCTGATCATCATTTGTAAATAACTGTGTGGTGTCATGGTGTTGAATTTTGTGCGTATACATAGATATTGGTGAAAGTAGTATTTTCAAAGCTTCGTTTTCTTATATATACATAGTTTTATATAAAGTATAATAAATAACTATTATAGTATAATAATTAGCCCGAAATGTCTCAAAATGGCATTTTGTAGCATTGCACCATACATGGTAAATCACTATTTAAATTATTGCCACTAAATATTATCGCCCTGTATTATATTTGAAGAAATTAAATAATGAAGAATCTGCATGTAAAAGTTGACCACAAGATTTTACAATTTTGTTATCACTGATTTCACTTGTAGGCAGCTTTGAAATAAGGTTCTTTAATTATAAACACACTGTACATTAATATATACTGAAATTTTTAATAATTAGTTATAATAATTATATAATAAATTGGTATTATATTAAATAGTTATATTTCTTACTTATCTTTTTATGTACATAGTTGAAATGAGGTGGGGGAAAAATTTATTTTAGAAAAAGAATGAAAATAATTCTTGCATTAAAGATTTCAAATATTGACAAATGTGACATTACTACCATCAGAGATCATGCTCAAATTTGGTTGATATCTGTTGCCCCCCTCTGTTTTTTTATGAGATGTATAGTCATATCTTTACATCTTATTTCAACAATGTGTCCTATGCTGTCTAATTTTTTTAATTATTTTTATTTGAAGAATGTTCTTTTATATGTAGCAGTTCGTTTAAAAAAATTATAAATTCCAGTTGACATTACATACTTTCTTTAATTATGATCTCCTAAGAATAGTTGAAGCTTCAGTTTCATTGCACTTTGTTATAATGAAAACAGATGTACTAAATATAATATATGTATGTGTATACAATATTTGATATTGTAATTTTGGCAGATGAAAACAATCCACTTGTTAGTCACAGCCAAAAAAACTTGCGTAGGTGAGTGGATATTGCAGCGTAGTGGAATGACTGACTGGAATTTTAGAAGTACGACCCAGCATGATAGTTAAGCATTTATTTTTGGATGATGAATTTTTAACACATCTTCATAACTGGTAAAAGACTAGGTGGGCTAAATGCACCCCATAATTTAAGATATGCCATTACATCCTAGGTAATGGAGAATAGTTAGTAGATGCTAAGTGGCATGCCATCA
>KK117700.1:276838-313717 GCA_000611955.2 Stegodyphus mimosarum
TGAAAAAGAGAAACTACACATTTAGTTGCTATTTGTGTTAGTTTTCCTTCAATCTCATTGGCCAAGGAACCATGTGCAGTGTAAATGGTTACAAAATTAATATCCAGATATGATTCATTTTAAAATTAAAAAGAGGAATTAAAAGCTAATTTAAAGTATAATCTAAAATTACTTTTCTTTAATTTACATATATATCATTCTGCAACAGCAGTTTATAAATCATCACACAAGTAGCAACAGCATTGTCCCCTGAACATCTTTTTATTTTCTGTATCATCCAAAAAATGTTTTCTTTTCAGTGTAAACATGAATCATAGCATTATTCTTGCAATAGGAAGTGCTTACACAAAATCTTATTTAGGTTACTTGATATCACATCCATTTCTTTGTAGACTTCTTGTACAGAACTAAATCTTTTTCCTTTCAGCTCCATTTTCATTTTAGAGGAGGAAATAACTAGAAGCTAAATCTAGGAGTGAGGAAAATGAAGTTCAATAAAAGTTACATATAATTACATAGTCTAAGGTTTTTGAAGCTGTTAATGCAAACCTCTTAACTATGTGCGAAGATAAGAAAGATGCAGATCATGAATGTTTTAAAAAAAATAAATTCATGCTCAAGATTAGAGTATTGCAAATTCATTCATGGACCAAGTTTATGAGTGAACCTTTTCGTGTTCATCCAATAAAACTGAAATGTGTGCCATAAGACAATGGTAAATAATATTTATCTACTTTGAAACTCTTAAAAACTGATTCCTCTCCTGGCAAATGCTAAACATTTTGAGTTTCTGGAGCATTTTCATCTAATTTGCAACGAAATTTACAAATATGCTTGCTGCTGTTTCGCTCCATTTTCAACATCACAGAGCATGTTTTATCTGCTGTTCAGATGAATTCAGAGATTGTAGACGGTGTTTTTATGCTTAAATAATAATAAAAAGAAAAATATTAGCTGTATTTCTCTGAACTCTTGGGTAAAGTGAAATTCTAGGGTGCTTTTAATTTTTCTTTTATGCATTTATCTGAAACTTATTTTCTATTATGTCATATTTTAAAACTAATCATGCTTGTCCTTTTATTCTTTGTTACAGGAAAATGACGAAGTATTGGTTGCTGGTTTTGGTAGGAAAGGTCATGCCGTAGGTGACATTCCTGGAGTCCGTTTTAAAGTTGTCAAAGTTGCAAATGTATCCCTCTTAGCCCTGTATAAAGAAAAGAAAGAAAGACCGAGATCATAAATAATGGAAGAGGAAAAAATAAAATCTCTTGTTTAAAACTTTGTGTAATTTTTTTATTGCCTTGTATCTCATTCTGTTTAGTAATATTCATAAAGTCGTTGAAGACAATTTTCTGTGTCAAGGGTAACCAAACTTCATGTGAGTAGGAGCTGTGTAATAAAATTTGGGGATTAAATATTTGTATCATTTTGAAAATGATAAAATAGGTTTTAAATAAGATAGTTTCAGTGATTTAACAATCTTATTTTATTTCAACTGTGGTTATTTGGTATAAATATTATTTGTATTTAAGGATTTTGTTCCGACTTTACACAAATTTTCAACTCTAATACAGCATTTTTTTTTTTTTTTCAGGAAGAAAAGATTTTGCTGCTGATTTCTCCAAATTAAAAATTTGATTACTGATTTTAATGGGAGTGAATGAAATAAAATTTACTGTTTGTGATTTGTAAATTAAAATTATTGGGGTTAGGGGAGGAACTGCTTAACACCGAGTGGAAAAATTGCAGTTTGATATATGAGAATATTAAAATTTTCAACATAGCATGTATTTTGAAAAAGGATAATAATTTAGTTTTTCTAATCAATTAGTGTGATAAGCATAGATGAAAGTTAACTGTTAATCATAGCTTGCATAGTTTAGTTAACTGCAAATCATAGTTAGCATAGTTTACAAGAATGTTTAATAAATTGGGATAAAATCTCATAGCTGATGCATTTGTTATTGGGTAATTAATGTAAGCTTTGCTGAATTTTTAAACAAATATTGAATGCATGTTTAATTCACTAAGCAGAGACTATTATCAAATACATTTTCTTTCTTACAGTGTAGCAATGAAATGCACATGTAGTATGATTTAAGGCCCATCATTAACACAGTTGCTATTTTTCTGCTGTCGTGGGATAGTCCTTGCTTGTTCTAAACAAATTATTTTCTTCTGAATTGTTTTTATTGCAGCTCTAATATTTTTTATGAAATAAACCATAGCTTAGTGCTTGCTCTTTTTTTAATTTATTTTACATTAAATACAGGTTACAACTAGTTAAATATCCAAAATTATGCAGTTGAATATACTAATTTAGTGTCCAATTGCTGTGGGTGAAAAAAAAAATTGGCAACTCTCTCAGAAAGAGTTCAGTCATAAAGTTCTGAAGGAAGAATGAGCTGTAAAAAAATTTATAATTCTTTAAATTTAGAAAAGGTTAAAAGGACACATCATCTTTTAGTGAATGTGTGCAAATTATATTTGTATTCTTCAGCAGAAGTTTTGTTCAGTTTGAATCATACTTATGCTTTTATGAAAATATAATGTTGAATGATTTAGATCTGTGAAGATATTTTAGTATAATTTTAACAGATAATGTACATTTAGAGTGATTATTTTAACGTCAAAATTGTGTCCTATGCAACTAATTTAATTATCTGTGGCAATATCTGCACGGGTCAAAAATTAGTTTGTTGCTGTAATGTTATAATAAATAGCACGTGGGAAAGGAGGATTACCTTCAAAGTGGAATTAGCATTGTACACTCATGCACAAAACTAAAAGGTTATTGCGACTTATGTGTAAAGTATTGAATCGATCAATTCTGTAAATATTCAGAATCGAATATGTAGGATGTAAGCGCTCGAGGGGTTTTCGGCGATTTGACTTTCAACATGCTATCGATGATTTACGATTTGGACTTAACATTTGTAGCATGCCACACTGGTGCAATTTATGGAAACAAATTAAATGCAGTGTCATTCTATTCAGGGAATATTGTAAAAACCGCAATGTCAACATTAATATAAACAACTAACACTCCCATTTATGAGCTCTGTTAAATAATGTGGAGTCATTTTGGATGAGCTGTTAAATTTTAAGCAGTATGTTAATTATGCACTCGGTAAAGCAGATGTGACGTACTTATCTGCCCATTCTTTTTTACAGAGTTTTAATTTGGGTAACTTCTCCAAAAACTTACGGTAAGAAAAATCTGGATTTTTCATAATAAAATTCACAGAAGTGTTGCCAACCATTTTTGATTTGTGCGGAACATCCGTTTAAATCAAAATTTCATCCTACTGAATGCACAAAATTTCTACAAATGTATTGCAAGTTCTGAATGTTCACAACTATTAATTTAATAAATTATAATTCTGCACCTCTACAAACTGGCAGGGTTGATTTTTCACAATGGAGTACGTAATGCAAATAGTTGCATGTGTTCTGAAATTATATTTTCATATTCTTATTCATTTATTTTATTCTCTACTTCACGGGTGGTCAGTATATATTTTTCGCTGCGTATTTTATTTCCCATTGCTCGTACGCTGTGTTTTAAATTTCCATTTCATTAATATTCACCCTTTCAAGTCTTCATTCGCCACTAGATGGCGACACAACTTTCTCAATTCTAACGAGTTACTGTATCATTTCTCACCAACACGAACGTCCATATTCCAAAATTACCTTACAAGCACCTCCCAACTACAGCTTTAAACTCGCAGTAATTGCTTAATAATCGTCATGCTCAACGGTTAGACAATTTGTATGCCTGTACTCTTTCACAATAGTCCTCATGTCTCTCAAACTCAACAATTTCAAATTGAGCAATGGCAACACTACGGGGGGAGAGGGGAAGCATTTCTATCTCGAACACGCGAGATTCGGAAATTCTAGGTTTGCTGTTGAATCGAATTTTATGTGGCGTGAGCTCCAACAACGTTATGTGTAATAAATAAACACGAAATTTTAATAAAAAGACAAAAGTTTCGGAAAGCCATCTTCGTAAGAAAACTGAACACCGATATGATGAACTGAGGGGGGAAAAAAAGATGCCAACACTTAACGATGCATCTAATTGTAAACGTATGCTGCTTTTAAAATTTTTTTAATTTTGCTGTTGAACTGTGCGTTGTTCTGACAGATACCATGTTATTCCTTTGTTCTGGAAGTAAATGGTATTTCATAGCTTCTATAAGAAGATCTGTTGAACTGTATATGGCGTTAGTGCAGCTTCTATAAGAAGATCTTTGCCTTCTTGACTGTTTTGCAGTAAAGGTTCCTCTGCTACTTGGGCGAGAAGGAAATCTCTGCCTGTCAGTGGCAAACGGACGTGGTGCAACAGCTAAAAGAAAAAAAAAAAAAAATCAAAAATCTTAAACCCCTTTGATTTTTTCTTTATTAAAGTATTTTCAAAAATAAAAACTAAATCTTATGTTTTTTATTATTCTTATATGAATGATTCGAATTTTTTTAATTTCTATCATCTCTACAGTGATTCGAGTAACTTCTTTCAAAGAGTCAAAAATATGTTTCCAAAGCTACTCGTTGTCTATGCAGAGTAAGGTTGCGTAGACTAACTGCGCCTTTTACGCTAAAACGAGTTACTCCCTGTGAATTATATTTTTCACTTCGTCTTGTGAAGAAGACCACGAAGAGAATACGATGCAGTGCCTAAAATGTAAAGGAAAAGTATGCGACTTATGTGCTGGAATATACAAGAAAATCAAAAAATACCTTTCCTATCGTTGTTGTATTTAATCGTATAAATTAATCGAGCAAAATTTTATTGTAACTAATTTTAAACTTAGTACGACTTAGAATACTAGTTGTCTAAGTTGGTGTTTATAAATTTTATTGTAATAAATATCACAACACAAAATATTATCACTACACATAATTTTTTATTTTCTTCATAGATCTTGCGATTTATATTATACCTATTTTTATTTCCTTGTACGAAGTAAAGTAATTATTGTAATTATGAAAATTGCGGGTATCATAGTTCGACGAAAACAGCTATTTTGACCGCTATCGAATGCAATTTAACGATGTTTCCGCTTCACATCTGTACGTAAGGAGAGAATAAAGGACTCTTTCCAATCTTTTTCCCAAAATGGATTCAGAAGAGATTTTTTCGTTACGTCTGTAAGTACGAATGTATCTCGCATAAAGTATTCGTTTTTGAGTATTTTGTTCAGAACGTTCAAATTTTATATAAGAGACTGCTTTAAAACGCATTTCTGCACCTCTTTGGTTGCAATCGGCCGCACTAATGTGTACATGTTACCGGCAAAGTATGAAACGCCGGCATTCTATAGAATTCCCAATCATGGTACATAATCCCGGGACGTTTTTAAGCAAAGTATGAAATATGAGAATTATTACATACTTTCCCTAGGCATTCTATAGAATGACAAATGCTGTTTAGGCAAAGTAGTATGAAAAAAGGATTATGATAAGGCTATTATTTAAAAGACGTTCATTTCTCAAAAATGCAAATATTTTGAAAATTTAATGGAAAAGTGCCATTAAAAAAAACTTATCCGAAATATGCAAAATAAAATAGTGAGATCATCCTGATACATTAAAATAAGTTTGTATTTTCTATCTGGCTGAGACTACGAATCAAAAAGATCTACCTGAAAGCGGAAATTAAATTCAGAAACAATCAGAAGATTCACGTCAATGCCCTTTTTAATACCTTTTTGTTTTTATCTGGCACGGCTCACCAAAGTAGTTGTAGAGTTCAACATCATTACACGTAACGTTTTTGCAGTTGGCTGAAAATTCTTTGAACATTCTCTCACGTCGTCCACGTGCAGTACTCAAACGGAAAATAACTCAGCGTCCGTGACGCAATAGTGTAGAGTACTGACGCTTTCTTTAACAGGGTAAATTTAATGAATGCACTTTTGTTTTCCACAAACGTCACATCCTAGCAATTCAGCAGCCAGTAGTCCCAGTAGACATTTTGGCTTTTTTACGTCATTTCCTAACTTCGGCTAAGTAGTTTCGGTTCTTCGAAACGAATCAGAAGTGTATTTCATACTTTGCTGGTTTGTCATTTGGCATTCTGTAAAATGCCTAGGAAATGTGTGAAATACGAATCGTTTCATACATTGCCGGCTAATTTTAGGCATTTTATATAATGCCTAAAATGCCTAGGCATTCTATAGAATATCGGATTTCAAACTTTGCCGGTAACATATATATATCACTATTACTCGGCTCGATGAGCTCGGGTTTTTTTTATTCTTATATGTGCATTTTTTGTTTGTGTGCAAATTGTGCATTTTTCGCTTTAAAAATGATTGAATTTTGTTATGTTACGGTTAACGTTTTTATGTCTTTAATTAATCTGCATGTAATATTTTTTGCATGTAATATTTTTAGAATTATTAATAGTTTAAATGTTGTTTAAGTGAGGCTAAGCCTCACTTAAACAATATTTAAACTTAGCAGCCATATGTTGTTCACATTTGAAGCTTAGCAGAATAGTCAAGTCAGTTTCTGAACCTTCAGTGGCATTTTGTCAGTGGCACCAAAAATACTCAGTTTTGTGCACCGAAAAATCTTTCTTGCCCGCTGGCGGAATTGCTTGTTTTTGCGTAAAAACTAATTCTAATAAAAAAAAAAAAAAAAATGATTGTATTTGGTGTTTTATGTTTTTCTACATTTTTCAACTTTTAATGAAGATGTTATGAGATTTTATGTATTTTTGCCTTGCTGCTTTATGTATTTTTGCTTGAAATAAGTTTAATGCAAATATTTGCAGCAAAAAATTTAATATGCCGTACAAGGAAGTCGGGGTATAAACAATTATTTTTATTTTTATTTATTTATTTATTTATTTATTTTTTTGTTAAGGGATATGATTTACGCGACCTTACCCTACTCTCAGTTTGCGAACACTATATATATACACATATAAAGGTATATACAAAACTTCGAAATTTAAATAGAAACTAGTTTGGCTGAAATCAAACTAACAAACCATTAAATAACGTATATAAAAGAATTTATACCATAATACATTTATATTGTTATAGAAGAAAGCAAAGTATGAAAATGGGAGCGAAGACTGGAACAATTTTTTTTTCCGTGCTTCAGCTGCGCGCATCTTCTTGACGGATTGTACAGTGTGGTCATTTGCCAACTTCCATCGAGACCCAAATATTGTGAAACCTCGGTTCACGAATTTAATTTGTTACTGAATGATCTTTGTTATCCCCATATTCATAAATCAAAGCTATTTTAATCATGATGTATAATGGATAAATCTGTTCCTATACCGCGGATAAACGTTTTAAAATTTTTGAACAGTGTCTTGTGCACAAGTTAATAACATAACCATTGAGAATCATTACATTTAGGACAAATTTTAAATAGATAAAATACACGAAAATTTAATTTTACTATTAATGAATGAACAACGTTAAGTATACATGACCACTCACATGCGCATATTTTGAAGGGTTTGATACTGAGGAGTTTGTTGTTCATGAGTTTCTATGCAAAAGCATGCATTTGGAAAACGAGAAGGAGTAATATATGGCAAAAAATTGCTTTTGAAAGGGACAAAAACTAAGGTTGTCCGCAAAACATTCTAATTTATAAAAGCGCTCTCATCTTGAAGAAAATTGCAAAACGCCTTTTTAATTCATTAGAAATCTAATCGCCTCAGTTAGGGAATTTTTGGTTTGATTATGCACAAAGCTTTTTCGAGGGTTATATGTCTGAGGGAAAAAAGGCCTTTGTGGATCACGTTTTAGGAGAAACTGGATAGTATACACATTACATACGGGATAAAGCCACAAAAACGTTCATACACTTCGCCCGTTCGCCGGAATTCAAACCACGGACTGAACTACCAGTGTTCAGCAACTTTATCGCTCGGCCGATGATGGGCGTTATGGAATAACCAAGATTTCTAGTTTCCTTTATTCAAATTTTTCTAAAAAATGCACTTTTTCCTTTTGAAAACACAACATATTTTGTTTTTCGTATTTCCCTCAAGCTGATAAATTTTCAAAACTCATTTCATATAAAGATCCGTCAGAAATGAAAGTTAAGCTAAGAGAAAAACCTACAATCAATGCCATCAATAAATTCTTGTAAATGTGTTATTCTGTAAGTATCCAAGCTTTGCCCTAAAGCTCATCTTTCAATATATTCAAATTTTTAATATGTACTAAATATCTAGTAAAAAAGTATTCCAGTTTAGGGGAGGGGTTATACATACATGTATTCTGTGTTGTTACACGGATATGAAGAATTCATAATTGAAAGTAATAAAAATAGAATTAAATATTAACAAAATTTATTAACATAAAAATATGTTTTACAGTTTATGGCCAAAGATTGATGTCCAAATCTGTATTTTGAAGAATGGCACTGCAAGGTATCTTCGGATTATGTGCGCTGAAAAGGAAACATCAGAATTAAGAATAATTCGATTTAACAGTTTGAAAATATTTTAATGACTATTCATAAAAACTGAACTTTGATGAAGTCATATTTAGTATTTTCTGACGTGCCTTCTAGAATTTCGATCAAATCAAATATTTTTATAGTTATGGCTTAATAGAAGACAAAACTAATTCTAAATAAATCTCCTTTCAATATTCTTTTGAAATGAAATTTGTTTTCTTTTAAATTTGCTATAATCCAATATGTGGGCCGAAGAATCACACCAATTTCGGTTTTAATACTTTAATTACTCATGCAGTTCATAACAAGTCATGAAGTTCTTGGGATAATGATACATATATAATGTCTGTGCAACACAGAAAACAAACCAAATTAAGAAGCAAATATTTAATCTACTACAATTCATTAGATAACAAGCAACCAATCTTGAAACTCAAGGTCCAGAGTTTTTAAACGTTCTTTGCTATATGACAGAATGCCGCTTATAGGCCGACAAAATGCAAACGAGCAAAAAACTTTCGAACAGTCGATTAATCTTATGTTCGAACCAAGATTTACGCACATTAAGCTGCTCCGTATTAAATATTCTTAAAAATTACGAAAGTGTCTTGATTATTAATCAGCAACTATTTTATTCAAACATATCCATTATTTAAAATTTTAAAAAGAAAATTTATAGGGTTCGCATAATATGCATATAGAAATTATTCTTAGTAGTAATTTTTAAATTTTCTCAAGATTTAAAATTATTTTGCTTATAAATTTTACTTTGCGATCTAAAATATTTTGCATTTAGATTGTTTCTTGCAAGTTACTAAAAAGAATCGCTTATTCCAAGCACTTTATTACTTACAAAATTTTCCATTCTTTAAAAAAAATAGATTTCTGTGTCACGTACAGATTGGGTAGCACAAAAAACTTTAAAATTTAAATAAATGTTCCCACTGATAAAGTTCTTAAAATTATAATTTAGGTACTAATTAAAATAAAATCCGAACCGAAGGTAAATGTCTAAAGCATTAGCCTTTGGTGACATACAGTTTCTCAGTCACTAGTGTTAACCAAAGGACTAGCTGTGTGGAAGCGATAAAGTAAAATCCAGAAATTTTTGTACAGTAAAAGTTATACTCTCCGTAAATATCGGATATTTGAAAGTTTGAGGTACTGGAGCTGATAAAAATACACTGGTTATCATAAATTAAGGAAAAATCACGGTTACTGAAAAAGTTACATGTAGAATTTTACGAAACTTACCCACAATATACAACACATAGTATCAAATTACCTAAAAAGAAATTACCAAACAATTATGATAGTATAGAAATTAGCACATAAATAAAATGAACAAATCGAAGATGTCAGTTTGCTATAGGAAAAGTACCTTCAATATGGAATACGATCACCTCTGGAAGCAATACAGCACATACAGCGATGTGTGGTGCTTTCAGTTATGCGGTTTATCAGTTCCATAGGAAGCGAGAGCCATTGCTCTTGTAAAGCAGTTCCAAAAGTGACAAGGGTCTGAGGGGCCGGATTGAGAGCAGCTAGATGTCTCCCTAAAGCATTCCAAATGTGCTCGATAGGATTAAAGTCCGAGGATCAAGCTGCACTCCATGCGCATAATTGTTTCCTGTTGAAGCTAATCATCTACTATCCAAGCCCTGTGTGGTCTTGCGTTGTCGTCCTGTAACAGGGAAGCATCACCTATCGGCCCGGCATATGGGCGCACATAAGCATCAAGGATGTCATCTCTATAAACCTGAGCATTCATGGTTCCTCTTGGAAAGACATGGAGGTCTGTGCATCCACTCAAAGAGATGCCACACCAAACACAGACACTGAGTCTTCTGTATGAATCTCTTTCACGGATGTTTGATGGACGATAACGGGTTCTAGGTTCTCTCCATATCAAATAACGCCTACTATCCCTTTCTAGATCAAACCTTGACTTATCCATAAAGAGAACAGCCCTCCATTGATCAGGCGTCCAGTGGACATGTTGTCGTGCCCAGTGCAAAATGGTTCCTCCTATGGCGTGACGTAAGCGGCACGCAAATGGCTGGTCACTTCACATACAGACCACCTTCATGAAGCCTCCTACGCACAGTTGACGTAGAACCAACCTTCCGGTGGCTGCAGCAAGAGAGGATCTAAGAAGATTCAGAGTAGCGGTTCTATTCCTGCGCGCACATAATGTCAAATATCGGCCATTGGCGCTCGTTGTAGCAGTTGGCCATCCTTGGCTGAACCTCCTAGATGCCGAATCTGTGGTTTAAAATTGCTTCCAAAGTCTCTGAACCACAGAAGGAATCACATTTAGCCATCCGGCCACTTCTGTCCGACTTTGTCCTGCCTCTAGTCTCCCAATGGCTCTCCATCGTAGTTCTGCAGGCAAATGATGCCTAGGGGTCATTGTTACAAATTGGCTATCTCAGATTTCTGTTGTCACTATCATAGTGAAATAGTTAACTTGCTCTTAAACATGGACTTTTATGCTCCTCGCAGATGACGTTTTCTGAGTGCAACGCCGCTAATTTGCATATTGCAGTTTTACTCAGCTACTCTTACTTGGCAACATATTCAAATTTGACACGGTTTGACTAATTTTTGAGGGAGTTATTGCTGTTTTTGGGATTTTTCCTTAATTTATGATAACCAGTGTACATTTCACGGCAGAGGAGCTAAATGAATTGAAAACGGAATTTCTGATCTAAAATTATAAAATGTTAGTTTTACTGAATGTGACAAAGCGCACGAGAATATTTGTCTAAGGGTAAAGAGATGCGTTCGGTGAGGACTTTTCAAGAGAAACTCTTTTTCAAGCTACAAATGAAAATCAACCCTGCAGTCGGCCCATTCGTCTGGGCTCGAACTGCCAGGATTCCGCTGCTGCTGTTCGGCCACTGCTGTCTAGGATTATAGAAACGGTCATCGTATTTGTTATAAGTTTGAGTTTCGAAAGCCTACACTTAGCATAATATAAGATTTTCTAAAAATAGATCGCAGATATAAAAGCGTTATATTTTCGTAGTCATATGTTTAAGCATGTGATAGTAAAATATCTTAAGCGATTATAAAATCCAGTCGACGTTGAAAACCAGTTCCCAAAGAAGTCAACAAGAGGTTGGATTAAAATTAATTTATTTGATTATGGCAAAGCACATTAGGGTTATCTGCTCACGGCTTTACTTTTCCTGAACATCTTGAACATTTTTTGCCGAAGAGGCCTTAGTTAAGGATTTTCTAAGGACGAGTCAATTTCCTCCTTAGAAAATTGAATCTTCGTTGAGGATAAAATTGGCTCGTATCTACGTTACATACGGGGAGAATCGCAAAACCGCTCATGCAGAGAGCTTATTTGCCTGAAATGGACCCCAGATCGAACTACTAGTTTTCAGAGACTTTATCGCTCAGCCGCTAGTAGGCCTTTATCAACAAAAACGTATTTTGAATATAGAATATAACCTGATTGCTCTTAATTTTGGTAAGAATTCGGTGTAGATGTTTGCTAATATCTTTAATGGATCTTTTCCCGATACTTTAGAATGTTCATTAAAACATAATACCAAGCAGTAAAATAAATCAGTATTAGCCCTCTGTGAATGAAAAGGCAGAAAGGAACCAGAAAAGGTGATCATAAATTATGTATTAGCCAAGTTTCAAATTTTGTCTCCTTCTTTGGAGGGTATTACAATACATATGAATGTTCTTATTTTAAAAATATAGGTATTTACATTGTGAAATAAACCGTCTTAGATACCAAAATCAATCAGATAATTTGAGTTCGAATACAAAGAAGTTGCTCGAAGAGCTAGACAAATTTAATGAAGATGTGAGTTACAGGTAACTATTTGATCTGTAAATGAAACCCTGAATAGCATAAGTTAAAAGAAAATCTATAGTGAATATTATCTTTTAAATCGCTTGTTGCCTTCTTTAATGGTAAGGAATTATGTGGACCAGGAAAGTTCGTAAATGAAATACATACAATGCAAGATTCCAGCCACTTAAGATATCGCTTTCTCTCGAATTATTAAAGGTAACCAAGTATTCGCAAAACGCAGGAAAAAAAAAAGGGAGAGTTTTTTCTTACACTGTGGAAAAACAGATCAAATGAATGGTATCGATATCAATCACAATCCGTTTCAGACACGTGGTTTATGTCATACACTTCTAACACTTTTTTTACAGTGAGTCATAACTCATAAATAAAAGTGAACTTTTATCTTAAAAACTTGCGATTGCTTTACTTGGTAAATTCGGAACCGCATGCTACTTTGCATAGTTATGTCTCGATTTTTAATAAAAACAATTTTTCTTCGCAGCAATCTCTTTGGTAGCTGTATATCTTTTGAGAACTATTACTCTGAATTTAAAAGTATCGGACTAATATTTCGAATTTACAAAGTCTCTTTAATATTCCTAAATACGAAAAATAAAGTTAAAACCTACCTTTCTGTAACAAACGCCATTTGCTGAATTTCTTTTACATCCGAATTCCGGCACAAAAGAGAAGAAAAAGTGGTTTTCTGAATAGCTTTGATTTGATCTGTAAGGAGTACAAAATATAATTCGCTGTTCAAAATTACACTGTTTACTGATTTATAGTTTAATAAAATCGACAGCATCTAAGTTTTGTAATAAAAGGCTAACAGAATTTTCTAAAACTGAACACTTTAGCACGATACAAAGTCAAGAAGACTGTGTTCGCTGGAATGAATTTAAGACAGTTTAAGCAAAATCAGCATAGAAAGTAAACTTACCATAGCTGAATGCTCCTGGATGATTGGTATTCTCATACCAAAATCTGTCTCCAAACTTAAGATTTTTGAATTGATTGGCAACAATACAGGTGAATGTTGGTCCTAAAATACCACCATTGACTGGAAACTCTGAAACTCCAGCAACAAATAGATCCACTTCATCTACGCCGCCGGCGCTGCAACAGAATTCTCAACTGAAGCATTTGATCATCACAATGCCGTTGTCAGAGTTACTCTGAAGATGTATTTAAGCAAAGAAATACTATTTTACGAACTATTTTTTTGAATAATTGGGAGTATTAACTAAGAACATACGAATACCGTATGTCATCAGAATCAGAGTTCCAAATTGCTAAAGAATGAGGCGGTATGTCCTTTTCGTAACCAGCTTTTATCATCAATTTACGATTTCTTGAAGGCAAATAGAAGAAAAATGAATGCGTGAAATTTTTCTTGATAGCTCACTTTTGAAGTTGTCTTCGTAAAAATATTTTGGAAACTTTGCAACTGGAAATAAAAATTGGTACCAGTATTTTAAAGAAATAAAAACCTGTAAGTACCGTTTACAAACAAAGCAAAGCGTACATAGTTACGAATAATTTACTATATTTATTCGTAATGCAAGATCCTTGTTATATTTTAAGATAAATTGTAAAGAATAAAAAGTAAATGAATAGTTACTTTGTTTTATAGTAATTCAAAGGAAGAGAGCGTTTATTATTCTTCCTTTGGAGTTTTCTTAAAATCGCAGTACCGTTAGTCCAAAGAAAACAGAAATTTAAGGAAAAATTAATGATGCATTGTTACTTGTTTATACTTCGGGCCTGTTAGTAAAGTAGACGCAGGCCTAACAATTGAAATCACTCAGCTAGACATAGTTATTATAATAACCGGTAGTTTTGGATTTATATATACAGTAATTTCACATTTGGTTTGCTTAGTATTTAAATAATATATTGTATACATTATGATAAGGATTCCTCATATCATGCAATTTCCCTTACCAAAATAAACCCTTTTATAAGACCGAACCAAATTTAAAAGCAAAAATAGCTGGAAAAGTGGAGTCTTACTGCAGAGTAAACATGGAGATAAAAACTAAATAGGAGGTGAAAGAGAACAAACTCAAAAAGCAAATTAAGCTGTAAACATCAACTTCTCTTAACAAAATATATTAAAACTCACAAAAGAGATGTGATAAAAAATGCGTGAAACATTCATTAAAATAAAATGTAGCAAGACTTAAATCCCATGAACTACAAAACCTTTATGCATATATTCAGAAAATTGTACCTTCTCATCAAAAGTTAAACTACTGAACAATTCTTGAAGAAACAAAATGCACAATAAAACTCTTGAAATCTTCAAAGAGTTCAGAATACCAACAAGTACTTAACTTTTGCAATTAAAAGCATCGGAGTCCTGTAGAGCGCCGTTAGAAAAGGCGAATAGAAGTAAATGAAATAAACAATTTAGTTTAAAACGTAAAGAGACAAATTAATTAAAATTAATATTATATATTTAAATTTTTAAGTTTCTCTCTATATTTTAAATTTCTTTCTCAAAGGAGCGATGCTTTCGTGAAGGTCTCTTTGAGGGAAATTAGCCCGCATTCACGTGACACATGGAGAAAAACAATCATGCAGCGAGCCTGTTCTTCTGGAATCTAACCCAAACCAAGTCGAACTACCAGTTTTCAGAAGTCATAACCATTTGACCACTTGTGAGGGCCTATCTTAACATTAAATCATAGTTAAAATAGTAAATTAAAACATTCGAGATCGTCTTATTTGGGGCTTCTGCTGAAATTATAATTTCACCCGAAAAAAAGCCCGTTTAGCAAAAATTACTATACTACAACGTTTGCTTTCCTGGAACATGATTGATTCCAAGTTTGCTCAAAAGCAGTTTCTGCTTTGTGTCGTTTCTTCTAATTCTTCATGGACCTCCATCCAAGGTCCATGCACTTCTGCAAGTGACGTCAACATTGGGAAAAGCATAACCTGATTTGTCTGCTGATCTTGGTCTTAACCTCATTGGTATGCTAGCGTTGAGGATGAGATTCACAGGAAATAAATCTGAGATGATTGCTTTATCATATACATTTTTAAATATTGTTAAGTATCAAAAATATTTTTACGAAAATTTATTAGGAGTATTCTGTGAAAATGTCCCATGCGTAAAGATATTAAGTTATGAAAAAGAAAGACACTCTATTTGCAAGCTAAGAATAAAGTTTTAAGATTTTAATCTTCTTTCTATATTAAAAAAATGTGAGAATTAGATTCTGATATTCTTATCAAAGGTGCGAGATCAATTTTGAAACTTTCTCAGTAATTCTTGGAGGAAATAAGAAAAAAAACTATATAGAATAAATCAACCTCTTCTTACCCGTAGACTGCCTCAAGTCTTTCGATCACATAGTCAGGCATAGTGCTTCGCAAATCCCAGTAATCATTAGCCTTAGGAAGACCGCAGGTTTCGCGCCATTTGTTGTACGGTGGCAAGCCGTGGTCTCGACCTCTTTGTACATTTATAGAAAATAAATCCAATCCTTCACCATTAGGCTGTTTTGCGAATAGGTGGTTGGTTACCTAAAAAGAAATAAAGGCACATATCACGAAACTGTTACTAAGCAAAGCAATTTAGCGGCAGTTATGGAAAAGCGTGACGTTCACAACTCACTCAACATCTCCACTTTTGTTTGTTGTAAACCCGACTATTTCTCGTTAAGCCATGTTGTGGTTATGAACAAGGGTATAAATTAACTAGCATATTTTCCCTTGCATTTTAGAAAAAAACAATGATTAAAATTTGGGACCTGCCTTCTACTGAATAGCTAATACTGGATTATTTTCAAACTTATATTTTACAATAAAAAAAAGTATTAGTAGACAACATAACGTCACCTGAATATGACTGACAAAAAACAGCGTTCTAAACAGAGCTTTCGGTAAAATAGGATCTTATTTTCGCCGAGAGCCTTTTAAGACAGTAGAAATGGTCAAAAACCTTTTTACGAAGAACAAAATTAAAGCGGATCGAATACTAATTAAATAAAAAGGCATCAGCTCCTTCAGAATTCCGCAGAAACGACTGGCGCAACTTTGGCGGAATCTCCTCAGTCTTTGAAGGTTCGATGGTAGCCAACTTTCTTGCAGAAAACAAGGAATTTTGCTATTTACTTTCAATAAAAAAATTATTAAAAGAAGACGTTTACATTCAGTTCTTTAAATGAATCGAAAACTAAAAAAATTTGATATTATGAGCAACTGATCCTTGGTTAAGGTTATAAGTTAATACTTGTGTTATGACCAATACTTTGTGCTATGAGCAAGCAAATGTTGAAAGAATATATCTTCGTTCATGAAAGCTTTTGTTCGGAACGGAAGCCAGTTCTAGATTATATTAAATATCTTTTGAATGTTATATTTTAAATAAAATAAACTTAGTGTCTTTATTAAGTCATTGATTTATTTTAAAAAGATTCAATTTGGCAAAGCACGCAAAAGCTATGACGAAGGGGATTGAAATTTTTGTGAAAGATTTTCTAAAGGGAACTAGCACGTATACACGTTACACATAAGTTGACATAAGGAAAGCCAGAACTCAGGTCAAATTACTAGTTAACAACTTGACCGCTTGTCCGCTACTGGACTAATTAGTTTGAAAGGAAAATAACGTAAATCTTTAATGTACTGTGGTGGGAAAAAAGTATTTGAATGAAGTTCATTTAACATAAAAAAAGATTGTGAGAAATTTTGATTTATTAACAAAATTAACATTTAAAAATGGTAAATGTTTTAACTCAAAAACGTTTGTCATAAAAGCTACAGTAACTTGAAATTTGGAGGGGGAAAAAGTATTTGAACATAACAAAAATCTACAGATTTAGGCAGAAAAGTTAAAATGTTAATGCTTGGTGTAAAGGCCTTTGCTACCGATTACAATTTGTAATCTTGGCATAGACTCAAGTTTTGTTAGAGCGAAAGAAATTTTCCCTCATTTGTTGAAAAGAATTATTTTAAATTCTTGAAAGTTTCAACCGTCTGGCTTTTTGGTCTAAGGAAGGCAACAAATTTTCGACTGAGTTCACACCAAGAGATTGGGAAAGGGGTGATTTTAATATACGCGGAACTTTGTGCAAGAACATTTCTGTAGTCCCTCGTTGTCTGCTTCCGGTCGTCATCTTGCTGGAATCAGAAAGCATTTTGCAGACCTAATTTTGAGGCTCTATATCAAATAAGTTATCTCGTAAAATATCCACATATTTACGTGCGTTCAGAATATCATTAATGAAAGCCAATTTACCAGGTCCATTTCAATACATACATCCCCAAATTATGTTTTTTGTTCCATATTATATTGTTGGAACCACATTTTGAGGGGTCAAAGCTTTTTCACATTTCTCCAAACAAACATTTTGAATTCAAATTCAAACGAGTTAAATTTACTTTCATCACTGAATATTATACGAAGTGCGCATATAAAAGTAAATGGACAAATTAAAAGACCAAACGATCAAAGAAAAAAAGAAACAATAAATGTGTGTTTAAAAAGAATGACTCTTGTTAAAGCCAGTTTAAACTGGTTATTTTGTCTTTTCCATATCAAAATATCTGATTCGAACAGTATGTAGCATGTTTTATTAAGTAAGGGCCGTTTTGTTGCATACACTAATAAGTGTGGCGCGGGGGGCAATGAGTGCTTGCGACGTGTCCCAGCGTCGCTTGAAAACAACTGTGCTCATTGCAGCTGAGTAGGGAACTTGTATGGTCTGTTCTGTGTCTTTAAAATGTTAAAGATTATCGAATCGCCTGCCCCGTGCAAGGTACGGTCAGTGATACTTTTTTTGTCGACAAGAAACCTGTCTACTGCAGACATTCACTGACAAATTTGTGAAGTTTACGGAGCTACTGCCATGAGTGAAGGCAAAGTGCGTAAGTGGGGCAGACGTTAAAGCTGGCTGCGACAATTCCGCGACCTGAGCGGGACTCGTCATGACAATGCCCATGATCGCCCATATTATGATCACAGATGATATGGTTGGTGGAAGTTGAAAGCGAAAATTCTCGAGAACAGATGCTTCACCATAAGCACTCTTTCAGACGAATTTCCTGAAGTGTCTAGTGTTGGACGTGAAAACGGCCGTGACCTCTTGTTTATCGGAGCAAGCGGCAAGTTTCTATGAAGAGAGTACTCAAAATCTAGTTCTGAGGTACGATAAGTGTTCAAATAAACTTAAAAACTGTGCTGAAAAATAGAGAAACTTATGTAGAAACTGAAAATTAATTTAGTTTTTGAAAATTTTCTTTCGTTCGGTTTTATTTTCAAACGGCCTTTACTTAAAAAACACTCTTCGTATATGGTGATGCGTCATTATCAAAAACACAAATGTATGAATAGTATAACGACTTTAAATGTGGGCGCGAAAGCGTTGAAGTTAAACCAGAGCGTCCCTCAACTTCAAAAAATGAGGAATGAGAAAATTCGTTCTTCGATAAAAGCTCATAGACGTAACAACTCAGCAGCTTTCAGACTTGCTTTGGATAAGCAAAGAAAGCTGCGGGTGATAATGTATAAATGAGAAAGGGCTTGTGCTCGATTTCTATCTCGTATTTTGACAGAGCAGCAAAAAGAAGATAAAAAAGCTTGCTGAGAAGAATTGCTGACTACTATGAAACGGAACAGCAATTTCTTAAAGTGTATCACAGCGAGATATCATATCTGGTTCAATACGGCTCAAAAACAAAATGGCGAAATGCACAGTGGAAAGTACAATCTTCTTCCTCCCCCCCCCCAAAAAAAGCAGGGTGTCGTAAACAAAGAATAATGTGATGACTACACTTTTTATTATAAAACACTTATTCCCCATGAATTTTTCTCTAAAATTCGATCGGTAAGAAACAAGATAAGGCGATTTAAAAAGGAACTGTTTGACTATTTTATTGTTTGATTATGGTGTACGATTTCTTTTACACCATAATGCTAGGCCTCATACAGCATTGTCTGCATAACAATATTTCACTAAGGATTCAATTGGAGATTCCTTTTACCGAAGCTTAAAATGAGCATGAAAGGGCAGATTTGAAAAGTTTGATATTAAATCAAATGTTGCACGTATTTTCAAAATGATTAGCTTCAAAATATCTCCAGTAAGGAAGGAAAGCTTTTATTTATCAAAGTAAAATTAATAACCAATGTACATGATATTGTGAGATAAACTGAACAATTTACCATTCATTGATGCAAAACAAAATAATAGAGGTTAACTGATTGAACATGTTTGAATCTTCATGAAAAATTCTACGAATGTCTACAATAGATTAAGATAACTCAAATCATAAAATTTGGTAAGAAAAATTAGACTGAAAATCATCAGAGGGAGGAATGGAATTTTCATCTACTGCTGAAAAATATTTTCCCTAATAAATGCTAAAAACCGAGAGATTCGGTGATTAACCGGGCATTAACTGGCAGTTATCTGATGGTAATTTCAGCAGTTAAAATAAATCTACAAAAAATATTTAATAACTAAATTGTAAATAATCGCAAGTGAGATTAAATAAATTCAAGTAAGTAAATTTTCAACTTTTTTAGGTTAGCCACTTGCGCGATGAGACGCCTAAAATAATTATACAGAAAAAATATTTTATGAATTCCAACTAGTTCATAAAAATATTTAGTATTTCTAATTAGACACTTCATGATTTAAATGCATTTTATTTAAAATCAGACTAAAAAGAAGAAAAACTATTAAGAATTGATTTACGGCATTTAAATTCCTTAGCTTGTTAATCAACAGAAATTAAATTTGAAGGTTAAATATTTTACGCTTTACTGAATTGTAACACGCTGATGCATGGAAGATAAGAGTTCTTTATTTCCAGAAGTGCTAAGACATTTGTTTCAAATAACCGAATTTGTGGATTAAAAGTGAAAAATAATCTTACATTTTACAAAGTGACTACAGTCTGGAGCACTAGAAGTATAAAAATTAATCTAATTTCCTTGATAAAAATGAATTATTTCGAAGAATGTTGCAAAATGAATTATTTCGAAGAATGTTGCCACTGCTCGGTTTCAAATTGTTGAGCTTGTGAATTAAAAATTCATTAAATTCGCACGAGATTCGAGGTGCCCTAGTTCGGATGGAGAAGTAAGTATATTCAAAATTTGATACAATTGCCGTCGTTTCTCCTACAATTGAGGAACATATATAAAGATACTTGATAATAAAGGTAACTAATAGAGCGAGGGGCAATCCAAAAATAATTCTAATCAGTTCTACTACCATACTATAGAAAATTTAAACAAAGAAAACCTTTTCTTAGAATTTATGTGCGTTTTTTTAGCCCAAAGGGCTCTTAGTCTTGAAACGGCATTTTGTATCGAATCACTAAACCGTTGAATCACGTTTCAAATTGTTGCCACCAAATATTATCGCCTGTATTATATTTAAAAAAATTAAATTAAGAATCTACATGGATATATGTATATTTCTCGAACTGAAGAACGGTACCTAGAGCCTGTGAAGAACGTAGTCCTCCACCATAACATGTGCGTCCAGAAGCCCGAACTTGCAATTTCATTGTTTCATATTCTGTAAAACTTTAATAAATTTTTGATTAAAACCTCAATGATTTCAAAGCGAGCAGTGGCAATACTGTACGGAATAAAACATTTTCATCTCCAGCGCGTGAGACTATCGGAAATTCTAAGGATATACTGTTTAATATTTGATAAGCAACGCCCCTTTGGGCGTAATATAAAATCTGACAGCTTTCACTTTTTTTGTTGTTGTTGTTGTGCAGACGAAACGTTTTAAAGTAAATCAAAATGAGAACATATATTTTTAAACTTATTGTTCAACAAAAAGTGTTTTGACGATATTAATAAAAAGATGCTATTTGCCACTTACTTGCTTGGAGAATACATTGTTCACTTTCTGACATTTTTGGCTAGTTTGTCCAGCTAACAAAGCAGCAACAGGATCCTCTTGAGGTGAGCAAAAATCGTCCATTGAAAAATAGTCGTTGCTAAGTGTATGACCATTATTTAAAAATTTGCCTTGCCTTTTCAGTTGTCCGCCAATCATACTATGACCATATCTGAATGCTGCCGTGATGAATACATTGTAAAGAGTTGGATTAATGGAAGGATTGTACTCATAATGTGGAGTAGGAACAGAAAGTTTTGTGTAGTCCGTAAGAGATGTTCCCAAAACAATGGGTAGATATTCGCTGTAGAGGAAAGGTAAATATTTTAATACACGAGCGAAGCAATTTCAGTATTCTTATAATTCAAAATCCATGCGAAATATGCAATAGTTTACAATAAATTAGTAATAATATGACATCAAGTATATAGTTACTTTCTAATTTAGAAGTAAGTTTGTCGAAGAAAAATATTGAAAAATAGCTAGTAATAGTATATCTCTGGCTTTAAACAAAATAAAATGTTCACACATTTTACACACACGTCTCCAGGAAAAAATAATTCGGCTGAAACTCAATCGAAAATTTAAAGTAATCGAGTTTCATCATCGAAAGCTTAACTGTTCATCTTTCCCATTTTACTACTCCTTCAATTTTACTCATAAATTATCCCAAATCTTCAGATCACTAGTGTTGTTTCCTTCAGACGTTCTAAACAGTTAAAAAAACTATCAGTCTGGTGAAAAAAAAGAGCGAATCCATATTATATTCTGGGACAAAAGATAGAATTTTAACTTCAACTAAATTACTTTCGCTCTGTAATTAGTCATTTAAACTTTATAGAAACTAATTTTTGCCTGTTAGATGACACAGGAAAAAAATATGAAATCGAAACCCATTTTTAGCTTTAAGCACCTGATCCCTTTTCCGAACTGACGATTCCATTATACAGTTCAAATTCATTTTTATGACAAAATATTTTATTTGAAAATTAATAAACACAAGCGATGCAATGTGAAAAGCTGGATATCCATTAGAAGAACGTGTTCGAGGGCTTTAGAATCACATTCGAGACTACAATCCGGTCCATTTACAGTTGGTTGAAGGAAATAACATTCTAATGAACAGAGAAAAGAATAACAGAATACGAACGACAGAACAGTAATAAAATGGAACAACCACCTATGGGAGGTATATATCCATATCATTCTAAACAGAGCTCCAGGTAAAATCAAAGGACCTAAGAAAATAGTAAAGATTGATGTGCGGTTGTTTATTGAATAGAGAGGAGTCAATTCCTTCAGAATTCAGCAGAAACTATTTGTGCAACTTTACGGGAATCTCGACAACTTTCATGGTTCGATGATAGACAATTTTCACGGTCGACGAGGTAATACGTAAGTATCCATCTATGCTTTAAAGGGGAAGGAATAATCCAGCTATGCTTTAAAGAGGAAGGATGATACGAGCATTTGTTAAGCGAAACAAGCTCATATTTATGTTACACACGAGGAAAATCTCATGCAAGAAGAGCATAGGGATGTTGAAGGCACAGTGCTTGGCGAATCAAGCTGTTCAGTTACTGGTCGGTCGCAGGTGAAGACTTTATCGCAATTCTTACCAAATATAATGCAGATTCGATCCAATGGCCATTCCCAAATGTCATCATGCAGTACTCTTCTGAAGGCGTATTTTTCTGCAAACCGTAGCTCTCATTTGATCCGATACCATACTTACTTAATTCTTCGGAGATAATATCTATACGCTGTATCAATATTTTCTTCTGCTTAATGGGAAGAATGTTTCACTATTTAATACGAATTTGCTTACACGCTAGAACGTTGATTGTGCTTGGGAATTGCCTTTAAAATGTTTCTTGCTTTTTCGGTAGTTGCATATCAGAGCAACTTATCATCTTAGTGGAAGTACTTCAGAAGCATAAAAGTGAGACAAAGTTTATCAGAATCATGACAAATCTTCACTTTAGACAAGCAGTGTTGCTATCTTCATACGCATTCCTTTTGTTGTATTCCCATATTTTATAGATAAATCGATGCTATTTTGATTTTAAACGCAATCGTAAAATATGCGCTAATGAGATTTCCTTACAATGGAAACAAGCGGTGTAAAATATCTGCAGGAATACAATATTTTTCCTTGAAAATTCTAAAGGGAGCAATTGCTTTGAATATATTCTTTAAAAGATTCCTACGAAATTTCTATCGGAACAAAAGAAACCAAATTGCTTATATGCAGATTTATTCGCTCATTTTTGGAATGGATACGTATGAAACAGATTATATATATAATAGTCAACATAGTTTTTGCGTTAGAAATCACTTTTCCATCTTTAAAAAATCCCCCTCAGTGATTGCGCTCATACGCAAGTACCGCTTTGTCTTTTACATTTTTGATGAGGTTACCGTTTTCAAAATTTCACTCTCACTCAAGCTTGCGCCAAGGTATTAAGAAGCTCTAGAATTCCCATTTATAAATGTCCGATCCAAGCACTTCAATTCCCTTTTCTTAGATGTTAAATTATTTCCCAACAGAATTTTGCGTAAGACTTTATACATTGAAAATTTATTTTTCCATAAAATTCAACTCTTAGCAATCTCTTTCTATTCGTAATAAAAGTACTATTCTGTTAATAGGATGCCAGCCGCTAAATGTGCGCCAAAGAGCCAGATGTGGTAGCCTATTTATATTATGTCGTGAATTGTGCGTAATGACAAAGCAATGCGCAGTGCCAATTTTGTGAAAATCTGATGCCTTTTTTACGCGAAAACAGATCTATGTGTACATAAGGATAGTTTCAGTTTGAAACTGCATGCACTAACTAATATGCACATCATACAATGATACGTAACTTACTATAAGTTCATTTCTTTTTCATGAAATTTTACGTTATCGTTAGACCGCCATTTAGTTTGATTTCTCGCCAATATTTACGTTTGGCGCTAAGTAGCGTCCCTTTAACAGAAAAGTACTGTAGTAAGTAATTATAATTAAAATGTTACAGCATTATATTATTAGCAATTAATATTTAACATATTTTTTAAATATTTTAGACATCGAAGCTTACTTGTATGTGATATGCTGTAGCAAGGCCCCAACAATTTTACGAACCACGTAGAAAAGTGTTTCTTCAGGCCATCTGCGCACTCGTAAAGCATCTACCAAACGATTATGCTCCCTCACCCACAAGGTATGCAATGAACCGAGTACTGGATTCTCGTTAGCTCTTTTTTCACCTAAAATGTAATTTTTAAGCAAGTTTTTGTAGAAATCAGAAAGCAAGCGAACTTAGCACATCACATCTACAGCTGCTGTGAACTTTAATACGTATGTAATTGCAAATACTACACAAGTACGTAGTAATGTTGACATTTTGTCAGAGACTTAATATCAGACTTACCTGCTAGAAAGCATCTTTTATCGCAGATATTTTTTGCTGACTTGCAAGTTTTGTTTTTTCGTGCCATGTAACTCCACCCCGTCGAAACATCCACTATCAGTTTCGCTGAAAATAATAGCATAATGTATAACTCCGTGTTGTATGGAACTCGGGGTTAAGTTTTGAGGTCTTTGCTTACTTACCACTTTGTCCTCCGTTTTCCCGTAACTTGCGCATTTCTTCTTCTGTGGTACCGTAAACTAACGAAGCATCGATGAAAGAAGTCAACTGATTCATTTGTTCTCGAGGTAGACCTGTAAAATCAGATTTTTAAACTTCAGTATTTAATGGAATTAAAATATGCCCTGAATTTCTGTATGCCATAAAGCAGTAATTACATTTCTTCCGTAAATGATATAGATTTGTTTCCTAAGTTCGATATTTCTGGATCTGTAGATTTTAATTATTACTTGGACTCGAAAGGCCGAGGTCTACTGTCTTAAGATAGTATTTCTTGGGAACAATCAAGCTGCCATTTGGAATAGTGTTATAATAACTCCCGAGCGTACTTCCCATTGAATAATGAATACTGGCTATAATTGTGATTAAGGATATGGGAGTAAGTTACGGTAGTCTTCCACCTTTCACGTGCATTTACTACATAAATGGTAGAATGGATAGAAAATAATCATCTCAATCAGTTGCTGCGAATAAGTTTACCTCGGAGAAGCGGTTGCCGTTCTCTAAATGCCCAAATGTTAAGAGTGACAGACGATGTTTTAAAATTTTATGTTTGCTAAGCCAAGATCATGACTTCATTCAAGAGTAAGTTTTAAGGGATGTCATGACAACAGTACAGATGATGGTAGAAAAACTTACAATCCTTAAAAACCCACAGATGATAGTTTGGATATAAATCATGATGTGAAGTCGCCTGATGAAGATAGGGAACTCAAGACTCTGGATTTCTGTAGTTCTTCCTTTAATTCTGTTCTCTACTTCAAATTAGGCCCTTTAAATCCCCTTGTAACTGTGCAATTAAATCTCATAATTCGAATAACTATTACTTCTAGTATATATCTATTTAACCATAATGAAAAATACCAATCGGACTTTTTTGTTTTAAAATGCTAACATGGAGGAGAAAGCTATATTTCTTTTTCCCTTCATAAGACTTGAGCAACTACGCAACAGATGTGGTTTCCTCAAACTGTTGTGCCCAAACTTCTTTAACAAGTCTTTGTAGATCTATTGAAATCTGTCAAAGGTTTATCTGGGGATATAATTAATTCAACAAATGAATGGTATGGGGCATGCGTGAGTTGGCTTTGCCCCGCCGATGGTGTATACGAATGTGCGAGCTACAATTAACTCAAGTATAAATTACGTTATGGAATACAGAGTTTAAAGAAATGCAAGAATTATTTCAATTCGAACGAAATGATAATACTTCGCTAGTCCATTTTCATTAGAATTGATGAATTTAACCCTTGACTTTGCCTTTTCGTGTGAGCGGTGTGATTTCACCCTAATTGACTTTATTACCGCTTTAAACTATCTGGTAAAAATTATATGTAATTGCAAATGCCAGCATTGAAGTAACGATCTGCAATCTACAAATATGCGCCAAAAACACTGCGATTCTACTAAATGTGAAACCGAGGATGCGAATATCAGAAAGCATGAAAGAAAACTATCGAAAGACTAAGCAGCGCCAAGATTCTGGAAAGTATATTCCGAATATTTGAGTTTTCAATAAACATAATTGAAACATACCTAACTGAAGTGGTTGACAAGAATGTGGGCTGTAGGTATAAGCGACAGACCGAACTACGTTCATACAGTGTCCTTGAGAATAAAATCCATCACGATAATTCATCACTATCGGAATGCAATCTGGATGGGACGTTAGTATTTCGCAACAGTCAAGCGCTGAAAGAAAATGACAAAAGTTAGTACCGGATCCTTTTCATTCTTCAATTAATTTACAAAATTCATACGTACTAGAAACAATAAAATGAAACTAGAAATAGTTTTTAATTATTTGGCCTCTCGATAATTCGTTTTGTAATTTAGTCTTTTTCAATTGGATTTGATCCCTTTTTTATTTGATTTCTCCTATTTTGATTCACATTTAAATTAAAACAAAACTTAGAAAGTTCTGTTTACGAATCAATTATGTATCCCAGTCGAGAAAATTATCTATTCATGTTAGTTTTTATTCTGTATCAAAAGCAAGTTTCATATAATAATTAAGTTCATCACAAAGATTTAAAGGATTGGTGAGTCGCCGATTACCAAATATTTAGCTTTAACGGGTCTGACTCTTGACGAAGATTTTGTCACAAGCATAAACATGATAAGCGAGCCTCGTGAACGGACCAAACAAACATCATAAGCGAGCCTCATGAACAGGAAGCCGGGCCAAACAAACATCACTAGCTGGGATCGTGAACATTAATATCGTAATTTCACAGTAGTATTCGAACGTTAGTTTCTATCAGTACACCACAAGTGCTAGTCAGGATTCTCATAATTGCTGTTACAAAGCAGTTTAGTTAGCAATAAGGCTTCTTAAACTTTTGGGTCGCGACCTCTTTTTATCGCCGAGATTTTTTTCGCTACCACAAGATCCCATAATATTTACGAAAATTTTGTGAGACCCCATAAGCATTGAGCAAATCAGACACACACGTGAGTAAAACTCAATTTTTTTCACTTGTACTGTAATATGCTATTCCAGTTTTAGGTCATTAATTTATAATTTTAAGCCATATAAAAATGTAAACAAACGAAATGACAGCGTCACGTGCAAAGCAAGTAAAATGAACGTTTATATTATAAAAAGAATGTGTCGAAACGTTTTCATTTTTTTCTTTGTATTGTCTTATTATTTTCAGATACATTGTGTAAAAATATTTGGTAAATGTAAAATTATTATAATAAGGTATAAGATCTGCTAAAATTTTTAGCGACCCCCTGCTGCCGGTCCCGCGACCCCCATGGGAGTCGCGACCCACAGTTTAACAAACTCTGGTTAGTAAAATTTAATAAACCCCTACGAAACGAAAATACAAAAGATTTAAGTGAAAGCAGTTTATTAAAGTTTACTTCCACTAAGGATTAGAGTTTACTTACTTGAACTGCTGTTTATTTATGAAATATAATTTTGAAACTTACTTTTTACAAAATATAATATATTTATAATATTTACGAAAGGTAGAAGGATTGAAGTTTACTTTCACGCCAGCAGCATCGCGCAAAACTGGCTATAACACAGGCATTTACGTTTCGGCTCATATTGTGACTGTTCTCAAACATCAGTCTGCCTTGTTTACCACGCGTTGACCCTTAACACTTGGGCCCAAGTTTCGTCGAGGTAAATGGCACGGGAAGGGGTTAAGCGGTGATTCTCAACAGATGTATTGTGAAGTAAGAAGCGAAATTTTCAATTTTAAGAATGTTTAAAATCTTGTTTGATTTCGTTTTCAATATAATTGCTTGTGAAAATCAACATTTTACCCTATAAAATTAATGAAATCGATGTATTTATAAACTCCCGCCCAGTTCACTGAAGAAACTGCGTGGAAACAGTTTTGAGCCCCATGCCGAAACAACTGCCATCTGCTCAGTATAATAGCCTTATACATACAGAGCATAGGACTAACAGTGCTTGTCTGAAAAATTGTTAATTTCATGAACGAAGCCCACTAGAACTTTGTTAAAACTTTTAAATTAATAGAGTAAGGAAGAAAACCGATAAGAAACCACTTACTAGATCTTTAAAATGATCTGCATGTTGAGCTATCAATTACGACCCCGTCTTAAATTATGTGGAAAGTACTTGGAGAAATAAAATCTCAATCAATTGATGTGTCTGTGTGAAGATCAAAAACTTTAATCGCTTTCTGCTAATTCTTGAAATGATTGTTCAGTGATATGATAAAAGATTGGAAATATCAGTCTTAAAAATGACTTTATCTGCTCTTCTGGTTTGAATTTCAAAAGGAAATTTCGTTAATTTACTTTCGCAGACTTCTTTTAAAAGTGAAAATAATTATTCCTTAAAAGGAACATATCGTATATTAAAGCAGTACCATTGAATAAGACTGACAAATCGTTTGGAACTCCGCTGCTCATGTATTAATAAGTAGTATATAAATTGTTCTTTACCTTTCATACCTGCAAATTTACTGGATATCATGCTTATGAAAACATTAAAATATTCTGCTGAGGATTTCGCTTTGAATAGAATTAGTATAACCAGTACGTTACCTCACAGTTACAGAGCGGACATTTTTGAACTGCAGAGAAGAAAGCAAAAAAATTGTTGCGTTTTAAGTTACGTGGACCCAAGTTACTAAAGTACTATTCGTAGTAGTCTGTCATAATAACTATGTTCACTGAAAACCATACTATGATTTATTACCATAAAAACCTGAAATCCATCGAGTGAAATATACTAAAGATCAATATTTAGTACCTTCCAATATTTCAACTTTGGTACCAGAAAGATTCCCTTAACACAGAAAAGAAATTTTGATAATTATTAAAATACTACGCTACTTCGCATACTTTGTGTAAGTCATACACTTAATTATACTTCAAAGCTTTCTAAAATATTTTTAAAAAGGTTATTTTATTTAATACGTTAATATTCTCGAGGAAATAAAATATTCTTACGTTCATCTTTAAATTCATGGCCATTCCATATCTTCAGCATTACTGTCGGTGTCAGAGTCATATCATGAGCGATCATTTGTCCCCAAGCCATAAGCAGATTCGTGTAGTGCGGATATTCAGTTTCCATAGTTTGCTGGAACTGGCTTGCGACCCATTGATACACTAATCGAGGGCTAGGTAAAGGATAACCATCTGCTCGTTGTCTAGGCTCATCAATACCTGACGAAAATAGAAATATTCATTACTTCTACTAACGCAGTCACCACAAACTGAGTAGTGAGAGTATAAACATGGTCTCGCCATTATCACATGCATATCAGAGAAATAAAGAACAATTATCGCGTTTCTCTGGTTGGAAGGCGTGTCAGGGCTTAAGTTCGTGAGAGACTTTCAGCACAATACGAGAACAATACTTTAATGTCTAGAAATATGTATGAATGGACTAAAGTGTAAAAGTAATTGGACAATGGCGACGCATGAAAAGGGAGCAGGATGCCTGTCAAGGTCTACCAAATGAAAAGATTGCTGAATCTCACGGTCTTCTGTTCCACTGAAAAATTTCCCAATGTGATTTATTTTTGCAAATGTTTCTAAAGTGCGATATGGTATTATCATTGAAAAGGATTATGTTGTAGCTTGTTACTGCTTTATCAGGGTGAAATCTTCGTGTAAAAAACTTTGTACCTTACTCTATTTTGGGAGAATTTCGCGGATCAGAAAATTAGCATTTTTCCTTCTAGCGTCTTTTCATACATAACTGTCTTTGCTGCTACTTTTGAAGTTGTACTTATATGTTAAGCTCTCTTTTAAAATAATCTAATTACTTCTCCCCGTCTTCAATGTTAACTTCTTAGTCCATGGGTTTGCCAAGAGAAAAATATAGATAAAAAGAAGTATTAAAATTCTCAGTCCCTGTCTGCATCCAGCCCGGCTGTAATTTCTTCCAAGCAGCAGTCATGGTCATGTAAATTACTCGTTGTGGCTTTGTTTATGAGTTAAGCAATGGAAAATAGTAAAATTATGTTTCCAGAAAACCTCGAATATTAATTATGTGGCATAAATTACTCTGAAAATCATGTTGCCGACTTGAGTATTCACAACACGAGACACCGTTCTTTGCCGGAGGTTTTTTTTTTTCAACTAATTTTTCCATGAAGTCGGGCGTTTGTGATTCGAAGTTCCATTGCACAGTAGATTTGTTTCTAATAACAACATTTTAGCGATATCAGAACTGAGTACAAGACAAAAATTGGCACATTAATAATTCTATAATTGACAACATACCATCGGCATAGGCAGGAGGCAGCCACCGTTGATATGGTTCATCTGCTTTACCCCAACAAGGATGCTGGAGGTTATTGCAGGATCCATCCAAGGTTCTGTAATATTGAGTTGCGGGGTGACATGTTATATTGTTCAGTGGCGGAATTGAAATTCCTTGTTGACTAAGCAATCTGTCCACGTCTTCTGAACTTAAAGTTTGTAAAAAGGACAGCTTTTCCCAAACACTCGGCGACCTCTTGTCCGGAAGTTTAGAACGGGGAGAGAAACTAAAAAAAAATATGAGAAATAGTAATTCAGATTATATATCATGTTCAAAAAAGCCCTCTCACAGTCTTTATTTTAGCAACCGTGTGCCTGAATTAAAACACATGCATATTTTGTAGTTTTAAATAAATCAGTTCTATTGCGAAATCTAATTCTATACGTTTCTCAAGTTCTCATATTTAGGAAAGTTTTATACTCATTATGAAAACCAAAAAGTGGCTATCTTATAAGGAAAACTGTTAGATATAATTTTGTAGCAGCAAATAATAATTGTATTAATTTTACAGCAACTGGTATGAGCAAAGAATTTTCATTTTAACAATTTTTAAGTTTTCAAACGCTGTAACTACATTAATATTCTCGTACAGTTTTATTACATTAGAACCATTATATGATAATCAAATATTCCTTAAATTAAAAAATATTAATTTTTAATTTATGCAAATAATGTTGAGAGTTATCTATGCATTTTCTAGAACCCTATTTCTATACGATTCTGTGAATAAGATATCCTTTTCACAAAGGTGTTCGTCAGTACTTTTCACGGTAATCAGCACAAATATCCGTCACTTAACATAGAAACTCTTTTCTAAACTGATATTTTATGCGTACGGTCCTCAATATGATATACACATTTAAATATTTTGGTCAGTTATTATCGTCTGAGAGTCACACTTGGTATTTTCTAAATAAGTATAAATTTTCCTAAATATATAGGGACTGGGTGAAGAAATAAAAAGGTGGATTTTGTTTTCACTATACTGATTTTTATTATACATTTTTATTATTTTTTATAATTTAAAAATTCAAGAACATGAATTGAAGAAGTTTTTATAATTGGAAGCATATATCTTCTACCAACGGGTGAGAAAATAAAGTAGGACTTTTGCAAATACATTGTGAATGCTTGTAATGCAAAACAAATGTATATATATATATATATATATAGCAAGCAAAGTCAAAGTCTACAGATTAAAACAATAGAAATATTTAAAGACTTACAATTTTTCTTAAATGCAGTTTTATCTTCTAATCCGAATTCCAGTTTGTAAGTTTGCATACGAAGCTGTGGCAAAATAGTGGTAATTAAAGCAAGGATAGAATTTAAATGAAAAAGGCTTGGAATTCTTTACAAGCGACCCTGATTTCTAATCATGGATACTATGTGGAAACAAAAAAAACTCCTTGCAATCATCCCGTTCACTCGCCAGTAAGAAAACTGAAACTGTCAGTGTTAGCAATCTCATTTACTCAGACAGTAAATTCTTGAACAGAAAAAGGAAAACCTTAACAAAAACTCGAGGAAACCCGTTGCACTGTTCATTCGCCAAGGGCAGAAGCCGGCATAAAATATCAAGATTTTAATATAATGAATGGAAAGGTTTTGGGGCACAATTAGCGCAACAAGGAGTAATTAACTCCTTTGTATACAATAACGTCCGGGAGACGTCATTGATTTCCTGTGTCATTGTAGACTGACGTCTCAGAGACGTCAAGAACAGTCTTCGGCGAACGCCGCGCAGTATATTATTGTTATAGATCAATGTAAATTTGAAAATAAAGCGTTCTATTTCTAAGCTTGCACATGAGTGTTCAAATTAAATGGTATTCTTCGGACACGTATTTTATTTGTATGTCAAGGGGTTAAATTATTAACTTAAAGGTGGTAGATTAGATATTTTTTTCCTTACATGCCATAGCTTCGGAGTAAAACAAATACTAAATTATATATTTCTTGAGAAAATAAAAGGTCCAAGAATTACTGGGTTACAAAACTTTTAAAACGACAAAAACCCACTTTATTAATTTGTTGGCCTTTTTCCCCCTTTTATCACCTCACTATCGCCTATGCAGGGACTTCGCAAGATTTTAATAGATTTGCTTCTGCCCCCCCCACCCGCTCCACAGTACAGCGAGTTTTCCTCCAAGCTTATTTTTGTTAAAATTTTTTTATCCCTGCTTTGCAAATAATCTCAGATATGCTCATTAAGGTTGAAGTATAGACTCTGCGTGAGAAGTTATACGATATCAATAGCCCGAAGAATAAAAAGCATTTTGCTTAGGATTCTTGGCCTGATAAAGTTTGCAATGGGACAATATGCCGACTTGAAGTTCTACAGTTTCAGTTTTATTTAAAAACACTGAAATACTTAAATTTATCCATTTTTCATCACTTGTTGTTTTGCCATAGTGATTTCCAAAGCGGAACGCATTCATGCAGTTACAGACCATTTGACTTTTAATTGATTAAGGTAAAGCAAATCGAGGGTCGTTTGCCTATGAAAAACGGCATAAGAAAAATTAGTTTTTGTCCATGTCACACGTGGCGGAAATCATGAAAACTCCCATGCAGTGAGGCCGTTCACCAAGATTCGAAACAAGATCGATCTACCAGTATTTAGGAAGCTTAACCGCTCGGCAGTTGGTATGCTTGCTTTATTGAAAAACTAAATTTTTTCATTTGAAGTTAGCACTGGATTTCGCCCCACTATATTCTTTCCATTACTCTCAAAATATTAAATTTACATTTATCTAGAAATACAATCGGATTCCAAAAACATTGAGGCTTTTGAATATAGATCTCGATGAACTATAATCGTGCCTTTCGATTCACTTCAAAAAGAAATTGTTTTCTAACTATTCAGCAACGAAAGTTATATTTTCGTAAAATATTTTTAATAGAATCTTCATTAGAAAACTTGCTAAATATTTATTCGACCTCTTTAAGTCACGGAATTTTCCACAGTTCCAATAAAAAAATTCTAAGTTTCCATTGAGCAAAAGAAATCACTGAATTTGTTTTAGCTATGTTAACTAAGTAAATCAACCTTAAATTTTATTTCTTTCCGGGTGTAAAAGGCTATTGCAGACGTTCTACCATAACTGTCCCTTTATCTTGTTTGTTATGTCGATGCTACAATACATTTTTTTACAAATTTGGTATTTAAAGCCAATATATTTAAAATATTTTATTTGCTTTACTTAATTTATTTATCCTAATAGATTTAATGTGGAATTTAGACGCAGGAAATGAAAAATATTTATTTATGGAATACAATCTATTTTTATCATTGAAAGTTCCTTATGCCCCCATATATATTTTTCAGTCACTGTATTACTTCCGCCGCATATTTCTTGGTGCCCCCTCGCCGTGTGTACACTATATACTTAAACAGACTCATCGGTACGGTAATCAGCATCATTAACCACGAAACACACTGAAAACAAGGGAGCGGAAACTAACGCAGTCTAACAGGCCTTGTGTGCACATACGGGCAGAAATTAGGCCAGTATCTGTATAGTAGCACAGGTATTTGAGGTATTGCTGAACCTAACTTAGTATTAAATTTCCGCTCCAGTTTTGAGGTAGAAAACCCCGGTAGCAACCCCAGGATGAACCGTTTCTTTTCCTCTCTCGGCCAGCTGCATATTATGAGTGTTTCCTGGCCATGAATTGAACTGTTAACTCCGAAAATGAAGCCTAATGGAGCCAATCCACTGCTTCAGTCACTGTCAATGATAGGTTTTGAAGTTTCAATTGAAATCTCAAACAATCACGATTATGTTCAACACTGCAACCAACAATAGTTGCAATTATGCATATGTATGCGATAATAAAGCTAGCTTAATTTTCTTATAGGAAATTTGAGCAGAAAACTAATTCAAGGACTTCCATTATTCAAATTTAAAAGAACAATCAAACAACAGCAACTGAGAACCAAATACCTGCATATAAACTGATTTTTCACCGCCAAATGTTGGTATATATCAACATTTCTAAATTAAGCAAAATTATTCAGAAACACATTAAATCTAAATTTAAATAAATGAATTATGTATTTTTTGCGTTTTAGAAAGGTTGAAGGATGATTGTCTAGCAATGGTGGAAAGGGTACAATTGGCAAAATAGGTGTAGAACCAGTAAATTAGAAGATTTGTGCGCTCATCAGAATTGGCTTAAATGAACCGGCACTTACGCATTATCGCAACCCCCTCAGTAGAAGTGGCCAAATTTTCAGAATGTACCAAACTCCGATAACCGCGTACATAACAGTTCAGGAAACAGTGTTTATGACAATTCAGTTTAGCAACGTTGCTATTCCCGTATGCGTTCTTTGTTTATATTCCAAGTTCCAACAAATTTTAAACAAATTGTGATATTTTTTGTCTGAAACTATTTTAAAATCTACGCCTGTGGAATTTTCTACCAGCTGAATAAACTGCTGTAACGTTTCTACAGGAAAGCAGTATTGTATCGTAAAATCGTTAACGAGATAAAATGCCTTGAAAATTATTAAAATGATCGCCAGTAAATTTTCAACAGAGCAAAATAAAAAATCACCTTATAATGGATTTAGCCACTGATTTTTGGGTTAAATACTTTATTTGAATATAAAATATACATATAATAAATAATGTTTTGCAACTGAATTAAATGATGACTTATGGCAATTTTTTACTGATGAAAAAGGTATCAAATTGCATCAGGGTGGTTGCGTTAATGCGTAAGTACCAATGAACCAATGCAATTATGTGGATATTTAACACAGGATCGTAAATTTACGGGACTTTGCCAATACGTATGTGTTAAAAGGGCAATATTTGCCACATACAAGAGAGGCGAATTCATTAACTCTTGATTTATCTCTCACATATTTGAATGGAAATTTTAAAACGTTTAGCATATATAAACTATTAACATAGAAACAAAAAATGTAAAATAATTCATGTACCTTAGAGGATATCAAACAAATTTTAACTTATTTGAATTATTGATATTATAAAATTTCATTAAATATTAAAGGAATTTAAATAACATCGTAAGAACATTCCTTGGTTTAAATTTTAACAAAACTGAATAGACCTTAAATTTTTTTTAAATATGAACGTTTAATAAATTTGATCCCGATTGAGGATTTAAGATTAAATAACATAATATAAGTATTTAAGATTAAATAACATAATATAAGTATTTAAGATTAAATAACATAATGAGTTAACTTGAATTTATACTTCCTAGGCTCTAACGTAAAGTCTTTTGGAAGGTTTTGTAGAAGACCTAACGTTAACTATTGAAAAACAGTCATTTTAATGAATTTATTTTCCCAGTAGGATTTTGTAAATTGTTTCAGCAAATTGGAAATGTCAGTATTTCGCAACCATGAAGAACTGTGCTCTATATTTAATATTGTTGTATATTTAATATATATATTGCGCTCTATATTTTAATTTCCTATGTGGGAATTTTAAGGATTTTATATAATGTCCAATATTTTAATGTCAATATCTAATATTTTAAGGGAAGTTACTCTCAAGAACCCGAGACCATTTTGTATAGCATTCTGAAAAACCTTGATCTAATTAATGCAACTTAGCTATTGTCAACAATTAATGCAACTTAGCTATTGCCAACTTCAAGTATTAAGGGCAATGTTGAAGGTTATAACAAACATTCCATTCCCATTTTGTACATTAATACAGTTTCACTTGAACTACATCAGTGTAGAATAGAATATACACTAGCATATAACTAATCTCTTTGAATGTTCTTGGCGGAAATTATATGCGGAGATTGTTTGGTTTATTCGATTACGGCAATGCACTCTAGGGTTATCTGCCTAAGGGAAGGGACGCCTTCGTGAAAGACTTTTTACAGAAAACTGGCGCGTATCCACGCGACACGAGGGTAAAATCAGAAAAACGCCCGTACAAGCAGGCCATTCCCCTGGAACACAACCCAACTCGAACTACCACTGATCTGTGACTTTACCCCCAAGCCTGTAGTGGGTCATGCGAAGATGATAATGAATGCAAGAATCTTAAACAATTAAAAGTTTTGAGCAAGCTGTATATATTTATGCCAACCTTTTACCGATTTTAAAATTTAGGATTATTCTTTTATTGATCTGTATTATTTTGATTTTAAATGTACGTCACTATTATAAAGGTCCAACCCTTATATTCGCTCTTAATCACTATTATAAATGTTCATTACCAGCCTATTATGAATAAGCGAAGTTATTTACAGGTACAATTTACAGATCAGTCAAGAAGGCTTACCTGAGAAAATCCTTTGTCACTCGCAGAAGACTTCTGGATATTTGATGAT
>KK117700.1:313732-329198 GCA_000611955.2 Stegodyphus mimosarum
AAGAAAACAAATATGAGGGCTCCATCTCCTCTGCAACAAAAAATGATCGCAATCAGGAATCATACAGCGAATCATGCAACATTTCTTAATGAACTTTCTACTTTGACACAATGATATTAGAATCTTAAAACTTCATGTTCAAAATAGATCATCATTGTTTCTTAATTCATAGCAAATTAAACATTAGTAATTGGTGTAAAGAATCAAGAAATATTCAATAATATCCGAACCTTATTCAATTAAATGCAATGAATCTATTCCAAAACTTTATAATTCGAGCTTTTATGCATGACGTCAAATCTGTTAAAATACATTCCTTTAGGTTTACATTTCTATACTTTAAATTTTTTCCAATATCTATCTTTAGTATAATATCAACAAACAAGAGGTACCCAATATTTATAATAAGATAAAACTATAACTTTCTTTTGCAATAAATTACGTAAAACGATTTTAGATACGTAAAACGATAGGTTTGAGAATAAAACTGAATTGTCCAATTCAGTGATTCTCAAACAAATTTGCCTTTTGTGTATCAGTTTTTCTATCGCACATAAAGCTGGCACACAAGTCTGCCTGACATTTATAACCCGAGACGCATGTGCCTTGATTGCTTAAATTTAAGTTTCCTTCTTATTTCAAATTCAGAAACAATTGGAGAAAATGTACTAAATAAGCACATATTTTGAAAAATATATCATTGAATAAACGAAACAATTGGTGAGAAAGCAGAAAATTCCTTCATTTTATAAAATGTTGGAATCGGTCGCAGATATTGATCTCATTTCCTGTTTTCCTAAATTTTTCTCGTACCACAGCACATGCCCCAAATGCAGTTTTGTACAAACATGTCATATATAAGGTAGTCATAATTTAATGATATAGAATGAAGCAAATAGTTCTCAGAGTTGAGTTCTGCCTTTAGTATGTTATTGCAAAGCAACTAAACAAGATTTCATACCATAAAAGCAAATTCAGATGAAATCCGAATTCATGTTGAACTGAAAGCGCCTTGAATTCATGCAAACTTGTCAACATTATCTCCTTGGAAATAATTTAGGAACCAATTAAGTTAATAGAGTATATTTTTGAATTAATGGTAATTACACTATTAGATGTTCTTCCACAACAGCAGCATATCGCTGGTCTGATTTTAAAACTGAAGTGTACATCATTTTTGTAAAAAGTAAGAATATTTTCCTGTAACCCGACTGGTGCATAATCTGAGAACTACATATTTGGCCTAATCTATTCAAAATATTTGTAGTTGGCATCGTAGATACCGGAAATGTTTATTGAAGGTAGTTATTGTTGAAGATACTTTACACTTTGAAAAACAAGAAGAATTTTCAAACTGAAGGACACATTAAAGTTTCAGTATTCAAAGCATACCAAGTTTTGACAAAATCGGTAATATTTTCATTATTGTTCTCAAAAATAGATGCTTGAAAATTGCTTCCCAAACATCAGAATTATTTAGATTTTATTGCAGAAAAAATTACCTTCTGTTTCACCAGGGTAATTCGAAAACCATTCGTCCAATAGTACTGGATCAGGTATATGAATGACGCGTCCCCAAACTGGTGAGGAAGCCAGAAAAATGAGCCTGAAAATAAACAACTTTTAGTAGATGTAAACGGAAAAGCGTGGGTTTTAACAACCCAGTCAAATTCAGCAGTTTATTTTAACTATATTCTAAAATCCTGTGCTCTCACAAAATGCCACGACTTTTAATTTTGGAGTAAGAATATACGTTAATCATTGATGAATTAGATGAAATTTGAACTTCTCACTTTTTTCAAATCAGTTTCAAATGTTGAAATGTTTATAAGTTTCATACAACGAAATGACAAAAATTAAAGCCAAAGAAATATTATTTTTTAATATTTTATTTCTGTTAGTTTTTTTAATCAAATCTAATGCTTTAGTTTATGGAAGACTAAAGAGCACTTAATCGAATATAAAACTGTATTTTAATTGAATCACTAGTTTGAACGAAACCAGCATCATAAAAGGAAAAAGGACTTTTGTAAATGCTTAAATTTCAATTCATATTTTAGTTAAAAAGAGAAAAAAATTATATGCTCTGTACATTCTTCATCATTTTAATAAACAGAACGAATCTCGTTTTGATCATCTTCGAACGAACCGATCTAACCCAACAGTTGATCGTTCTGAGAGAAACAAATTTGAATACTAGCAATTACGTAATTTTACTTTCAGGCAGATGAAAACGTGTTGATTAGTGAAACGCTTTGACTTAATTAACCTTGGCTGATTAAAATTGCTTTTGTTTTACTAATATTTTAAACAAGATATAGAGTATGCTTCATACATACCAATATGATGTTGTGCGTTACTATTATTATATTACATGTTGTGCGTTACTACGAGGTGCAATGATTAAGCCTCAAATACCTATGGAAAGCTAAGAAGCTTACATAAACAGAATCTGACTTTTCATTACGACAGACTGAGTTTTCGTTTTCCAATAGAATCGGTGCTTAATAATGAAATTCTCATAAATGCAGGAAATACAAGATACCAATGATCTGGCCAAACCAATCCAGTGATAGTGATTGCCAGGAAAACCGGATAATAAGTTTCAAATGTCAAATTTATTACTTTTTTAATTTTCAGAACTTTGTTACTGTTAGAATAAATTTTAATAAAAATTTTTATAATTTAAAACTTTTCATATATTTATTTGAAGAAAATAAGTAATTCATATTTCTTTTTAAGCAATGATTATGCCAAGGCTTTGCAACTAAAAACGTCGCATTCAAATCACAATCGGATAAAATTATATAAATTTAGCCTTATAAAAAAACTGAGAAAAGTATGTTTCGATTCTCTTCCTCCGAAAAAAAGTTGAAATTTCATATTTGCAATTTGGCTGATAAAAATTAAGATACCTTTACGTTCAAAAATTTGTAAGAGATTATTTTTTTATTCTTGATAACAAATTATTCGAAGAGTATCTTTATATGCAGTGTTGTCAAATAAAGACCGATTGTCTGTACTGTGTGTTCGAGATTCTAGTTTTAAATTTATTCATTAATTTAACGTTAAACATCATAGGAATAAATATCTTCAAAATTTAAAAGGGCAGAAATGTTAAGGAGAAGAACATTACAAGGCATTTGTTTGGTATTTTATCTTTTCGAATAAAATAATTCCTAATTCCGAAATTTTTCCAATGAATTATTATTTTCACAGCGGTAGCAACGAATTTGTTATCACAGCAAAGCATCCAATGGCTGCTTTCTTGGAGGATAATTTAAAGAACTTTGGCTCAGTTTCAATGTTGCATTCCAAGAAAACTTTGAAAACAATCTCATTATTCTCTATACCAATGCAACGAAATGAATTACTCACGTATGCTTGGTATCTTGTTGGTAAGCCATTAACCAGCTTCAGATACTATAGGTTAAAAATTATTTACTTAATTGCTTCGTTTTTAATGAGCAAAAAAAAATCTAAATTGTGATCAGAAAAGTATTAAAATAAATGAAAACTTCAGAATTCAGAATTGTAAATTATTTTCGTCTGGATTTTATCAGTAATAATTTAAATTTTGTAATACTTCATAGAATATTTTTATGGATCCATTAGATTACTGCTATGAGAAAAAAAAATGTGATGGCAAAATATTTACATTAGCACAGAAAGTTTCAACTGGAAAGATATTAATAACTCAGTTAATTAATCCCATTATGAGATTCAATTTTTTGTACTTACAAGAACACACCGCCAGCGATGCACTGTAACATTTTAATCTAAAACTAGTCAGTAAAGAGCGGCCGCCACCTTTTAAAGGTCTATTTATATATAACAATGAAGTTTTGCGTTTCGTGCTGCTTCTTCTGTTGGAACGTTTTGATTACAGTCACAGTCTCAAAAGAGCTTTGCAGTTTAGCTTTATAAGAAAATATACAGTAAAGTGTTAGCGTAATAATTAAACGTATAAAAAATTAGTTAATAATATAATAATTTAGTCACAATTTTCTTCTTGGACAAAATAAACCGACCAAAAACCACTCAGTTTCACAAGCTCTGTGCCATTTTGTGACTTTTCCTTGTTTCCCTGGTTAAAATTACCCCTTCGCGTTCATTGGTTTGACTCTACAGATGAATTTGTGACTTTAGTTCATAATTTAGTTTGTCGTAATGTCTATTTGGAGTAAAATAAACTGCTCCAAATGCACTTCACATAATATTCATAAGCACTGTGTGACCTTTCTTATTAAATAAATCGCTGCAAATGCACTTCACATAAGTTGCATAAGCACTGTGTGACCTTCTTATTTCAACGGCTGAAATTATCCCTCATTAGTCATCGTTTTGTGACAGACGAGTTACTGACTTACATTTACAATTTAGTTTTTCATAGTTTCGTTTTCAAGTAACCTAAACTGTCCCAGTGCCATACAATATCACAAGCTGTGTGTGTCACCCGTGCAACATTTTTCTTCTTCGCGTGGTCATCTGTTTTAATCTGGAGATGGAACTAGTGACTTTTCATAATTTAATAAGTTTGTCATAATTTCGTTCCTGAGCAAAATAAACTGCTCCAAGGCCACTGAGCTTCCCAATCTCTATGTGTCACTGCGTGATTTTTTCTTACTTCCACTTTCACGGTAAAAGTTACTGCCCGCTCCCTTGGTCGTTATTTTCAGCCTCTAAATGAATTATGGTTCGTAAAGTATTTTTCCCTCCTTATCGCGTGCCTTCGATGTGTAATTGGAAGCACGTCTGGTTGGCAGTCGGAAAGTCTGGACGAATCTCGGTGAAGGCATAGCAAAATTTTACGTCTCTTGCTCTTAAATAAATACCTAATGACTCTAAACATGGAACCCAAACTAAAAGGTGGTGGACGATAATTCTTAGCCTTTAGCAATTAGGCCTCTCTCTCTCTCTCTCTGCAGTCGCCCTAAAGGGAAGTGGAAGAGAAGTGGAAGATAATATAAGGTATTTTCTCCCCCCTTACCACTGCCTCCGTGGTGTAATTGGAAGGACATCCGGCTGGAAATCGGAAGGCCTGGAGTTCGAATGGAGAGGGCAATGCAAATTTTTGATTTTTCCCTCCCGCTTCTCAAAAATATGCCTAATGACCTCTAAAAGTTAATGAAATTAATTCATAATTTAATTTGCCATACCTTTTTTCTGAGCAAAATAAACTGTCCCGATGCACTCTGCTTTATAAATAATCCTGTAACCTTTATCTCGTTTCCACGGTTAAAATAACCCCTCTGTAGTAATCGCTTTGAGTCTACAGGTGAAATAAATAAAGTTCACTGAAAGTCTCTAAGAGACTTTACGAAACATGTTTCAAGGATTAAAAACAACGTCTGCATAATAGCATTTCAGTTGAAAGGGATTACTTTCAAGAGAATGTGATAAATATACACTAATTATTTAAAATCTTTTATTTTATAGAATCATCACCGACAACGTTTTATCAGACACACGCACGCATACATAAATATATATATATATAAATTTCTCAAGACTATTTACCATTTGTAATTTAGTTTATGGTTATTTTTTGTAATAAACTACATAAAAAATTAATTTTTTATAGGTATTTCTTCCTATTCAATAAGCCCCATAAATATTATTTTTATGTGAAGCAGTTTAATAATTTTCAACAAATGAAGCATTTAGACAAATAATAGGGGTCTAAAACAGGGTATAGGAGGCGTAAAATATGCTTCCGGATTAAAACAAAAATGTGCCGAGGAAAACGTTTCAGAAACCTTACTTTTATATGTACATCCATTCTTGATAAGTTTTATCGCATATGGCCGCCAGTCTCCACTCAAGAGAGTTACCAAAGCATGCATAATGTTACTTTGTATATATTTTAGATTTAAGATTCAAGTGCTATGAAGAAGTTTAATTTTTTTTCGGTCGTTTAGTTGATAGGAAAACGGAATGTGTTTATAGAAAGTGTTTGATAATTTAGCTATTTTTTGCTCTGAAATGTCCTGAAAATTTTTAGTTACTCAAAACGTTACATTTGTTTTAGTGTCGATGTTCACGGTTTTTGAGATCTTACATTAAGAAAAAATATATTAAATATTCACAATTGATTACCCCTGATATTCTATAAGAAAGATACTCATTGCTGTGCCTACATATATTTTTTCGCCTGAGGCGAAGAGGCAAATGCAAGTTACCTATATACGTCTGAAAAATAAAGTACTAATTTGTTTTAAAAAGTTTAAAATTACGTATCGTTCTGTAATTCAATTTTTGATTAGAAGTGAAACAAAGAAATAACCTAAAGAAACGAAACAACGTTTGGATCTTGTGTATAACGTACAGTGATTTGTCTCCTTACTATTCTACAGTGGAAGAACGGTTATTTTATCTTAAATATCTTACTGTCATTCTCCCTATCCGTTTTCCTACCAAAATGCTAATTTTTTTTGTCCGCACGTATTCAAATGACGTAAAAAGAAATAGTATTTAAAGGAATTTTCACTTAGTTAGATTGTTTGATCAGAGCGTGTTCTGACTGCTTGTCAAAAGTGTAGTGTAGATTTGAGCCAACTAGCGCGTTATTCATTTCTGTGTAGCCTTTGGCTAACTTAAGATTTAACTTAGTTTTAATTTGAATTCATTACTTTTGAGTTAGTCCATAAATGCTGGCTGGTTTGTAAGCAAAAGAAGTGTCTTCTGTTAAATTATTTTGAGTTCTGAATAAAAGGGACTTTTGCGTCCTTCTTTATCCCAAATTACACTTAGTTACAGACACAATCCCTACAAAAAAATTTCACATGTCGAGAATCCGTAAAAGATGATTTTCAAGGTCTACTATTGATAGCGTTGATATCAGAATATATCGCTCGTGTCTGGAAGAAAATATTGAATGACAAGAGATTAAATATCAAGAGGACAGCAGCAAGACTGGATCTTTCTAAAACAATTGTGTTGAGCATTCTGCATGAACGCTTCGCATAAGCAAGGTTTTTCCAAATGAGTATCCCGATTTCTTTCAGTAATTCCAAACTAGCAACATTTCAGTGTTGTTCAGAAACAGCAATGTGGATTTTAAGAGCTTGACCTTCCCCCTTAGAACCCAGATTTAGCTTCAAGTGATTATTATCTGTTCTCTAAACTGAAATCTGACCTTCGTGGAAAAAGATTTAATGACATTATGGCGTGAAAAGAACAGTAATGAAACATTTTGAGAGCAAACCTTCAGATTACCTTTTCAGGGGCAGAGGCAGCTCATTAAAGGACATGAAAACTACATCCAGGTACAGGGAGATCATACTGCAAAATAAACTACTAAATTTTTCTATTTCTTTTAAGTATATCAGGCCGAAAGGTCTTGAATCTACCTGCGTACATTTACCATACTCTCCGCGGAAGAGCTTCCAGAAACATGTGTAAAATCAACCTCTTCTAGATCGTGGCTAATAAAAGCGTGAAGCTCTCAAGTAACGAAGCCTATTAATTTAATTGCATTGTCAAATGTACAAGCCATTCTATTTTAAAAGTTTCTATTAATATAATTGCATTGTCAAACGCACAAGCCATTATTTTGATTCTACAGACAGAACTAGTGACTTTTGTTCCTAATTTAAATAAGTTTGTCAAAATTTCATTCCTTGTAGAGACATTAGGTTATTTTGATGCGGGAGACGTGATAAATGAGCAGTGCCCTTGCTGGGACTCGAACCACGGACCTCTCGAATACGCGCCGAGCGTGCTTGAACACTGCACCACGAAGAGATGCTAAGAAGGCGGGAGAAGTACCTTATACATTCCCCCTTTTAAAGGGCGTCTGGGGATTAGGGGACCTAATCGCCAAATCCGGGGTGGTAGAGAATTATCATCCACCACCTTTTAGTTCGGGCGCCACTGTAGAGATATTAGGTTATTTTGAAGCAAGAAACGTGAAAATGAGCAATACCCTCGCCGGGACTCGAACCATGGACCTCTATGGTACGCGCCGAGCGTGCTTGAGCATTACACCACGAAGGCATGGTAAGAAGGCGGGAGAAATACCTTAAATATCCTGAGCAAAGTAAACTGTTCTATGCTTTAATTACATTATCATGGGTATCCCACGCTTTTATTTTTCGCGATATAAAATTGTAGATAAATTCTAAAAACAGATAAATTCTGTAAATAGTCTGTTATTCGCATTAAACTATATGATCAATTTGTTTTCTCCTTTTAGAGCGTTAATTATCATATCAATTTTCAACAAAGTCTTATTATATAAAAACCTTTTTTAATTGTATTTTGTTTACAATACCTATTTCCGGCGGCTTGTCCTGAAAAAAACTGTATGTTATCGAACTCAATAATGGTTATGTCACGATTTTTTTCGCCTCTTGTTGTATCAACATTCAACTCTCGTAGCGCCATCTAGACTTGCTTCTGACAGCTAAGGGAAATTGAGATAAAAGTGAACATGAATTCAGATAAATGAACACTTTGTAGCTTTTTACTCCTCTCTCTTCATTTCAACTGTTAAGATCATCCGTGCCGAGAAAAAAGAATTGATTCTTAACAATTTAGGAGATCTTATTTCAAAATGTATCATTGTAACTAACATTTTTTAAAAAGTTAGTTGATGAGATAATTTAATTGATTTTCTGTACTCTTTTGGCACGCTTAGCAACTGAAAAGAATTCTCAATGTTTCTTCACATCTCTTGCGTGACATACATGTGATTACATACTATCAATTTCTAACGAGGAAGTAAAATACATAACGAGTTTTTCAACCTTCAACCTGCTTGAGGTAAAGATGCGATTTTTTGTCTTGAGATGTTTATTCAGATGCCGAAACGTCAGTGAGGCCGTGACTTGCCGTCACATGAGTATGGCAAGGCCCCAAAATTCAGTGAATTCCTCGACGATATATCCCCGCTTGGATTCTGTGGATCTTAGTGATGAGACCGCAGAATGTGATGCTGCTTTGAAAGAGTTAAATTTTAAAGACCACCGGGATGCTTACCAGTTCAAAACAACATGGGAAATCATACGAGCATTGACAATATTGAGCATGTGCTCCGTGAATTACTTGGTAGACAACAGCCTTTCGGTAAGTAAATATACCTGAATTTCCTGGATATAATTTTGAGAATTAATATCGCTGTGTTTATGTCATCATTTCCGAAGTAAAGCATGATATTCTAACCGGTGCGATATATGATACTGATGTGCATCAGAAATCTGAATTTTATATATATTTCTTAGCTACCTCAGTTATCATCTCTATTATTAAATAAAAAAAAGAATTGATAAAATAAGCTTTAATTTAAAACTCGTAAAATAATTAAGGAATTAAACGGATAAAAGTAATTTGTTATATAGTTTAATGGGTTCAAAAAAACTAAATAATGCTCTTTACAAAATTTATCTAGAATTTTTTATCACGAATAATAAAAGCTCGGCCCACCGTTGATAAATTTATGAAGATAATGTTTATACGTTTGACAATGAAATTCGATTATTCAGTTTTGTTACTTAGACACTAATACTCGGGCTGTAGATGAATTTTGTAAAGAAGATTATTTAATCACTTTTTCCAATAAAACTATATGATAAATTACCTTTCTTCTTTTAGTTCATTAATTATTTTACGGGTTTTAAATAAAGCTTTTTATTTTATGAAAACATTTTCTTATTTAAATTTTTTTATTATTATTATTTTCTTCTTTTTAATCTAAATCAAACTATTCCATTTAAAAATCATTTTTCAATAAAGAACTCTTCCTTTAATTCCAACAATTCTACTATATGAAAATGTTTGAAAACTATGTAGCGGTTTTCGGCCAAGAAGGTCTATCAGTCTCAAAACGTCATTTTGTGACGTTTCACTGTAAACGGCGAATCACTTTCTTAAATTGTTACCACCGAATATTATTACCCTGTATTATATTTAAAGGAAGTAAATAATGAAGAATCTGCATTAATGTATGTATATTTCTCTCATTGTGAAAAAATGACGGCTCCTTGAGCCATCAAATTTTGAATAACGTAATCCTCCATCTGAACATGGGCACCTGGACCTCCGAATTTTGAATTTCGAATTTGTTTTGTTATCTATTTCCTATTTTGTAAAACTCTAACGAATTTTTGATTAACAAACTCAATGATTTCAAAGCAAGTAACGGCAACACTGTACGGGGAAAAAAGAAAAAATTTATTTACCAAAATAATTCAGAAATTGCATTAAAAAAATTTATATCAATTTCATTTCAAAGTTTTCTTTCAGCTGCATCCGATGACGCAAACTGTAAAATTTATGAAGTTTTTAAGTTTTTAGTTTAGTTTAATTTAAAATTTTTTAAACATAAGTATGTACGAAAAAATCACTGTATTGTAATCCATTGCAATGTGTATTCATTACATTTTTTTAAAAAAATATATTTGAAAACATACAATTTTCCCTGTGCGAGCAACATTTGAGCACCATAGCTTATCAGGAAATAGTGGAAAATCCATGATACACTTTTAACCGTAGCGACAAAGCGTAAGCTACGTAGAAACTTATAATAATGGAAGAATCTGTATGTATTGCACGTATGTATGTTTGTCCTCGTTCTGTGTAAAAACGGAGGTAAATGGAGCCGCGAAATTTTGAAAGTACATAGTCCTCCACCCGAACATATGCAACTCGAAGCCTGAATTTCTTTTCTGCTTATTTTATGTTTCTGCGAACTTAAATTTTGATTAACAAAACCACAGATTTAAAAGCAATGTATTGCCAAACGGAAAAGTGTAAGATATTTAAGTTTCAAATTTAATCAGGAAGCTGGACGATTTAATGCCATAATTTTAATAATCTTATCAATCACTGGTTTATGATTAGAAATTTTGTGCACATATTTCGGTACTTTTGATACTGAATTTGTTGTCTTTACTTTATATTTAACATATTACAATTTAATTAAAATGAAATACTTACTTTGTCATAGACATAAAATTAGAATACGCTCTGGGCGCAGCTTCATAGATAAAGAAATTGTTTTTTTAGCTAATTTTTTTACTGAAAATTTATCTGTAATAAAAATAATCAAATAATATATTCTTTAAAAAAATAACATTTTAAAAGTTGAGAACGCAATATCAGTTATTAGACCAAAGGGTGGTAACCCTAGAAGAGCTAGGGTACCTTGTCAGTCTCAAAACGTCATTTTGTGATGTTTCACTATAAACGGCGAATCACTTTTTTAATTGTTGCCACCGAATATTATCACCCTGAATTATATTTAAAGAAATTAAATAATGAAGAATCTGCATGAATGTATGTATGTTTCTCTCACTGTGAAAAAATGACGGTACCTAGAGCCATCAAGTTTTGAATAACGTAATCCTCCACCCGAACATGGGCACCGGGAGGCCCGAATTTTGGATTTCGAATTTGGTTTGCGTTGTATTTCCTATTTTGTAAAACTCTAAAGAATTTTTGATTAACAAACTCAACGATGTCAGAGCGAGCAATGGCAACACTGTACAGAAAAAAAATTATCTCCAGCACGCGAAACTGTTTATCGGAAATTCTAAAGATATACTGTTTTTAAATATTTTGTGATATTGCTGTTGAAGTGAATTTTTTATGGTTGAAGTGCGAAGAACATGACATTTAATAATTAGCTAGTACACAAAACGTTAAAAAAACGCTCCTTTGGGCATAATATAAAATCTGAAAGCTTTGTTAAAAATTGTTTTAATGTATAATTAAACGTAATTTCTAATGTTTTTAAGCGGGAAGCATATCAATTCGTCATTTTATACCCATGCAGTGTTTATCAATGGTCAAAGTCTTCAAAGTCTGAACAACGGTTTCAGAGAAATCATGCGCGTAAGCAGAAAAATTATACTTTTGAAAAAAAAAAAAAAAAAATTAAAAGATTATAATTGCTTTTAAATCATGTAAATGCAATTTTTATCTTTCCTTTTTAATATTATTTTCTTAATATTAAAAAGGAAAGATAAAAATTTAAAATTTGTAAGTATAATTAATTATATATTTAAACAGTATTGAACACGCAATCATTATAATTTATTTGAAAAAATTAAAAGTAAGTAATTGAAATTATCCTATGACTTCAAATTTAATTATAGTTCTAAAAGTTCCAACGCCAGAAACACGATAGCTGGTCATTTTGTACGGAAACTGCATTTACTCAATTCATAAAAATTTCTTGAAATTTTAATCAGGCATTTAAGAGGAATCATGCACGCAAGCAGAATAATCACATTTTTATGGAACCTTAACTAAAAAAGAAATTATCTTGGAGTCTTGTAAACACATTACGTTCTTTAAAAATTAATTAAATTTATAGAGTTATAATTATTAATTTATACGGTTATAATTAAATTTATGGGGCTTAATTTCGTAATGCTATTTTAGTCCATAGAATAGCCATTTTGCATTCCATAAGACAATGGAGACAGATGCTACCAATTTTGATGGTGAAGTTGAGGCTATATTTATTCCTCTGAATCAATTAACCGATTGGAAGAGTAATTTCCCTCGGACTGTTATTTTGTCCGATCAGCTATCTCCAACAATAAATTTTGCACTTCCGAACGAATTTATGAATGTAGGAAGATTTTCAACACTCTGGCTGACTCAATTGTTTTGCAGAGGATTCCTGATCATCGAGGGAAATGAAAAAGTGGATTTCATGGCAAAGAAAGAAACGACTATGCTACAATCCACTAATAACCATATGAATTTAATTCTGCAAAACTCTAACTAAATTAGAAATTAAGAACAGATTTGTCTCCGACTTATCAAATGAAGCTAAGGGAAAGGCCTGGGAGTGTCTCACCAGTTCAAATCCAGTTATTTCAGATTTTCCTCGTCCTGTAGCGGTGGCGTTATTTCGTCTTCTTGACTGGGTACGATTGTCTGAAAGCTTATTTTTTTAAAACTCGACTTAAGGACTCTTCAGTCTGTACTCTTTGTAACTCAGGTTAGTCCATGGATAATGACAAATGCACTGCATTATTATTTGTTAATTCTATTGTTTTTAAGTATTGGGAAGCAAGATCAAGACTAATGGCTTAGTGGCCAAATGTCTGGCACTTGTATAAATAAATAGCAAAGATTGAAGCCATAATAACTGGTTAATTAAAATAAGCTACCCTACAAAATATACAGAGAGATTATGCCAATACTTTAGCTGTCCTATTATGCGAATATTTATATTATGTTATTATTTTATTACTATGAATGCCGTCCTAAGGTACCGCCAGCACGAACAGTTGTCCGGGGCGCCATAAAGAATATGCCTCCCGCCTCTCGAAAGAAAGCGAAAGTAATAAATACAAATTTTTCCAATCTGATGTGTTAAACACATTTGTGTCTTAAGTCCGAATATCACTCGGGTTCAGATTTAGACATTTTAAGCAACAGCATTTGTTACGGCTTTTTAGTCCAAAGGGGTAGTTTGCCCATATGGGCTATTAATTTCGTTTTGGCATTTTGCGTTGTGCACTATGAAACGGAGTTTCACTTTTCAAATTGCTGTCATCAAATATTAGAGCCTTGCCAATCCTTTTCTTTGGTATGCTCCATTTATTTAATTTTATGGGATGAGGTGGGACGGGAATTCAGAATTATTCAAATTTGCCCTAAGATTACGAAAACCCTAAACATACAGCCATAGTAAGAAGGGTAGATGCCGCAGCGACAATATACGTGGAATTTTATAAAGTAGACAAATAATACTTATAGACTAATTTACGAAAGAAGGAAATTGTTTACATTGCTCGTTAACATTTATAAGGTATTTCTCCTGCCTTCTTAGCACGTCTTCGTGGTGTAATGGGCAGCACGCTCGACGCGTATTCGAAAGGTCCGTGGTTCGAGTCCCAACAAGGACTTGCTCATGTTTCATCTCTCCTACTTTCAAAAAATACCTAATGTCTCTACAATGGAGCCCGAACTAAAAAAGGTGTTGGATGATGATTCTCCCTCACAAGAGTTTGACGATTGGGTTCCCTAACCCCCAGCCGCTCTTTAAAAAAGGGGGAGCAAATAAGGTATTCCTCCCGCCTTAGCATGCCTTCGTGGTGTAATGTCAGCACATTCGGCGCATATTCGAGAGGTCCGTGGTTCGAGTCCCGGCGAGGGCATCGCTCATTTTTCATCTCTCTTGCTTTCAAAAAATACCTAATGTTTGTACACATTATGCATAAAATTTTCTTTTTTTCATCTTTTTCTTTTGCATCTGATATTTGATGATCTGTTAAAAAATTATCAGCGTAGCTAAAATTTGGCATTACATATATTTCGTTCCTTTAACACCTGTTGCAGATGATGAAGTGGATACAACGTGCTTCTGGAGTTCGAGGACTTCGAATCTTTTTAAAGCCAGTTCTATACAACCAGTTCGTAGGAGGCGAGTCAACGACAGAAATTCGTGCATGTGTCCGGAGGTTGGCTGAAACAGGCATGAGGGCCATGCTTGCTGCCACTATGGAGGAAGATGTTGGTGAAGGAGGGTAAATATGAAATAGCCAAATAAATTCTCTTGATTTTCTTATAAGTAACCACGAGCTCAAGCCACGTTAAACTTCAAAGGACATATTACATCCCAGAGGAACGTGGCTGGTTTCTTTCCAGGACAGTGTAAGAAATTAACGTTAAGTATCTGCGATGAATTGAAAGAGATTTCGCTTACAACAATTAATTTGAAAGTAAAAGTTTTATTACTTTTGTCAAAATGGGAAACAATAAAATGCTTTTCCTCAAAACTTTAAGGGAATGAAACTGTTTAAATTAATATTGTTATATGTGAATAAATATAAATATAACAATACTATTAATACGAAATAAGTAAAAAAAAGGTCACTTTTTCCTGACCAGTTTTTTCACCACGGAAGAAAGTTGCTAACTCTGCTGAGAATGCACCATTTTCAATATCTTACTTTATGCTGATCCCATTTGCAATACACCAAACTTGCATGGTAGAAGGGATTGTCATTTATGAAATTTTACATGAGCTGTATAATGTATACACTGGTGTGCAAAAATTAAGAACCAGACGGTTTTTTCAATATAATTTTGTACAAAAGCTTTCCAAATCAACACATTTAATACCGTAAGATCCCCAATACGTAAGGACATGAGTAATGTAAGAAACACTTACTAAAAGAGAAATCAGAGGGATAAAAAGAAGCTTTATTGAAAAAGTAGCATGGAGCGCAATGCGCTTAAAGGCCAAAACATCCCTGTGATGGGTGTCCAGCAAGAAACATCCGGTCTTTAATAGGGGATATGATCTCCCCTGACTGCTAGGCAGGTTTCACATCATTTGTGCATGCTGGATATGTGGTTGTTAATGAGTTGTTGAGACACTGCTGCTCGTTCCTCTTGTAGCACCAATCGCAGTTTCGGAATCGTTACTGGCGATAAGTTACGTGCTGCCACGGGTCTCCCTAGTAAGTTCCGTACATGCTTGACGGGATTTAGATCCAGA
>KK117700.1:335024-352931 GCA_000611955.2 Stegodyphus mimosarum
TTTTTTTTTTTTTTTTTTTTTTGTAAACATGCACAAAGATTGGAACTGAGGAAGACACACTTTAAACGAATACAGAATTGTAAATGTTTTCCTTCTAAAAAGCTTCTAGTTAAATAAAATTAGCGGCATTGTTATAGTCCTTCTGTTGGCGTATAACTTGGACTCTTTCATTTTTAATTGTGGTCTACCAAGTTAAAAGCAGATGATGTTTGGCAATTGGATTTTTCGCGAATTTCTGAAACCACATGACTCAAACACCTTCTTCTCAAAACCGAACTATAACTGGGAACAGTGAGGTAGATCTATTTCAGCTTATTGTCATTTGACGTAAATCCTGAGAGAAAGCATTTAATTTGATGTTTCAATTTAAAACTACTATACAGGGGGAATCTGAAGAAGTGGGTAAAACTTTAGGGGATGATAGAAGGCAGCTATACGAGCAATATTCGTCATAAAATGAATGGTCGGAACGCAAGCGGTGAGAAATTAAAAGGTAATTTTCCACTATCACATTTAAAGAATTAACACTAGAATGAGGAAGAGAATATTTTAGGAAACATTTCATTAACAGAACATGCTCATAGAAATTGCTCAAAAGACTTCCGCCAGCTGTTATGCAGGCTTCACACCTGAGGGATAAGAACTGAGACACATTTGCGAAGACACCAGGCATTTCTCGAATATCGCCGGCAACAAAGGCGAACCTATCGACTTTGTTGAATATCGACCATATTGGTTCCAGTAAGGCACTCGTAGATTAGGCCCACATGGAAAAGTCCAAACATGAACGAGAGATCCGGCGATCCTGGTGGCCACGCTATGGGACCATCTCGAACAATCCAGCGCCCTGAAAATTTCGTGGTTTGTATAACCAACAGTCCTCTCGGTAATTTACGGCAGGAAAATGCCGCTGTCTGCGAGGACCGAACTTTATATTCCATTTATTTACAATGCCACTTAGCGGTTCGCCTTTTGCGTTCTGACCATAACCTCCTATGACGAATATTGCTTGTACAGCTGCAAGTTTTACCCATTTGTTCAGATTCGCCCTGTTTGCAATGCGAATATAGTACTTTAAATTTCAAACCAGTATATAAGCTTCGCAGATGGCAGGAAAAAAAGAGCATTAGCAAAAAGAGTACTAAAAGCTTCGCTTGTTTAACACTTTCACTACAGCGTAACCCCTATTGGGTAGCAGCAAAAATTCTGACCAGGCCGCGTCATTCGTATTCGGGTGACAGTTGAGTACTTACTTGGAAAAGTAAGTTTTCCGTGGAAAAAAACTCCCATTTGTGCGTAATATAAAATCTGAAGGCTTTCAAATTTTACTTTTTGTTAATAATTATGTAAGCCTCGGAAGGGGTTTCTTCTTCAATGCTATATGATTCTTTAAAAATTACTCTTTCAGATACTGTAAAAAGATGGGGAGACAATTTGAACACAAAAAAATTTCAATCATTTGTCACTACGGAAAAAATATTTGGAAAAGAATAAATGATTTTCAAATCTCAACTGAATACATGTCCAAGATGCTTCGTTCCAGACGTTCTAAATGCCTACGGTCGTAAACAATTAAAGCATGGCATAGCAGTGCTCGTAGCCTAAAGAAGATTTTCTAATAAACTCGCGTGGCAGTCAACGTTAAAGCAAACGATGTAAAATGCATAGAAGAATATTAATCATGTCAATTCGTCTGCCATTAACTCACCTTCTACAAAGGTTACAGATTTAGCATTGCACTAACAATCATGTTAATGGTTTTTAGTATGTGATATATTTTTTATAGGCCAAATGCCAATGCCAATGCAAAATGCCAATGCTTTGTTCTTTTCTTCAGCGCAAAACATCAGAAAATAGCCTAGATAATATATTCATTTGAAAACAGCAGAAATCCAGATTCATGGTTTTGGTGTGGTGCGGTGCTCGTAACATACATATGATTTTGTGTTAGATTGTATCCTATTCCAGTGAAACCCACTTCGCAGAATTCAATAATCTTTACAATTTCCATTTATGTTAATTTTGAGTAACACAAATAGTTAGTATAGAGTAGTTTCTATCTATGTTACTTCTAATTAACATGCCATATGTTACTTGCATCGTACTTTTAAGTAAACTTTACGCATTATTAAAAACAAATTTCTGAAATTCTTATAAATATTCAAACAAAGTATTTCTTGCTTAAAAAACAAAAGAAAGAATACCAAAAAAATCATTTATTACCCTAGCCACTTCCACATTGCAAATGCATATGTTTACTTTAAATTAAGAAAATCTCTATAACTAAAACAAGAAGACTCAGCATGTATGTTCTAGGAATTTATATTTATTTTAAATAGCCAGTTAAATTTAATTTTTAAGTTACTTTCCTAGAAGCCTTCATTCCCCTAATTGTCAGTGCCAGAATATTTAAATTTTGGTAGCGAGCGTAAGAAATGCAAATTCTACCAATGGGAGAAAAAGTTTAAATGTCGATGTTCTAGGTGGGAAAGTTAGAGAGAGTCTAGGAAATCTCTGTGCGTGATTGTACGCAAGCTTCCACTTAGCAGCATTGCTGGTTAGACGTGGCTTAGTAGCTATTATCTTGCTGCTACTACATTCATCTACGCGCTGTAGGATAGAGGATTGTATGAGCCCTGTAGTTTAATTCTACCACTTGTGAATATCTCCAATTTTGAGTTTCAGTTACCGCCCAATAAGAGGCGTAGTATGTTGGCGTCAAGTTGACGCATTGTAAATAATTTAAAGAGTTTAATAAACGGTAGTTTTAACTCTTCTTCGGTGCAATCGTTTAGACAGTAGAACGTTACTTCTGACGCCCGAACATCCTACTCGGATACAATGGCCAATAATCAGGACAGACAATCATCCTTACAAGAGACAGAAGTCGTAGACCTGATGGTGACAAGCCCATTGGATGGATTTGGCTTTTTAATACAGACGATGAGAGCAACAATTAAACCAGCAGTGGTGCTCGACGGTAAAACCTCCGTCACTTCATTGCTGGAATCCTTTGAGACGCACTTTCAGTTGTATCCGGTACCCGAAAAACAAAAAGTAGCTATCGCCTCGAGTGCGCTCCGAGGACAGGCGGAGTCCTGGTGGAAAGGGATTGGAAAATTCTTACTCGGGGAAGTCGGAAGCCTCACCTACAATTTTGAAAATTTCAAAGTGGCACACCGAAAGGCCTTCCCGATCGTGAAAGATCGTGCGAAACTTGAAGCCGAACTGTACAGCTTTTATCAACGGAAAGGTGAATACCTTATTGAGTTTATCCTGCGCAAAGTCAAACTAATGATTATGCTATATAGAAGGAAGTCCGAGAACGAAGTAATTGAAATTATATTACCAAGATTATTACCCGCAGTGCAAGATTTCGAGGAGCTGAGAAACCCACGAGTGCTGCAAGATCTACTCGAATTAGCCGTAAAGTTTCAGAATCGGCGGATAGCGGAAAATTCGAGATTTCCTGCTCAGGGTTACTATCAGCAGTTCTCCCGACAGCCGGCCGCAGAAAGAAACAAATACACTGGAGGAAAACGTTTTTTAACCGCGTCGTCAACAAGCAAGAATGAAAACAGTAAAACCAAAGACCGCCAGCACACCCAGCAAACATCAGGAGGAAAGACGAATTTAAACGAATAGAGAGGCCTGAGAAATTGAGGCTTCAGTCCCCCCTATGCATCGCAAAATCTCTCTAAGTTACAAATACCGTAGTAGTCAAGAATTCCCAACTATCGGTAATTCAGGTTCTTTTGAACGTTTTTATTTTGAACGAAGTAACCGTAGAAGCACTCGTGGACACCGGCGCGGAAGAAAATTTTTTAAACCAAAAATTCTATAGAAATTTCCAAAGAATAAGATTGTTTAAAAATTGTAGCACAGAAATCGTTGCCGCACAAGGAAAAGTTTGCGAATGTGTCAAGAAGCTATCGCTTAACTTTCAGGTAAAAAACGAAGTTTTGAAAGTTTTATTTTTTGTTGTTAAAAATTTGCAAAATAATGTAATTTTAGGTATAGAGTTTCTCAGGGCGGCGAACGCCACAATAAACTTTGCAGAAAATTATATTTTCTTGGATATGGTGCCAAAGGTGGTGGAAGAGGTAAATGTTCCAGATATCGATCTCCAGCATCTATAACGAGATGAAAGGGACAAGCTGGAAGAACTCGTAAGTAGATGTAATACGTTATTTCCTGAGAAGCCAGGAAATACACAAATTGTTACCCATGGGATAGAACTAAAATCAAGCGAACCTTGTAAAGCAAAACCTTATCGATATGATAAGGAGAAAGAATCAATAATAGAACATCACACAGAACAAATCTTAAAGGATAAAATAATTATTCCCATCAATAGTGAATATGCTAGCCCAGTTGTGCTATGCAGAAAGAGAAATAACTTGCCCGTTTCGGATCCAAAAGCTTAGCGATCGATTACCGAAAATTTAATAGCATGACTAAGTTCCCTATTTACCCTTTACCGGTAATAGAAGAAATAATACAGAAAATTAGGTCTACAAAATATATGACCACTCTTGGTCTTACTTCAGGCTACTTTTAAATAGCCATGAAACCAGACGATGTGAATGAAACAGCGTTTATTACAAAATCGAGCACTTATGAAGACACAGAGCAAAGATCGAAATAACCTAGAGTTTGCAGGCAAGCGTCCTCGAATACCGATGTGCAAAGAACCAGTTTGCCGGACAGTAAAAGAAAAAGACAAGACATGCCGTCAGTGCATCCTAAAAGACCACTCATCAGAGGCCAAAAAAGGAAAAGTCAATTCCTACCAGCGGACAGGAAGCAGAGACGGAAAGTCTCATACATGAACCAGTTGGCTTGGGCACAGTTCTGCAACAAACGAATGGCCGAATACCAAGCTAAAAAAAACAGAGATAAGTAAATTTTTCCATAAATCTTTTCTATTATGTAAAGTGCATGAAAATGTTTCAAATACGAAGTTACAGGATAAAAGTTATTGCCTCGGTTGAGCACTAAAGTTATTTCAGCTTTATTTGGCGAAAGCGTAAAGTATAGTGTATTATAGAAATGTTATGTTAATGTAAAGAACTAGTAGCTCGGTTTTGTTTGTCGAAAGACTATTTATGTTAACGCGCCAAAAGATCTAGCCTGATACAAGCAGCTTCGTATTAGTACTCATTAATGAAATTTAAGTTCGCACTTTTGGAGAAGAAAAGGATTCATTCAAGTAAAATTTTCATTTTATTCTCTATTGTCTTAAAAGTGTTTGTTTGTAAAATGTTGAAATACCTGTTGTGTTAAAGTAAATGATACTTTTAATGAAGGTTTAAAGCTCAAAAGAGCATATATAACATGTATTTAGTGCTAAAAATTCAAAATGTAAAAGTTAATGCATTAAAAGTTTAATATAGTCAATTGAGCTCGCTTAAAAGAAATTTTAGTTAAATCGAATCATGCGATTTTGAGCGAAAGCTTGCATGCGTTTAAGATGAATGTAGAAAATATTTGGTATGCATGTGTTTTGTAGGGCTCTCCACTGACACTCTAGTTAATATTCATGTTTATTAGCTCACAAAGAATTTATAAATGAATTTAGGGTGTGTCTAAGAAGGTTGTTATGTGCTAACAAGTCGATGTGCGTTTGGGTGGAGATTTGTCCACTATAACATAATACAGTTGCGTTTTCACACCACACATTGTGGAAAAGGGGATTAAAGTTTAAAATTTAAGCATGAATGTAATTTAATAATTGTGAATGCATGAAACACCGTAATGTGCGAAAAAACTGAGAAAGCTACGCTAAATGCAAAAAGGTTAGAAACTTAATAAAAGATTGTAGTGTGATGTTAGTGTTATTTATTGTTAGAATTATGCATTCATAAGTATTCCTTCCAGATGACTGGAAGTAGATGACTGAAGTCCAATTGAAAGGTGATGAAGAAAAGTGGAACAGAACTATGATGTAAAATCTCCTGGTGTTATAATTTGAAACTTTTGTATTTGAATGTGAACGGGGCTCTGGTCTTGTTAGTTGCAGAATTTATCAGTTTGGTACAGGTTTTTAAGGACCTTTATCCAAGTCTGGTAAATTCTGGCATGTACAAATGTAGGGATTTATATTTGTTTTAAATAACCAGTTTCATTTATTGTTAAGTACTTTCCTATAAGCCTTCATTTCCTAATTGTCAGTGCCAGAATATTTAAATTTGGTAGCTCTCGTAAGCAATGCAAATTCTACCAGTGGGAGAAAATGTTTAAATATCGATGTTCTAGTAAAGGGAAAGTCTGGGAAATCTCTGTGCGTAGTTGTACGCAAGCTTCGGCTTAGCAGTTATTGCTGGTTAGACGTGGCTTAATAGCTATTATCTTGCTGCTACTAGATTCATCTACGCGCTGTAGGATACAGGATTCTATGAGCCCTGTAGTTTCATTCTACTACTTGTGAATATCTCCAATTTTCAGTTTTGATTCTACTGTTTTAGTTACCGCCCAAGTAGAGGCGTAGTATGTTAGCGTCAAGTTGACGCATTGTAAATAATTTAAAGAGTTTAATAAAGGGTAGTTTTAACCCTTCTTCGGTGCAATCACTGTTTCTCCAGATTCTACAAAACAGATAGACAGTAGAATGGTATAAGGGAAAAGAGAATTTACACCTCTATCTTGCGTTCTATTCTCACATACGCCTCAACGTCACGAAGCGCTGCCTAAAAACAGCTTTGCATTCATGTAATATATCGCAAATTCATTTGGTGGCTGGGCTTGTGCAAATGCACGATAAACTCATATTTTCCACCTTCTCTCAGGTCCGAAATGTAAATTTAGCATTGGTTTTAACACTGAACTAAAAAATTTCTGATTCATCAATTCGCATGACGTGAGGCCGGAATTTACTTACTTTCTCCTGGATCTCATCGAACTTCCCTAGGCTTCCTACGCCAGTTTCCCGAGACAGGGGCTTCTTTTTGGTCTTTCACTTTGGACTTTTCATCAGGAAATCAAGCTATGGTTCTTCATGCACCTGAGGTACCGGAAATAGTGCAATTCTTGCTGATGTCAGCAGAAAAACAAAAATATCAAACTCATATATGTATTATTTTATATTATATAGAGTAAGACATATAATTATTTTGTATAGACGTTAGCTATTTTTGAAGCAGGCGAAGAGACAAATGTGCAATGCCCTTGACGGGTCTCGAAACTGAACGTCTCGAATACGCACAGAGTGTACTACCGTTACACCACGAACGGAAGGAGGGAGAAAATACCTTATAATTTTCACTCTACGCGATCCAAAAGGTTTGGAGATCAGGTTAACTATGACAAAAGAGGTGATGGCATTAGGAGGAATGCTTTCCAGGAGGAAGTTTTGTAAAAACAAGTTCGTATTTACGTAACAAATCAGAAAAACCCCGATTACCCATTTTTTTCGGGAGCATAAAGTGAAACGATCTGTTGGAGTAACCAACAAATGCGTGCATCAAAATTTCAAAAATTTTGGAAACTTCCAAATGAATATTATTGAGTATTGTTGCACAAATGATATTCATGTACTTTTGCAAGTAATGCAGCACTTGAAATTTCACTTGCAATTTCTGCTAATAGCTTAAAAACCATTTGCTTGGTAAAATATGAAGATGGGATTTTCCCAAACAGAACACATTTTTCACTGAGTATTAATTAACATAATGCTTCTCTATGGAAAATTTGTTGAAACGTTCTAAAACGATCTTTACAAATGATTGCGAACACAAGACTATTCTGGCACTGATTTTTCACTTGTCAACTTTATTTCGAGAAACTGCAAATACTCGTAATAGGAAAAAATGTAGCTGTCCGTCTGTTCTGAGTCGGGCTAAATAAAGACAGGAATAAAATGTTACAATCACTAATAAAGAAGACGAGAAAGTTGATATCGCAAATTAAATTTATACCTCACAAACTAAAGTTAAATCATAAAAATTCGTTCCGTTTTGGGGAAATTAATCTCCATTTTGCTCCAAACAAATGGTTTTCAAAGCTAATAGAATGAATTCCAAACTAAAATTTGAAGTGAATGAAAAAGGAATAGCAAACTAAAATTTGAAGTGAATGAATTGCAAACTAAAATTTCATATTACTTGTAACAATACAGAAATGTCATCTGTTGCCCTACTATCTATTCTGTAATCTCTATAATTTTTGAAAATTCGTTGCGAGCGGCTTTTGGATCACCCGATATATGTATGCAGAAAAGTCTTGAATTTCTTTTTGTTCTCTTATCATTTATTTTTTAATCAACTTTTCAGAATGAATGGTAGACTTATAATATGTGTGTGTTTTTTTCCTCCTAGAGATGAGAATGTGTACGACAGTAATTGTGAGAGAATATTGGAATCAATAGAAATAGTTACAGAAGAAGATACTCGTTCTCCAATGATACAGTTAAAGCTTTCAGGATTACTGTCAGCAGATCTTTTGGTAACTACATAAAAACCTTACTTCTCTTTAAAAGATTTTAAAGTACAGTGAAACCTTGGTTTATAAATTTAATTCGTTTATGAAGACCGTTTGTTATCCAAAATGTTAATAAACTCAATCTATTGTCTCAATAGAACGTAATGTAAAATATTAGAACTATCTTGGTTTCAAATTTTCTTAAGCAATGCAGATTCTTTGTCATACTTTTAAGAACCGATGGTTGCCCAAAATATCAAAAAACCATAATCAAATTCGTCAATTTTAAGCCTAATAATAATACTAACCACAAAATAGACAGTCCTAGAAATTCTCGTCCTGACAAAAACAAAATAACGTCTTCTAACGGAAACAGTTCCTCCTTTCATTTGCTTTGAGCCGAGCACCAAGTACTTCATTAATTGGACTAAAGAATCACTCTTATCTCACAGCGAGGTTTTGAGTCCTTAACTGCGCTTGATGGTAATTAATTCATTGCTAGACCACAGATGGTGCGTGTCAAAAACATCGCCGTAAGATTATTACAGACGAAATAGTCGCGAAGAAGACAGCACATAAGAAAAACAACGTCGTACAAAACAGAAAACATTGTGGGTTAAATGAAAGCAAGGAAAAATAAAACACTGTTCTATGGGGAAAAAAAGGGAAAAGGAAAATCTTAAAGGTTTCAGATTTTCAGATTTTAAATTACGTCCTACGTTTTTTAACATTTTGTGTGTTACCTTTTTTTATTAACTATCATGTTCTTGGCACTTAAACTATAAAATTCAGTTCAAGACAATATCGCAAAATAATTTAAAAATGAGCATATCTTTAGAATTTCCGATACGCAGTCTCGCGTGCTAGAGGTAAAAATGTTTTTTCTGTACAACATTGTCATTGCTTGCTTTGAAGTTCTTGAGTTTGTTAATCAAAAATTCGTTAAAGTTTTACAAAATATGAAATCGATGATAAAACAAATTCCAAATTTCAAGTTTGGGCTTCCAGATGCCCATATTCGGGTGAAAACGTTCAATATTCAAACTTTAATGGCTCTAGGTACCAATGTTTTATCACAATACGAGAAACATACATACACTTACGCAGATTCTTCATAATTTAATTTCTTTAAATATAATACAGGGCGATAATATTTGGTGCAACAATTTGAAAAGTGAAACAACACTTTTAGTGAATCGAGGCAAAATGCCAAAACGAAATTAATAGTCCTTCTGGGCAAATTGCCTCTTTGGACTAAAAAAAAGCATCTACACATCATCACATGAGGATATCATCACAGAGATATATTTTTAGATTATAAACGTTTAAAATGCATGTTCGCATAATGCGAGCTCAAGACAAAATACGGAAAAGTTTTGTCTCTGTGATTCATATTTTTGAATAAATTAATAAATGTTTACTGGAAAAGCAAGAGGAAAATTTAAGTATTCGAAATCTGTAGATGTGTAGAAATTAAAGCTACTTGTAATAGGTAACAAAACTTTTAATTTATGTAGTTAACGATTTGAAGACAACATTTGATTTATCTCTATTATGAACTTGTGTTAGTAATTTTTTCATGAAAAATATAATATAAGATAGATTAGGGGAAAAAAAACTTGTAAGAGTTAAGTACATAAGTTTGAAATTCTATTAATTACTATACGTAGCTTTTTATTATTGATTACTATACGTAGAGGGTCTGTCCAGAAATTAAAAAGACTGATTCCATAAAATCCATTCATTTGAAGGAAATTTTACAGACCCTTAACATTCTTCAAAATAGCCTCCTCCTGCATTGGTGCACTGTTGAGAACGACTCTGCTATCCATTGACGCCCGCCTGGAAGTCTCCAACTGGAATGCTGTTCAGAAAGTGCATTACGTGCGCGATTCGATTCCTTAACCTTTCCTTGTAAAAATATGCATTATAACTGTCTGTCCGGGTGGCACGAACTCTTTGGGCCCTATTTCTTTTATTCTCTTGATGTCAAAGAAGGCAATGAGCATGGATTTCAGTTTTGATTTGCGAGCCTCCTTTTCACTAGTAGATTGTGGCGTGTGCCACTTTGCACTCTGTTTCTTTGTTTCGGAGTCACACTGAAAAAACCATGTTTCGTCAGCGGTAATCACTGGCTTAAAAAAATAAGGGTCACCTGTTACACACTCCAGCAATTCAGGCGAAATCGACTCATGGTTTTCTTTCTGTCCGTCGGTCAAAATTCTTGGAACCAGCTTGGCATAAATTTTTCGCATCTAAAGTTCTTCCCTGACGATTTGATGCACAATCGCTTTTGTAAGTCCCAACGTCTCCGCAATTATTCGGTCATTTATCCGACCAATGAGTGCAAAAGAGCTTTAATTTTAACTACATTGTCTGAAGTTCGAGAACTTGATGGACCCCAAGCGCGTTGTTTGTCATTTATGTCTTCTCTTTCGTCTTTGAAGAGCTTTGTGCCACCTAAACACTTGAGCCTTTCGGACACTAACTTTGGACAAAGAATTCTTCCCTTAGGCTTCTTGTAACATGGCAAGTGTTTTAGTAGCCGATTTATTTCGTTTTACACAAACGTTATGCGTATCACTGATCTACACCCGGCTGCATCCTAAAAACCTGACGCCACTTTCAAATGCATGTCTGCTTCACGAGCGATCCGTGCGCTGCAGTGGTTCAAGGCCAACTGACTTCGAACCATCGCACGGTAGCTCTTGTGATCTTGTGATCTTCAATCTACGACTAATATCGACTTCTATGAGTCTTGATTAGTAAATCAAACTGATTGCCATAGGCCAATAGCGGTAGTAATTAAGAAATGATGCCCTCTGGCATCAACACCCGGAGGCGAGAAGGATAAGCACAATCAGATTAGCAATATTAAACTGGCATTGTTACATCAATGGCATTTGAACTTGAACTCAGGCAATAATCTTTAGAATTGCAGGAAGCAGGAAATCATTCTGTTAATGCATGGCCTACTACGGTAATTTTATTCCCGACATGGCATAAATCAGCAGTTTTAAGGCAAAGAAATTTAAGCAAAAATAGGCAGGATGTTCGTTTAAACTTAATTAGCAATTAGCATACAAAATCAAATCGTTCTTAATCATGAGTTGATAGCAACTACATCGTTGACCTCGTAGCTCAGAGTGAGCTGTTACATTATAGTCTCGAGACTACGTTGAAAGAGTCACATGACTTGTGAAAGCCAATCCCAAACTTTAACAAGGTCGTTATCCCATTGGTCAAGCACTGGTCACATGTCGAAAGACGATAATCTTATTTTTACGAATTATACATAAACTGCTGTGAATACTAAGTTATACATAATTACCCCCCCAAATGTGTGCGTTGCGCTCTGGGACATAATTCAAAGGATTGCCCGGACCGTTATAACAAAGATAAGCCTCTCGTTTGTGTGAACTGCGGTGAATCACATACCGCCAGTTTTAAAGGATGTGTAAAGTTCCCGAAGCGGAAGGAAGAAAAATCAAAAACATTTAATAACAGAGTCATAGAGGGTAAGTCATATGCTCAGGCTTTGTCCTCGGGTATGTATACAGATACCATAAGCGAGGCCAAAAAAGTATTCTCTGACTTGGCTGCACTTGTTTCAATCATAAAAAGTGCAGGATTCTTACAAATAACCCAACAAATAACTCAATTGAAGGAAACCAATCAGGAAAATAATAAAAGCGTAACTAGTGATAATGGCCATACATCCAATTAAAAGAGCGCCAGTACAGGTCATGATTTGGAATGCGAGATGCGTTCTTAATAAACTTCAAGAACTTCAAAATTTCCTAATAACAAATGAGATTGACATTGCTCTCATTTCTGAGACGCATGCCAACCCGAGCCATCGCATGAACATCCCAAATTATAGATGCTATCGGTGCGATAGACTTAGCCACAAGGGTGGCGGCACAGCTATCTTCGTCAGAAATTCGCTCCAGTCTTGCTATATTGACGAAGTACGCCTGAATGGGCTGGAACTCATTACTGCTTCTGTTTTACTGCCTGCCTTTGGCATTGTTTATTTCAGCGCAATTTATAATTCACCCAAGCACTCACTTGACGATAACATCCTAGCAGAATTGCTGCCCTCAGACAAACCCATTATCTTAGCAGGAGATTTTAATGCTAAAAGCCGTGAGTGGGGCTGCAGAAAATCAAACGCTAATGGTGACACACTCTTCAATTTTGTCAACAATTATCCTGTGTACTTTTATGCGCCCACAAGTTATACTTATTTACCATCACAGGTAAATAAAGGTGATATTTTGGACATCCTTGTCACAACTGTCTCCATTCCAGTTTTCTTAGATGTACATATGGACTTAACTTCGGATCATGTGCCGGTTATTGCTACTTTAGGCACTCAGAAAAGTGATGATACGAAAATTAAAACCATCACCGACTGGGATTGTTTCAAGCAATTTCTTCGAGAAAACCCGCCAGATACGGGACCCCTGCGGACTACAACTGATATTGACCGTGCGATTAATGCACTCACGGACCGGATTAACTGTGCCTTCACGAATGCTACTCGTAAAATCCCGTGCGAACAAAATCCGGACATTCTCCCCCGTCATATTCGTGAAGATATCAAGATACGGAACAGATTACGCAAGCAATGGAACCGCTCGTGGGACCCGCGTATCAAGAAAGAACTTAATAGATTAAATAAGCAAATTAGAGTCCAAATAAAGCAATATCGTATTGAAAGGTGGAATGACAAAATCGCCAGCTTCAATGAACCCAACCACGAATTTTGGTCATTTACTCGAAAGCTCAAGCGCAGCTCACCAGTAAATAAGCCCATTTCCGATGGGAACAAAATCGCTCTTACCAACAAAGAAAAAGCCGATATGTTAGCTGAACATTTCGAAAAACAATTCCTGCCAAATGAGAATCCTTGTGATTACTCTTTTGTTTATGATGTTCGCTACTGCGTTCAAGACTATCTCACAGGTCCATCTGTGCGCAACAAGACGGAGTTCACATCTCCATTTGAAATTTCTGAAATTATAAGGAGGTTAAAGAATCGGAAAGCCCCCGGGTACGACTCTATTACTAATTTTACCATCAAGAATTTACCTATAAACATTATTACCAAATACGCAAGTATTTTAAATGCATGTCTGCAGAATAGCTATTTTCCAACAAAATGGAAAACCGCAAAAATTATAGTTATCCCCAAGCCTGGAAAAGATACTACAAAGCCGGACGGCTGTCGCCCAATTAGTCTGCTACCCGGATTGGGTAAAATATATGAAAAGGTGATCTTGAAACGCATGGAAAAATATCTTGAAAAGCTCCCTCCCGAGCAGTTTGGTTTCCGCAAGTCATTATCTACTACAAAGCAGTTAGTCAGATTAGTGGAATTCATCGGCTCTGCTGTTCATAACCATCAAAAAGTTGCCCTCCTCATGCTGGACGTGGCGAAAGCTTTCGACCGCGTCTGGCATGAGGGGCTTATCTTCAAGCTAATTGCAAATGACTTTGATCGGGAGATGACTTTACTTATATACTCATTTATTAAAGATAGAAAATTTTTTGTTAATATCGGACAAGATACTTCTACGCAGAGAAGATTAAATGCCGGCGTGGCCCAAGGCTCTATTCTTGGCCCAATTTTATATCTATTTTATGTGTCAGATTTCCCGAAACCATTTACTGGATTAAATAATTACCTGGGGTGCTACGCCGATGATACGGCGCTGGCGGTGAGATCCCTAAGTCCGGCCATTGCAATTGCTAAACTTCAAGAAACAATTCCGCACATAGAGCATTGGTGCACCAAATGGCGAATCGCCATAAATGCAACTAAATCGCAATTACTCATTATTAGCAAGAAGAAGGCTAAAAAGTCCTTAAATGTCAGACTTACCCTTTTCGACGTAGAAGTCCCAATTGTAAAAAAGGCCAATTACCTAGGTGTGGTTTTTAATCACAAATTTACGTGGACTGATCACTTCAATCACATCCGAAACAAGACCGTAATTGTTATGAAAAGCCTTATGCCGCTTTTAGGAAAGTATTCGCAACTGGATTTGTTACGTAAGAAGCACCTTTATACGGCAATAGTGCGCCCTATTTTCTCTTATGCCTCCCCGGCCTGGGCAGCTTTTACATCACGCGACCTCTACAGAATACAAGTTATGCAAAACAAATTTTTACGGCTGATTACGAATGCCCATTACTTTGTGTCCAACGATATGTTACACAGAGATTTAAAGATTGAAACTGTCAAAGATTATCTTCTTCGAATTAATGACAAGTTCTTCAACAAGGCTCTCACTTGCCCACACCTGGAGATCTTCAACACCCTTGACTATGAAATTCTCATAGAGGACAGATATATCAGACCTTATGCCGCACATATATGTAATTTAAACTTTCCCGCGTAAAGCACTTGACACTTACTTTTGCTAGCTATTTGCTGGTCTGTACGTAATGTATATATTCTACTTATTCAACTTTATTTTCACTATTTTTGTATTTGTATTTTTATCATTGCATATTTGTATTTTTATCATTGCATATTTGTATTTCTTTATGTTTGTATTTTATATTTGTGTCTGTATTTAATTTCATATTATGCGTTTTATATTTCTTGCGCTCTAGGCCATTTGTCTGGTTTTGCGTTTTCTCTCTCCTAGTCGCTGCGCCGATTGTGATCATTTTTGGTTTTTCTAAACCTGGTGATGCATGGTCACCCCCCCCCTCCTTTTTCGTGTATGTATTTCACCTACCTGGACCTACCCATATCATGTGCCTTTTGGGCAAATTATCAGGAGCCGGACACATCGTGCAATTGCTACGATATTCCGGCAATACTTGACTGGATTGGACTGGACTGGAAGTTATACATATTTCACAGTTATCTTGCAATTACAAGCACTGAAAACACTTATTTAAATGATTTTGGCAGATCTTTCAGATGAAGTAACCCTATTGGTTATCGATGGTCACGTGATCGAAGAAACAATTTTTCGTTAACATTGAATAAGTAAAATAATTGTAAAATAATCAAAGTCCATAAGCTTTGTCAGGAAAAAATAGCAAAGTTCATAAGCTTTGTCAGGAATATGCAAAATAAAAATATTTACACTATTTACAGTTTTTACCACCATAATACATCGTGGTGAATCGATCGTGGACGTTTGACAACCGATTCCACTGTGGGATCATAATCTGTTAGTTGCCTAATTGCAGCATATGGAGAATTTTTTATTGCTTCGAAAAAGTTATGAGCTGTTATGAGAATTTGATTGTGAATTGGTTCAATTCCTAATTCACAACCAAATTCTCATAACAGCTCATAGCTCGGTAGCTCTATAGCTGACTCTATAGTTAACAGCTTTCACCACCAGTACCCTCTGCAAACTCCGCCCCCTTTGGCCTTTTTTTTTTTTTTTTTTTTTAGCGAAAAATTCAGTCGCATTACTTTCTGAGCAGACACTGCAGCTTTTTAATTTCTACTCTTTTTCAGATTTTGTGCTATTGTATATTCTACCCTTTAAATTTCTCTCTTCCTTTTTCAGTAAAATTTAATAGTTTATTCAAAAATAGAAAATGATAAGAAAAAATATTCCTTATTTCTTCTTTCGCTGGCTGTTTAAAATTTACATCAATACTTTGTACACGAGTTCGTAACACAAAATCAATTAAAGTCATTAAATCTAAGACAAAAAACGTTAAGTACAAAATTAAACAGATTAAAATAGACGAAAATAATTTCATTTTACCGCAACCATGCGATCGAGAGTGGACGGCGTGAGTCAAAAATCATGAAGTGAAAAGGAAGAAATGTTGCTGTTTAGATAAGAACTTTCCTTCTATATAGAGCGAAAATTCTCATCCAGACAATAACATTTTCTCTCATTCAGACAATATATCAGGTAACTCTCAAGGCCATCTTCGTCTGTTTTTCTCTATGTCTAGTGCGGTGATTCTCAACCTTTTTCTGTCGCGCCACGCTTTTAACGATTTCAAAATTTGGCGGCACACAAAGAAAAAGATAAGTTTTAAAATTGTTTACTTACCTATAATACACTGTGTAAAATAGTTTATGATAATAATTTTGAATGTAAAATAAAATAATATGTACTACAAAAACAGCAGTGCGTTTGTAAAGCGATTAATTAGAAGTTAATAATAAGTATACTTTTACTGAGAAACTTGAGCTTGATGTTTTTTAATAATTTCGTTTGTATTTGGTCGTAAAAATGACAATGCTACTCCCATATTGTCTTCTACATTTAACGGTCTCTATCTTTTATTCGCTTTTATGTTGGTTAATACTGAAAATCCGAATTCACAGAAATATGACGCAGAAAACTGTAATAATATTTTTAAAGCTTTTTTGGCCATCATGGGATAATCACTTCTAACGTTAATCCAACATGAATTAATTCATACTTCCGAATATTTTAAAATTAAATCTCTATTATTAGAAAGCGAAATTAATTCTTCCTTTTCATTCAAAGCTAATTCAAATACAGAAGTATTCATTATCACAAATGGATTATGAACCCAATCAATTTTTTTTATATCTAAATTTGAGAAATAATGAATAATTCTCTCCTCTGATGTTGTCAAATGGTCAATGACAACTTTCTGAATAGTTCTATTAAAAACTTTTGGAACTGACTCAAACTTTTCCAAATTGCCTTTCTGAACTTCATTCTGCCATAAACATGTTTGTTTTTTGGAATCCCACCAGTTTATCTGTTGAGCTTAATATATTCTCTTTCGGCCCTTGCATACTTGAATTTATGTTATTAAAAATAACAAAAATGTCTGACAAGTAAGCTAATCTCCCATCTGCTCCAATCAGAGCTTCTCAATTTAAATTATTTACTGAACATACGCTAAAATGCTTCGAATTGCACTCTCAAAAATCAGCACCAAAATCGGCTTGGATACCACAATTGACACTTATTAATGCCTTAAAAACCGAATTTCGGCAATTCTCATGTGTACCGTATACTAGGATTAAAGCCGTTATAATTACTATATACATATCTAAAATTTGCCGGCATACAAAAGTGCCGCGGCTCAGTGGTTGAGAATCACAGGTCTAATGAGTCTCGACTTTGCTAAGACTCACTAAGCCTCTATTTCCCTCAAAATTTATTCTATGCCTTTGTTGTTTTCTACGGTTTAAACTTTTTCTAAAGGAAAACATGGCATTATCGTTAAAAATACTGTGCTATATTTTGCTTGCTTTACTCACATTTTGTACAAATTTCGCGGATCAAAGAACTAATTTCATTTTCTCTTCCTTTCTCTTCTTCTGAAGACATTTCGTTTAAATCGTCTTTTATTACTGATTCTGAAGGTGTTCTAGTAACTTCTCTACGTGTACAGTGATAGTTTTCACGCTCTTGGTGTACAGTGATCGTGTACAGTGATAGTTTTCACGCCTAGAAAGATAATATCGTAAGAAAAAACAAAACAAAATCCTTATTCTCAAAACTTTAG
>KK117700.1:354159-389279 GCA_000611955.2 Stegodyphus mimosarum
GCAATCATAAAAATAGTTATATATATATATATATATATATAAATCAGTGGTTTTCGAGAATACAGTGATGACAGTGGTTAAATAAATTGCATATTAAAATCGAGTTTTTGTCTCCGTGTCTCTACTAAGAAGCTTAAGTTTCTCTCTGCGTTGACTACGTTTCTATCAGACCATTCATCTTTCCCAAGATATCTTCATCGATTCGGTTGTAAGGTTTTAGTTAAACTAACCAAGTTTTATTTTAATTTAAATCTTTCTATCTCCTCTCTGTTTCAACTTCCCGTCAGAAGAAGCGCGCGTTTTCAGCTTATGCTAATTTTGAAGTACAGCCAAGTACTATTTAAACCAGAGGTAGAAACCTCTCGGTGTGAGAGAGCTTAGTCTCGGATCACGGTCAGTCTGCTCGACGTTCGCCTGACCAGCTAGCAGCTAAATTTATAAGCCATAGTGCTCACTACGTGATTGCATATTGAAACAAATTGAAGTGCGCTAGTATTAGTATATCTTACTACGCACCCTTTTAGTTAGAGGCCAAACTCCGCGAATTGCTCTGTGAGCAAAGTTTGATTTAATTTCTATTTAGATTTAGTTTAAATTTATTTGATTGTTAAGTTAGGCCCAAGTGCGGTCTTTTACTTTCTGTATGTCTCCCGAGTTGGGAAGTGTGTAAATAATAGTGATTTAATAAAAGAGGATTTTAAATCCCTTTCAAGTGCAGTTATTCTCCAGCACAGCATCTACACCAGAACACAGCTAAGTTTATCAGCTCACTGTTCCAGTTCAGGACTTGAGACTTGAGGATAAGGACCCTATTAAAGACTTTACCATGTTTCCTAAGGCTATGCACAGAACACTCAGTCCTGATACGGTAATACAGAACTAGATATTACTGAAAGCGCCCGGCAAGAAACGCCGGATCATTATGCCTTTTCCCGTCGTTTTACCAAACATTTTCACTTGACCACGCCATTTGATCAGTACTGGGAACAATGGACTTCACATCTATTAAGAGCCAAAGAAGCTAATACTAAACTGACTAAAATATTGCAGTTCTGTAATGAACGAAATTCATACTGATCAACTAGCCAAGCAAGCCATCATTGCATAAAGCAATTTATAAGTTTTTACTTATTTGTGTACTTTTATTTAATTATTAGCCCGAAGGGGCATTAACACCAGAAGGGCTATTAGTCTCAAAACGGCATTTTGCGTCGAATCGCTATAAACGGGGGCATTACTTTTCAAATTGTTGCCACCAAATATTTTCGCCCTATATTAGAGAAATTAAATAATGATGAATCAGCATAAATGTATATATGTTTCTCGCATTGTCAAAAAACATCGTTTAACTAGAAAACGTTCTTACATGCCTTTGTTTTACACTTTTTTAATCCGATTTAATCCGAAGAAAAGGAGCAAGAATAAAGAGAGGAAATTGTTTCTTCTGGCCGAAAGAAAATTTTTTCTTCTAAGGAAAGAATACAGATACAGAACAGGGCTTATATAGTAAGGAATAAGTATAATGTAAAATGGAGATAATATAATAAGGAAAGAAAAGAGGTAATATAATGCAGAAAGAAATACTTATTATTCTTTCAGAATAGGAACAGATGTGACGTCATTTTTTTTTTCAAGGTCTTTAGATGTATCCGATAGTGAAAGACTGCGTTTAATTTCCTACGATTTCTATTTGATTCCAGAATCTGACATCTTCATCACTTCACACAGTAGAATTTTTCACAATGACAAATTAAATTTTGATTTAAAATTTCATCATTGTTTGCAACTGTAAAATTTTTTTTAAAAAAATTGAAGGATTTCTCTAGAGCTATCAAATTTTGAATAATGTAGTCCTCGTTATGAGGGTTAAAAGTTAAGTAAAACAAAGTAATCTTAGTTTGGTGAAGATTTTAACTAAACTGTAGCGATTTTGAGGGCGATCAGACACAGGTCTCTCTTTTTCAAAAGTTTTTGTTTTGTTTTGCTTTTGTTTTTCTCCTGAGGACTATTAAGAGACGATTAGGCATTTTGGAGAGAAGAACCTAAAAAATCAGTCGCGGCTTTACTGAGATTCAAACCACAGACCTTCCATTTACTGTAGTCCATTACAGCCATTTTTCTCCTTTAGTCCACTACTTTAGAATATTAGTTTTTCTCCTTATGGCTTGTCTCGTAACGTTGGTAACGATTTCTAAAGAAAATAGTCAACCCTAATTCACTGAAATATCCTCTGTGCTGCGACGACGACACATGTTTCGATCGTAAATGAGGGAAGGTTACTATGATCTTGATGTGCCCTTTTTAAAGTAATAGATTATAGATGGATGTGCTTACCGCTTGCAGAACAAAAACATACACAAAAAAAAGCGATAATTTGTACTTTTCCTCATTTAATAGATACATGGGGATAGATGAGAAATCCAGTCGACTAAATCCAAATAGTGAGAAGTTGTCTCCCACCTTATTTATTTCGGGACAGTATTAGAATTTTTGGAGTAATCATGCTTGAAAACCCAAACATGCTTTCGCAGGGATTCGAACCACGGATATTTCAACTTCCATCCGGATGTGCTAACTACTTACACATCAAAATGCAATAATTCCCGGTAATTTATTTCAGCAAAGCCTTTAAAGAAACTGGCTAAAAGTGACTTCGTTAATTCAATAACTAAGTGACTTAGTTATTGAATTAAATTTAAGAATAAACCGGATAAGAATATGATGGATAGTAACTTACAAAAATATAATACTATACTGTATAATAACAAATAATAAATATATTTAACAAACAATAAAAAACAATAAATATTTAACAACTAATAAAACTTTATCTTTTATTGAATTCCTACTATTAGCTCACCCTCTCCCTACATCTTGTTCAAATTGTTAATTGTTAATAAAATACTTTTTATTCATCCACTCAAGTTCAAATACATTTTTTTAAACTTGTAGTGGGTGATTTGATGGTAATACAGTTTTTTCACATATTAAAATTTTTTAATTTTAAACAATTTAAAGAAAAATTTTTTTGTTGACCTAAGTAGGAATTGACTTTAAAAAATTTTTTTATATTACTTGTTTATAATGTCTTGCTTAATCTATTTTAAATTTGCTGAAAAGTAAATAAATTTGATATATTTCTAATTGTCTCACATCTTTATTAAATGTATTAATTTTTTTTTTAATTCATAGGCCGCTCTTGGAAATATTTATACTACGAGTCCAGATAAAGTTCGCTTGATTTCGTCACTTTCCCAAGAAATTACAGGCCAAAATATGCATGTATGTATGATTCGACAATAACGAATTCTAGTCCTTAGAAGAATTTATGTTTTGTATTAATTGATTTTCATTAATAAAATGCAACTTTTGAGCGTAATGTCTATAGTAAAGTAGTGTTTTTCAGTTACGTGATTTGGTAACAGTTATTTATAGTTATCATTCAAAAGAAAAATATCTGACAGTACACGTGTTTTAAGAGAATCTTTTCAGATTTTCTGGGTCGTTATGATAAGTTACATCAGGTATTTGCATTTATCATTCACGCGCTTTGGCAAGTTCTGCCGATGCTTGAAACATAAAATCTTTAATTTATCTTACAGGCTTCATCGACCACAGCCATTTCTCATAGGACTGCTATTCGGCATCTTTAATTTATATCTCAGATTGAATCAATATATGGTTGCTTGATAAAATGAGCAATTTAAATGTAGTAGAAGAACTTAATAAAATTAATGCTTCATTTTATTTTTGAAAATTCTATATTTAATTATAATAAATTAAAATGTATTTGATTTATTGTATATCAAACGGTCTAAAACATTTTTACGAAAATTGAAACATTTTTTTAATTAATAATTCATATTTCCAATGTCAAACAGTATGTACAAGTATCTACAGGATTTTTTGGTAACTTTTACGTTTTATTCTTATAATGGTAGCACAATAACCCTAACAAGCGGTATGATATGAAAACACGTGTGTTATTTTTATTATTAAGTTTATTGTTATTCAAGTGGAAATGTAAATGTTTGTTTATTTATATCCTCATCGTATATAGCTTCACTGACAGAAATATGCAGTGCGTTTCTCTGAAGAATCTCAGTGTTTTCTAGGAGTAATTTCCCGAAAGTTAGGATGGTTCAAATTTTTTTCCTATTTAATAGAATATATATTTTAACTCCCTTTTCCCGTCCCCTCTCCCAAAAAATCGCTGCACTATTAGAACACTGCTTGATCTGAGGAAACCATGTGAACAAGCACCACAGGATCGAATGTGCAAGCTACATGAAATCATGACTAACAGTCAAATAGTGATTCGCTGATGTATAGAGAAAACATGCAATTAGGAGAGTGTATCAGAAGCAAAGCTTGACATAAATAATTATGATTGCAGTCATATAAACCTTTTAAAGGGCTTTGAATTGAGAGCTCCGAGTTGATCCAAGCTCCGTATTGCCACTCATTGGGTCGGAAGGGCGTAACAGTCCACCGATATTGCCACCATTAGTTCATTGGATTAGTTCACTCATTCATAATCCAGTGGTGCACTTGGCTTTCAGTACTCTAGGGTGGTTTTCGTGGCACAGAAATAGTATATTAAGCTCATATACTAGGCATGGCTATAAAGTTGAATAATAACGTATGAAATACACACGCACGGCCGACGAAGTGCGGAAAATATACTTCATAATGTCTCAGCTTGGCGTAGAGATAGACAATATGAATTTCTGTCAGAAACAATCTAGCATAAAATGGAACAGAGAACGAATTTTAAGGTCTGTTTCAAGCGAAGTGTTAAATCTACGAAGGAAAGTCATGGCACGCTAAAATAACTTTACGGGGATAAAGCTATGTTTTTAAAGTGTTTAAAGGTTTAAATGCTTTTGGAATGACGGCATTCCGCTGAAGACGCTACTCGAAATGATAAGCCTACGGTTTTTCGTAGAGATGAAAACATTGCAAAAATGAAGAAGGTGTTAGCCAGATAAAGCAATTATGAATGCTAACGTTTATGATGATGTTTTAGCAATTTTTGGCACGGAAAAATGAAGAAGGGGTTTGCCAGAAAAAGCAATAGTTAATGCTAAGGCTTATATTGTGGCATTTTTTGCCAACGGCATGTTGCGTACGTCCAGAATACGTTGAAACTGACTCTTGATTCCTTATCCATGGTGATTCCAGACCACCTTCGGCCCTCGTCTCTGTATTGTTATTGAGACTTGCCTGACAACATTATAACAAGTCTCGCACGATCGAACCTGTCGTTGGAACAGCCGTTGGCACTCTACAGGGGACATCACGACATTGCCCAGTTCCAATCAAATTTTAAAGGAGAATCTTCTGGAGGACAGGTTCAAGGATCTCCCGTTCCCTGTCAACAAACACTGGAGAGGAATTCCAGTTCACCGTGTATTTTAAATGCCCCTATACCGCAAAAACACTATACTCTCACTAACATGTAAGTCTTCTCCAGGATTAGAAACTGAGCCTAACAATACAACAGCTAGCAACGCTAACCACTATATTGTTAGGATGGCAGCCCTCGTCATGAAACAGTTTACGACTTGCAGAAGGAGGAACTGTCTATCATCCACCGTACTAAAATGATCTTGCTGCCGTAGCTTCTTTTCCCGCACCTGAAACAGCCTTAAAAAGAGATGGATTTTTCTGATGTTCCAGACATTCAAAGCCACGTGATGAGCATTCTTCACGAATTACCCAAAGAGGACTTCACCCACAGTTTTCAGGAACTGTGCTGTCGTTATCAAAAGTGCATTGCAAATGACGAGCATTACTTCGTAGGAATGTAAATTTTTTTTCCATTTAAGTAAGAACTAGGAAGACTCTGACTGTCCAACGAATTGAATGATGCTTTTAAAGGGCTTAAATTTTAAATGCTTTTAAAATTAAAATGACCAACTAACTTAGCTGTGTCTTGTCCAAGGTTCGAACCTTATTTCCGACCCCCGATGATCTGTACTGAATAATTTCTTTGATGTGTTAATACTAATGCTAACGCGTCGAGAACTAAGCTTTTTTTAAGTGCTCAATAAGCTCTTTCAGAGTGGGCTTAATTACTTTCATTTTTGAAAACATTGCTTGTAAACGTAAACATTGACCAGCTGAGGGCGCCCACGCGGCATACATTTTTTTTCCCTCTTCGCCCTTCTTTTTTCTTTGCCATTCTTTTTTCTATTCGCCTTTCTGAATCATAATAACCAAGGTGCTTGTGTCACTGCTAACTCTGGAAATAATAACTAAAGAAAATAAAAGTAATAACTAAAACAGGCAACTCATGATTTAAAGCTCGTTCATTTTATAATACCTTAAAACTAACATCAAAATAGCTAGCAGAATGCAAATTATAAAATTAGATCTTATTAATAAGGTTTCTAGAATTCCATTGATTGTATTAGTGGAACCTTAAAATTCACATCCATTTAAACTGCATTATACGTCGTTGCCATTCACAGCTTCAAAACAAAGAACAATTAAATTAAACATTTCGAATTTTTCAGTGTTTTTAAATACTGAATTAGTATTTTTGTGAATTAGTAGTTCGTATAAACTTTGGGAATAAACATGCCATAAGAGCAAAAATATAACCAAACATTTTGAATCTTTTTTACACCTCTAAGCAGAAACAATTTTTACGGGTTAAAGTATCAGGAGCAAGTCAGGATATTTTCATGAATTAACATCTCAAACATAAATAGTACAGCGAATATAAAAAAAATCTGATGTGTACACCACATGAGTTCCTTGTACGGAATATTAAATTATACACATTTTTTCCTGCATTTCATTTAAACTTTCTTCATCGAATTTCATTAGAGACATATTTCTCATTCAAGTAATTCAGTTCTCATTTCGCGGCAAGGCAAAAATACACAAAAACTCAAAATATCTTCATTAAAAATTGAAAGAGATAGAAAAACTTAAAACACGAAATACAGTTCAAACAACTAAAAAAAAAATTTTTACGATTAAAATTACAGTTTCTACTCAAAAACAAGCAGATGGGTCAGCAGTCAAGAAGGCATACTTTTCGGTGCCCCAAACTAAAAGTTTCCTTTTGGTCTCACTCGGTAAAAAGACACTGAACATGCAGAAAGATTTAATTCACTATTATGCTGAGTTTCAAATGTAAAAAAATATGGCTGGTATGATAAAAAAAATTAGGCTTAGCCACACTTCAACAAATTTTAAATTGTTGGTAATTCCACAACTATGGCATGCAGATTAACTAAAGGCATAAAAACCTTAGCCGGAAGATAAGAATAACATAATTCAATCATTTTTAAACCAAAAAATGCACAATTTACCAGCATATAAGAATAAGAAAACTGAGTTCACTGAGCCGAGTAACAGAGTGGGTATATTTATATATATTTATATACTTTTGGTGCAGCCGATTGCAACCAAAAAGGGAGGTGCACATCTACATGTTATAGTAGTCCTATGTACAAAATTTAAAAGTTCTGAGGCTACTTGTTTTTGAATTATGCGAGATACATACATACATACGTACGCACGTACGTACGTACAGATGTCACGCAAAAACATCGTTAAATTGCATTCGATAGCGGTTCAAAATGGATATTTTCTCTGAAATACGAAACTCGGAATTTTTCGTGATTACAATCCTTTCTTTACGTCGTACAAGGAAGTAAAAAGGTATGGGAGCACTTAAAACTGTATAAACGTTAACACTGATCAGCAGATTGTATCCACGCAACACTTTTTTCCCTTCGCTTTTTCTAATATAAGATCTTTTCTTTATGAATACTTACGCTAAACTTTTTTATCATACTTTAAATATAAATCTGAATACTCATATAAAATTATTAAGAAAATGTGGGCAATCGTGCGAAACAACAGGTTTACCAAAATTAATTTTCAACTGCATGCTATCATAAATCTGAACGTGCACTTTAGTAAACTACATATTGCCGGGTACTGAAAATACACATACATTAAAAAGTTCTACAATCAATACTAATAATTTTTGTTTAATCTTTTGGTGTGGAGCTTTCATTAAACTCGTAGATGCAAAGCAAATATGAATAAATATTACACAAATTTATAAGAATACATTCCCATCTAGATATGCACAATGATTAAAACCTTTCCAAAAAACGAATCTTTTTCCGATACTATTTAAACAGGAGATTTCTAGCAGAAATATTTGCGCTCGACGATGTGTCGTGGGTAGTACTCTGGACATTTTACGACGCTGGCAAAATATTTCATCTGCGCTTGCTCAGTCTAGCGTACGGGGAAGAGCACAATATACTCTAGGATATCATTGCATGAGCCAACCAATCAGATTGCTCTAGCTAAGATTCCGGATACTTTCTTTACATAGTTGAGGGTAGTTGACAGATCTGATAGTGGTTTTAAATGCAAGGGCGGTGAAGGATATTTTTTTAAAAATTAAGTTAAGTCGAAAATTCAGTTTACGTATTCATTTTACGAATGCAGTTATTTTTCATTCATTTTATTGTTTTATATTCTGAAGAAGAATATATTTTCGCAATTATATAATTAAGCAATTGTTTAAGAAATAAGAATTTTCATAGAGCAAAGATATAGTGCTATTTTCATTTTTCTTTATAATAAATTAACTCTTTATGACATATTTCCTTGCGTATTTCGCAGGAACCTCAGTTAGATGTTCTTGGAGACAAAAAGAAAATGGCATTATCGAAAGCACTCGAAAGATTTAAGAGAATTTGTTTAGTAAGTATCAAATATTCTTATCGGTACATATATATGCATTATGCTGTCGACCGGCCGAATAGCCCGATTTAGCGTAGTGACGATAGGCGATTGATGAACGTTGGTGAAATTTTCGCCAATCTGTTTTTAAGATTCGCAGAAATATGCGTAACTAATAGCTTTAAGGAAGCAGTTGCAAATTCACCAGCATGTGCTCTTTTATTCGATAAGGAAACCTCAGTCGTCAAAACTAGCAACTTTGTTTTGCAATTTTCCCCTAAATTAGAGGGAATAATCTTAAAATTTTCTCGGTTTTAGACAATGAAAAATTATTTGAGTTGCTAAATTCATTAAGAGGTATCTTCCCAAATTTTGATTCCAAATTTAATTTATTAAGAAATGCCAAAAATTTTATTAATTATATATTTTCTTCTTATAGAATTTTGCATTGCAAGATTTTAATTTTAGGCGGTAAAAATACTTGAAGAAAATTCTGTTATTTCTTTTGAGATTTTGTTATTTCTTTTGAGTGATTATACATATAGGTTCAATGCTTCCTACAAATTGAGGAATATATTTAAAAACTATTTTACATTTAGAGTTAAAAAGGCTCCGCAGAAATATACAAAAGATAGGTAAGATAATATCTGTGCAATGAAGGTAGATAAGATAATCGGATCAGCTGGTAAAAACAATAGTAGATAATAAGAACATGTCTGAAATTTTTGGGGTAAAGGTTACGAATAATAAATATGAGGATGCAAGAAAAACAACGTTATTTGACGCAAATTTTATTTATCAGAAGCGTTTTTAGCGTTTGAATTCTATCGCGTTTTTCTTCCTCAACTAAATAAAAGATAACTGTCATGCAAGGATTTATTTTTTTTTTTGCCTGTGATTTTACTTCACTATGCAGATAAAATTACTTATTATGTGTATAACTGTGACTTAGATGTTTAAATACAGAAATTTGTAAATAATTCAAAAAGATTTTAAGAAGTATGTATCAGTTGTAGAGACATCAGGTATTTTTTGAAAACAGGAAAGATGAAAAAACAGCAATTCCCTCGCCAGGACTCGAACCACGGACCTCTCGAATACGGGTGGAGCGTGCTGACCACTACACCATGAAGGCATGCTAAGAAGGCGGGACAAATACCTTATACAGTAATAGAAATTCCTTTAATTCACATATAAGAAATTTTTAATGATAAAAATATAATTCAGCTTATCATCTATTACCACAAACCTTTTGAGAGAGAACTTTTGTATCAACAGCTTTTGTGCGCTCCTATTTCGCAAAGACACTAACCTACTGCTGCGAGTTATGTGATCTTTGATATTTCTTTTAATATTTTATTCACATAAGCAGGAACAAATAACAAATTATTATAAAAAGCAAAATAAACAGTACACACAAGCACAGTAATGTCTGGAAATGACTGAAGAAGAAAGCGAATATTTAGCAATTCTTCCTTAACACACGAAATAAATCGTAAAGTTCCTCAAATCACTCTCAGGTTAACTCTAACACGTCATCTAAGCAATAATTCCACAGCTGATTCACAGCTGAACTCCTTACCAGTACTAGTACTGAAGTATTGCTGATTTATCGCACGAAGCGCGATGTTATCAGTGTGGTTGTGGGGTTCCAATCTTTTATCTAATATCTAAATGTGAGGAACGTCGTGCACAGGTAAAGGAATAATCGCTTGAGTGCGTGTACACAGACGTAAGACTCAAGAAAGGTTAATTACCATTTATTTCTCAAAATAAAAATTAACACAGTCAGCTCCTATCTAAGAGCGTACAGCAAAGCCTCCACTTGGGCTTGAACTCAAAGTAATAAGAACTAAAGCTTAACTAATGCTTAACTAAAAAGGTATAGCCGAAGCTATCAAGATGCTAAGTAGTTGGACCCTAAATCCCAATTAATTTGGCGAAGCTATCAAGGGCCTGAAGTACAGCCGAGCATAGTAATAGCCTAGAGAGAGAAGCAGCCAAAAAGCGAAAGCACGCTAGTTAGAAACTAACGAAGTCAGTGAAACTTCGACTTATTTGCATTAAACGCGATTCTGAAAACACATTCTGGTAGGAAATTGTAAGTTGAAAATAGAAAGGATAGGAAAGTAGCTTTAACTCAAGATAACTTAAAAACTTCGGATAAATCTTACATGGTAATTATGGCGAAATCTTGCGCGGGTGGAATCCACGAGAACGGAAACGTTAATCCGCTGAAGCCCTAAATCTCCGACCCGTATTTCGTCGCCAATTAAAGTCGCCAATTTGGTTAGAAGTCGCCAAATCGTCAGCTTGGTGCCACAAATTGTCACTACGGCCCCCTAGTAACGAAATTGTCTATATCTCGAGTTCTAATTAAGATATTTTTACAATTCTAAAGACGTTGCACTCAGAATTTAAAGATTTATAATTCTAAGCAGCAAATAAACACTAAAAACAAAAAATACAATTAAAAAGGAGTAAAATATTTACAAGTATTTAAAATATACTGACAAATATCCATGCCTTATGTGAAATAGAAAATCATTTCTAATGCTGTGCATTCAAGTAATATTCACCGTTTCCAATAGAAGTTGAGATTTAAAAAAAGGTGTTTTTTATACTTTTTTTCAACTCTTTTTCAAATTCTGTCCTCACCCACCTTAAGTCACATAATGAAAACATATTGTTGATACTTTCAGAATAAAACTATAAAATATGATTTGTATGTTTTTTAGAATATAATGAACAACTTTGTATTGCTTTTCTTTAAACTGCACTTTCTAAAAAACTGTCACCATAGCCTGTTGATGGCACATACTATTGACGTTAATCATCCTGCCCTTTCAGTTCTTTGTAAATGGTTTACGCCGGCAATTTTCGTCATGCGTGTATTATTTCAAAGCCATTATGGTTTTTCCATACACTGATCAATTTGTGAAGGGAAAATTAGGTGTTGCCGTTCGAAAATTTCGAAATTTTTTCAGTGTAACCGTAATCGGGAAATCAGTATTGTTTTAAATTATCAGAATCTCGAACGCTTACTTTCACATAAAAATATCTGAGATTTCATTTCGATTGGTAGAGCAGATGGGGCTTTAAGGATTCGTATATCGGGGAAGTTTTTTTATGACCACCCTGTATTATCGTAAGCTAGTCTGTTACTTAAATGAACAACTATTTCTTACCTGCGTTGACATATTATGTGTGATTGTTGCTTCTCTCTTCCGTTTACTCTTGGCCTCATATTAGCCCTTTGAGGTAATCAGTATTTTCATCACCCTATCTGGATTCAGAATGCAAAGGATTCTTTCTTTTTCACCATTTTATACATCAAATGATTTCCTAATGACTTACTCTACGGATTTTATTTCATATTTCATTTCTTGCTTGTGTCTGTTGTTGAAAAGGACACGAAGTCTGGGGAAAACGAGACCTTTGTAGACAGTTTACTAGGCAAATTGACTCAAATTCGTATTACACATGGAAAATGCCATAGAGATGCCGTTTCAGCCAATCTTTTCACCAGGAGTCCTTCATTAGCGACTGAATAATACTGTTAACAACATTTAAATGCATAATGTTTCGTCAATTTCGATACAAAACTGCCGATTAAAAAGTTTTGTTTATCATTCTGAAATTGTGTCAGGTCTTTAATCGTATAAAATATGTTAAGTCAAGCAAGCAAACAAAAATATAAATAAAGCAATAATATAAATAAATATAAATAAAGCAAACAAAAATATATTTTTTAATACAGAATATTCCCATGGAAGGAACATTCTAACTCTTGTATTTATCTGAGTTGAAAATTAGACTTATTTATGGCTTTGAGAAAAGAATTTGAATGCGGTTCACTGGAAATAAATTGTTCTTAATTTCCCTGCAGTAAAAACTTTGTGCTTAATGGTTTTTATTCTGAAAACTGTCAAAAATTATGCCCCTGTTTATGGTAGTCTAAACTGATGAACCATTTCTAAACCGCAGTCTGATGTATTTAGTCACAATGGATGAATTATGAAAGCGCTTAAGAAAGGACAAATAAATCAGAACTTCGTAATACGTGATGATAGAAGGATAAATAATTATAATGAAATATGATCTGTATCTTCAGTACTAAGATGTATTTTGAATAAAATGAGGTCTTCTGCGAACATAATAGCAGGAACAAAAGCCAAAAAATAAGGGGCTATTTTCCGTAGAATGTTTAAAGTAGTAAAGATAAAGCAATCAACAAAATATTTCATAATTATTGTTTCTGTGTGTTGTTGTATCACAGTGTCAATAAATTATATTTCGAACACGAAGAAACCAAACGTAAACTCCAAAGTTTAATTGGCACTCTTTTATTGCATAAAAAGACGCATAAAAATTTCAGCATTCGTATTTTTGGCAGAAAACAAAAACTTTGCAGAAAATCCACAAAACTTCAAAGTTCGCTTACATTTCTGCGATGATTCACGGTCTGGTTAAATTCTTTTTCTTTCCATCCTCAGCCAGAAATTCATCATTCATCCATTCCCTGTCATAAACAGTTTCCTCTCTAAGCGTATCCTCTAAAATGCTTGTCAAGGAAACCAAGCTGCTGCAGCTAGATGTAGGCGACTCCAGTCTAAGGACGAGGGGTCCCATCTTTCTGGTACAAACAACACTTAAAGAGCTCATGAGATATCGGAAAGCACCTGTTTTAGCAATACTGTCCCCAACATACGAGTATCCATAAGTTTCCTTCACTTTAGAGAAAGCGATCACAATATACATGAGAAATAAAATATCGAGGAAAAACCAACCTACAATAAAGTTGAAAAAATTAAAAACTGCGATGTTCAAGAGGGAAAGCAAATAAGAAGTTAGAACTGTCTTTTTAAAGCAGCTACCTTTAAAGATATTTGAAATTTGCGCGCTACAGGTTGGGCAACTACATTTGCCGATTTTGCAACTAAGCGTGGTGGCCGCTTTAACAAGAAAATACCAACAACTTCAATCTGTCAATAAATATATTTTACATTGTTATATTATTAAACTAATTAAAATAAATATAGCTGATAGGCGTATCAAAATAAGAACAATACCAATTAAATTTTGACTCTTGAATAAATTGAGTCTTCATCGGTTTAAAATTGTATTTATGCATCAAACATTATTACCCCATCTGCATTTATGCATCGATGTCTGGTATTGCAACACGTTTGGAATACCCCTGGGTATCTTTTAATTCAAGTGCTTCCAGCGTCCTCTGTCGTTTGAACTGAATGTTATGTACTCAGCTATGTGCTTCATAACAACAAAGTGTGATTCATAGCAAAAGCCTCACATACTTCACATAAGCTCTGCAAGACTCACATATATCCCTTATGTAAGTTCCTCAAGACCAAAGAAACAGAGAAAATCCTACGAATGTTAAGAAGACTATGTTGACAGTACGCTAAGAGATAGAGACTAATCTGACATAGGCAGCAGAGCAGCCCTTAACATGGAGTATCGTCTCAACCTCTACAGGCGATCCAAGTAATGCAAGGTATTAAAAACGAGACATCCCCAACCCGCCTAACCGTCCGAAAGACGGTTCTAATGGTTAACGGGCCGTGCTCTCATCAGACCACAAACGAGGGCAGCCTGCCTTTTTGACGGCACAATAGAAAAGAATAGAGAAACTTAAAATACTTAACTAATGAAACATCTGTTAGTTAAAAAACTAAAATAATAATAAGGAAAGGGACAAATAACACAAACAATTATAAGTACACAGATGCTTGCGAGCGGAAGGACACCAACAGAAACAAATGAACAAGACAAAAGACAAAACTCAAACACAAACCCCCACCGTAAGTTGCTTACAATTAATCAGTTTAATTACATCCTGACAAAGTGCCCTAAAATTGGTGTAACTGTCAAAGATATCGTTCCAATTAATGTCACACTACTCTCTAACTTCTAACTTGCGTAATTAAGGAGCAAATTTCGAAGAAGTGACGTGCGTCGCCAACTTCACAGCAAAATAAGCATAAATTGTTACCCTGGATCTTAAATCTGAAGAGATAGCTCGGAAAGCGCCCGTGACCAGTAAAATTGATTAACGTCAATATTCATAATGGGAAGTAATTTAGCATATTTCTGTAAATCAAGATTAATTAAATAATTTATTCTTTTACGTGAAGTTTCTCATATTTTCCTCCATTTAGAAAAATAATATTTATAAATATTGCTACAGACGATTCGTTTAGAAGCCTGGACACAGGAGGTCTCCCAGCCATCACCCAGAGCGGCTTCCTTGGCGATGACATCAGCCCTCTCATTCCTCATAAAGCTGCAATGTACCCTAATCCATACAAGAAAAATATTGTGTTTCTTAATAATTTGTGAATAAATAAACTTAAAATCATAAATCAGAATAAAACATCAGAGTTAAAAGAATCATTAATCAGAGTTAAAAGAGCCTAACGCCTCAAGTGAGAACATGGGATCAGAAAACATATAGAAATCATGCTTATCTACAAAAGTTTTGTTTTTTAATCCATTTCAGAGCCATTTTAGAGGAGGGTTGTGAGCTCAGCCTGCAAAAACAGAGTTAAAATTTTCAAGTTTGATTTTCTCCTAGTGTATTTCTATTCCCTACTAAATAACCACAAAAGCAGGGCCCACGCCCTGCTCCAGCCTCGAACTGTCAGTGTAAATTTCAAACTCCCTGATTCTTGAATATAATTGCAATATGGATTTATAAACCTATTACCTGGATGTATTAAATGGAAGTTAAATTTAGAAAATGCAGTGGAAAAACAAATATAATCATTATCATAAGAAATAAAGTCCACTCCGTTACGTAAATACCTTTTATCGTAGTAAAATTTGTAGAGGAGCGAGAGGGGTGGCATCCCAGTCAATACACACCATCACCTCACTGGAGACGGTCCGAAAGCATTTTGTAAGCAAAAGTACCCAGCCCCGCTGGACCGAATCAAGTTTCATTCTTAGTCTAACAAGCTCCTCCGTTCTGGATGCTCTGGAACCCCATGCAGACATCCCATACACGATAATCGGTAAGAAGGCATTTTTGTAAAGTAACTTTATAACTTCAAATTTCAGGGATAAGGTTTGTGAAGAAAATTTATTTTTTTAGAAGTTTAATAGACCGTCGCATTCTTTATGAACACAACTAAAGTGGTCAATAAAATTTAGTTTATCAGCAATATAAACTCCAAGATATTTTAAACTGCGAACTGGCTTCAGAATTCTTCCGTTTAAACGTAATTTAGGAGGACGAATATGGTGACTCGCTACATTTTTTTCTATTACACCAGTTCTCTAAGATTTCGATGAACATATCAAATTTCTTTTCAATTTTTTCCAGTGATTCGGCGTATATACGAAGCATTAAATCATCTGCATAGGCCACCGCGTCGACTTCCTCCACAAACATGTTTTCAATAAGAGAATGCGTAATAAGACTTCAGAACAGAGGAGCACTGTTAGAGCTCTGTGGGCACCCTCGAAATACCTCTCTATTAATCTTGATATTTGAGATTTTTGTTTCAAAGACGACTGCTCGACTATTAAAGTAATCTTTGACGATATAGAAGATATTCGATGGCAAACCCATATTCATAAGATGGTCAAACAAAAAGGGTCAATACGCGGAATCAAACGCACCAGAGACATCGAACGCGACCATTGTCACATGTTTAAATTTTTTATAATTCCGAATATAATCTGTTACTCTAAAAAGAGCGCTTTCAGTTGATCTGCTAGGAATAAAACCAAGCTGCCTGTCTGAAATATAATTGTGAGAAAACATATAATGTAGTATTCGTCTGGAAATTAAATTGTCTAATATTTTTCAAAGATTTTCAAAATACAGATCTGTCTTAGCCTATAGTTATCTTTAGGAATGAGAACCAAACGTCCAATCTGCCAGGTACCTGGGAAGACATGGAGATATAAACATTTATTAAAGAGCTCAACAAAAAAGGAAGGGTAATAACTAAACAAATAATTTTAAAACAATGGGCGTGATCCCATTGAGTCCTGGTGCGCTGCGATTACGAAGACCATTAATAATATTTTCAACCTTATGAAACATAAAGTCCGGATCATCGGGAAGAGGCTTATCATAACGACCCCCCAAGCACATGATATTCTCGGGGTCGCCGAAGTGAATGTTAGTATCAATAAATTGGTTATAATAAGCCTTTATGTTCCCAGTGTCGCTAAATGGCTAAGCTAACTGAACTAAATGGTTCCCAGTGTCGCTAAGCGGCATTTTTTTTCATCTTCTGCACAGCTGCACGAAAAGGAAATTCATAATAGTTTTTAACATTTAGGAACACATCCTCCTCGTATTTTCTTTTTGCAGCCTTAATCTTTTTACGATATAAGACCAGTAATTTTTTATATTCCATTTTTCTTTTCTGACCTACTCTGTCATCAATATTTGTAACTTGAACTTGTGATGAGGGTCTCAAGGCACGGATCCTCCTACGAAAGGGTACCAGAGAGTCATTCCACCATGTTGCTTGAGTCCCAACTTTTTTATTCTTAGTACTTAATAACACAGTCATTTTTTCATTCAAGGAATCTTCAAGATAACTTGAAAAGTTATTTAAGTCATCCCTATTATTCAACAATTTCAAGTCTAAATACAAAGTTTTCATCAAAGACTTGATTTTAATACAGAATTTCTTGATCTTATAAGGATCTCTAGAGGTGGTCCTTTTAGATGCCGTCAATATCAACCGAAATAGCAACGTGTCGATGATCAGATTGGGATTCTTCATCTAAGATGTTAATTGTAACTCCCCAGTCACCAATTGAGGAGGATCCGAGAAATAGGCCGGTCCACCCACAACCGATCGAAGACAAAAGTAGGAGGAAAATTTTTCTCATTAAAGAAAATCAAATTATTACTTAAAATAAACTCATTAGTTTAAATATCCCTAGAATCAACAATATCTGTGCCCCAGTTAAAATGTTTAGAATCAAAATCTCCACAAATAATAAAATTTTCAAAATTTGATAAAATATTTTCCAATTCAAACAAATGTATTTGTAAGTCCTCGATCCGTGAAAAGCAAAGTGACACTATACCAAGAGGTCGCTCACCACAAAACAACCTAACAGCCGTAATTACATCACTTTGAATGACCGGTATATACTCTAAATTTCTATTTAATATATAAATCGCAGTTCGACCATTGTTTTTAAAGATTGGCGTCCAGCCGCTAGGGACATGTGCTGGAGAGCCGTTAATCAGATATGGTTCCTGGATTGAAATAATAGCGAAGTTGTAACCCAGCAAGGACTCGATTACAGAGAGCTGGCACGCAATGGTGTTGCAGTGGTTGAGTTTAACATTTAAAATACGCATAAAACGAAAGTAAAATTAACTAAATAAAACAAAATAATATATAAAATCGATACAAAAACCAACACAAAAAACAGAGGAGCACGGTCGCAGAACACAAACAATAATAATTAAGTTAAATTATTATCAATTAAAAAAGGTGTAATATAAAACAATATTAGTACATCTCAAACACCAAACAGATCACGAAAAATTACAAATCACAATCCAAAGAAATCTTAATTGTTTCTTATATTCTGGGCACTCGGACGAACCGGCTCTGCGGCAAACATCGAACTTAGAACTTAACACATTATTCGATGTGTCACAATTAATACATTTCATATGTGGTGTAATACAGTCTTTAGTCAAGTGCTACTATTAGTTTAAAGAACAGTTTTACGGAAAACGATCTCTAAGCCACGTTTACAGAACCTTCTCCCACCATATTCACTTGAGAGTGAGTCATGATAGTAAAAACACAATGATGAACGCCAGCATTTCGACGGTTAGCAATTTCAAACAACGGTCGCACACACTGGCCATTTCACATGAACAGTCATGATGCAGGCCAGTAGCAATCTGTTCCCTAGACATAGTCTTTGGAACATTGTACACTCTAACTTTTGGCTGTATAAACCGTGTTTTAGGAATCTTAATTTTATCTTTTAACGTAGTTGTATTCTGAACAGTGTTGCCCTTTGCAGCGGCCTCCTCCGAAGAGGAGAATTTAAACGTAGCACCACCATTTTTCCGCTGTACAGGGCGGCGCGGCGCAGATGGTAATCGGTCAAAAGGCACCGATTCAGCGAGGACTTCAAACACATCAACACCGTGTTTGGCAGAGTTAATCATAACTTTATTTTTGCCCCTCTCAAGATCGTAATCAGTGTAAGTCTTCGGGAATGATGTTCAATTTTTCATCGATAAGATTACGCAGGCACGAAAGATCGAGGCCCACCGGTGGACACAAAAAATGAGTACTTAACATCCGCCATTTCAACCATTATCAGACTTTTAACTAAACATTATCAGATTTTTAACTAAATCATTAATAATACAAGAAATTCCATCATCATTAATAATACAAGGAATTAATGCAAGTAATTTCATCAATATAACGAAGACCGACCTTCTTTGATCTCCTTCTTTCTACAATCAGAAGTGTTTGTTTTAATAAGGTCATAATAGAAGTACCAACGTTGCTATCGTTTGTAGAATCCGTCATTGTTCCCACATTTGAGATCTTGGACTCATTAGAGCCGGAGCCCAAAAGTCAGAACCCAAGTCCTTATCAGACATAACTTCTGTCTGAGTAGAAATACAAGTTTCAGACAAAGACATTTCAAGAAAAATAAAACTAGTAAAGGGAAGTTCGGGCACCACGCGAAAGGCGGTTTACATAAAATGTAAAGTACAAATCTGGGAAAACAGGGAAACCACGCAAAAGGGCGATTTAGGCCTTATTACCTTTTACAAAAGCAACGCAACCAACTCCAAGCACTGTCAGGTACATGAGCGCAAGACAAAGGCACCCTGGCACTAACTGGTCACCGAAAGAAACAAAAACAACACCAGGCTCCCTGAGCTTTACCGACGGAGGTGAATCCCCAAGGGCAGCCTTTGAAAATCTACCATGTAGCGATCACATAGCTCGAGACAGACTTGACAGTACCTGTACAGTCCCTGCTGAGCCTGAACGGACCACCAAAGGCTCAGTATCTCTAGTGTTGTGACGACAACCTTTGTACCCCAGGTGTGGAGATGTCTGAGCACAGATCTTAGCCAGCACAGATAAGATTGCCCCCAGGTCGACATCCGGATGGAGAGACTATGCTGACAATAGTTTTTGACGTGAGATGGGTTCGACGTGAGAGAACTCGTGCTACCCACGTCAGAAAATCAATGCAGCGTTTTATAATATTTCTAGGCGGTTGAAAGAAGATATTTATCTCTTAAAGTTTTAGTTATGCAGAGATACGAAATGACTGCTTCATGAATAAGAATACTAAGGCACAATAGCTGTAATGGAAACGAAATTTGTCGTGATTCTTTAAGCCTTCTGTTCGCCAAATTTAACAACCTGTGCATCTTTTGTTATAAACGATGCTGACCTGCAAATTGAAGAATTGTTTTTTACTCTTATTTAACTAAGTAGTATTCAAAATTCTTTTGTCTTGTCCCGTTTCCTTTACGTAATCATACGTAAGCTGAAAGCGAAACTAATCACGTAGAAAAACATAATCGAATCTAACCAACTGTCTAAAATTTAAAAAACGAGGTGTTTCCAGGCTGTGTTATATTAATATCAAAATAAACATTCAGGTACACTTATATTTGATTTGTCAAAACAACAGGAAATAATATATTTTTGAAGTGTAAGAGTTACATTAATAAGTCATTAAGTAATAACCTTATACTAATTTTATTTCTTAGAATAAAAATTAAGTAATTTCTTTTGCACAGTGTCTGAAGAGGTAACGCTGTATCTGGAGAGGCAACGCTATATCTGGAGATGCAAGCAGAATATTACTAGCGTAGATGATTTGTTACCTTGATTGTTGAAACGTTGTTCCAAATGGCCTGACTTTTTTAACTTCATACATTCGACGGGAATGGCCCTTCAGTCATTTATCTGTCATGTCGCCCAGAACATTGCCCAAGTTGAACCAATAGGATGACCGAATTACACCTGTGAGAAAGGGAAAGTTGGATAGAGAGCATCCCGGGGGGGTCAGAGGGTGTATCCCCTCTTTCCATACCACCGAGCTTCACAAGAAGGCTTTCGGCTCGCCAGTGTTTTAAGTTCCTTCATGTCGCAGAAACACCATATTTCTTCAAACATCTAAGCCTTCACCGGACACAATGATACATGGCTACCCACTGTGCTAATCAAAGCCGCGCCTTATTCAAGGAAATTTAAAAGATAATTCTATAAAGTTACTAAATCCTGGTACTAATTCGCGATTATGAGCTTTACTTTTGCAAATGGAATATTTACACTAATTGTTTGATACGTCCATCTGTGCGAACGGCAGTTGCACTAAGCATGTATAATGATATTTGAAAGCTGATCTGCTTTTCTTACTTTTGCATCTGCCTAACTTTATTCTTGGCATCATGAAATGAATTTTAAGTCTAGGAATAGTTCTTACCTAATAACATCCATTTGATAGCTCGAGCATCTGTTGCAATGGGAGACATGGTAGGATTTGCTAAGAAGGTTTCATCAAAGGAATATTCATCATAAGGTACGTAGGTCTCGATGTCTAGTTCTTCATCATTATCGTTTTGCGCCATTTCATTACCTGAACATGGTATCCATGTATCAAGCACGTCCAGGATTATTGACAACCAAAGAGGAATAGCGACGTCGTTTGGGAAACTGAGTTTGCCTGTAGAAAGTAATTCTTTTTCTGCTAATTCGGTATCTCTGAAACTATCATTAGATGATAATGTTAAAATTACTTGTTGGAGGATATTAAGGGTCGTGTATCCAGGGTAAATAAAAGCACCGGCAGTTAAATTTTCAGGTACATTCGAAGGACTAGAAGTCGCTAGGATCTTCTCCCCATCCTTCTTCTGTTGAGCATTTTCATCAAAAATATGGAATTTTTCATTTCGATCTTCTTCAATAATTAAATACTTTTGCGTAGAACTCACCAGATTATTTTTCATGAAATTCTCTAGGAGGCTGATGAGATTTAAAAGTGTTTCTTTCCTAGATTCGATGCTATCCTGTTTCACATTTGGTTCTTTCATCTTTCGAGAGACTTCAATATTTCGTTTTAGTGTATCATAAATTTGTCTCTTGGGAGAACGCCGTTTCTTCCGTGAAAGATGATTTTCGGAAGAAGCTTGAAAATATCTACGATTAATAATGCCAACGTTGTTCTGTTGCATTTGAGGGATGAAGAGATTTAATGGATTACGAGCAACTTGAATATCGTATTCTTTTTGCTGAGAAGATTCTGGCTGTGTATGGCTTAAATTGTGGCCCAAATTTAGTCCTTCTTCCGTTGCCAGATTTGTATAGTTACTTTCCACATCAAATATTTTTAAAGAAGTGCTAATAAATTCTGATTTTTGTGTTTCGAAGTGAAAGATGACTAAGATGAGTCCTATGGAAATACAAAATGCTGAGGTTTTGATGGAAGAAGAAAACGGTTTGCCCATGCATTTCATACTTTTAAGGAATTGAAAACAATGAATTGTTGACGAGTCAATGCAGCAAGTATGATATTTGATTTATATTCAAAAGTTCTGTATCTTAGTTGCCACTCAAAACAAATTTCATCATTGTAATATCAAAATCAATATTATTTTTCTCTCGTAAAATTACTCTTTTTTCATATTATATACGCAATAAAGCCCAATCAAAGTGTTACCTATGCAAAGATACTTTTGTAGATTACTGAAGAATGTTAATTATATTGCATAAAATATACTGTTTAATAATTAATTAAATTAAGACTCTAATATTCAGTTATTGTTGAAGTAATTGGTGGCATCAGGCACAATAATCATTCAGTAGCAATCATGAATTAAACGGTGATACTTCTGCGCTAGAAGTATTACAAGAACTATTTCAATGGCATTTATGGCAGCAGAAGTTAAGTATGATTTCCAATTGCTGAGGAAATATTGCTGTTGCTCCGTTAAGGAATTAAATATGGATTTCTTTTCAGAAGCGTCAATATGATGCATCAAAGGTAGAAAACAATTTTGACGGCTCACTAGCAATTTCGTTTAAGAACAATAAAATTTCAAATGTAAGAAAAGGCAATTAATGTTGAGATAAATATAAATCAAAACGCACATTTAGTTTGTTTCTTGATCTGCTGGCTATGGTTTCTAAAATTTTAATGCATCTTTAAAAGCAGGGGGGGTGTTCTCCGTATTGTTTCTTTACTTCCTGTATTACATTAGTTTAACAAAGTATAGAGGCCAAATAAGTTTCAAACACCTGCGGATAATCATTTTTTATGTCCTCAAGTTTCCTGTATACTTTGAAACTCAGCATTCGTATTTTGAAGCAATTACTCGTTCATTCTTGTAACCATTCAACGGCACGTCTTGCGACTTAGTTTTCCTAATAATTAAAATGAATCTCAGATCCACTTTATAACGTATTTCTCCAACCTTCTTGACACGCCTTCGTGGTGTAGTGGTCAGCACACTTGGCGTGTAGTCAAGAGGTCCGGGGTTCAAGTTCCGGCGAGGGCACTGCTCATTTTTCCTCTCTCCTGCTTTTCAAAAAATATTTAATGTCTCTACAAGTTAATTAACCATTCGTATGGATTTTCAGATACTTATGTATTAGCGTAAATGTCGAACATCTGTTCGAGAAAAAAGACTATCAGATCAAGCATTAGAAAATATACTCTTTACATTTTAAACATTAATTAAACGGTCTAATAATAGCTCCAAAAATGTAGAAATATCCCCTGTAAAGATGTGGTCTTTTTAGACTTAACAGAACTTGCTACGATACGAATATGTCTTAGTCGACAGCATCATGATTTAATGAAGCGTAGAACTATAGATGACATGAAATGTATCAGATTTACACAAAAGTTAAGCGACCTATAGCGTGTTATTTCAAGGCTTTAAAAGAGGCTTTTATGGAGGGGAAATGTCAATTAACGCTTCAGAACAGGATACCCCGAAATTCCAATGCTATGATAAAATTATTATTTATCACTAACTGTCAGATACGACATTCTGTTTTCTTACGAACACATTGCTTTTGACTTATTTTTATAATTAAATGTAATCTAATGTTTTTGACGAAGCAGGTTATGATCTCTTTTCAGGCAGCCCAGAGAAAAGCTGTTAAAGTACTTGTGGATGCTGAATATACATATTTGAACCCTGGTTTGAGTGCCCTCACACTGGCTGCTGTGGCTGCTTTTAATCGAGATTCATCGATCGTATGGAATACTTATCAGTGCTATTTAAAAGCAAGTAACATTTATTTATTATTTTGTTATATTTTGCTTTTTATTTAATTCTTCTTTACTTCAGTTTAATTATAAATGTTACTTGGATTCCCCCCCAAATGGTTTTAAACTTCAATTAAGTAAGATTCGACCAAATTTCAAAAGATTTTCTACCATAATCGTAATCTGTAACCTAAAACAAAAATCATCTTTGTTTCCTAATTTAACTTCTTTTAAAATCTTTCTTAGTCTTTCTTTAATATACGACAATCTTTTTAAATTTATAGCTGTTTAATAACATTTATTTTGTTTAATTTTCCTCCTACTTTCAATATAACTATAAAGAATGACTGAGTGGCTTAAGATATAGCAAACCCAAAACAAGTGAAGATCACATGAACTTTAGGACGTTATTATACAAATAGATAAAAGAAAAAGGCATATTTACGAGGATTTTTTCATCTTTATAAGAACTGCTGGAAATATTGGCCTTCACGTTCCAGGCGCAGTTTGTCCCGATGTAACACGTTCAGTGTAACTTGCTCATTAGATGTTGAAATTGGCTTTACGTATGTTCTGTTTCAGTGCGTCAAGAGTTCGTAGATTGTTCTAGTAACCCTTGTCCTTCATATTGCCCCTCAAATAAAATACCATTGCATAAGATTAGGTGATTGCGGAGGCCATAAACCCTTCGAGACAGTCCTGTTGGGCTTAAAAACTGAATGCATTGTATTCAAGGAGGCCTGCACTGATTGTTCTAGCAAACCTTGCCATTCATGTTACCCCTAAAATACAGTAACCATTGATTAGGTGGTTGCGGAGGCCATGGATCCTTCGAGACAGTCCTGTTGGGCTTAAAAACTGAATGCATTGTATTCAAGGAGGCCTGCACTGATTGTTCTAGCAAACCTAACCATTCATGTTACCCCTAAAATACAGTAACCATTGATTAGGTGGTTGCGAAGGCCATGGATCCTTCGAGACAGTCCTGTCAGGTGTAAAAATTGAGTGCACTGTTTTCAAGGAGGCCTGCACTGTCGCGTCTTCTTACCGTCTAATGGACTACCGCCTTTCCGCTTCTCTTTTGCCACAACCGGTTCGGTTTATCTTGGACAACCTTGTATAAAATATCGCAAGTAAAATAATACATAATAGGTAAAAGTATAAATGTTGAAGAAATGTGCAAAAAATTGTTGATGGGATTTTAATCGTGGCCAAGAGCACAAAATTTGGACCTTTCGCGATAAAAATCATGAGAGCCCTATGAATAAGTCATTTAGATTCAGGGGGCTTAGGGGCCTTATAAGGAACAGTATGAATTCGCCCAGCTTCGTCCCACGTGGGAACACTACTAAAGATGACCACCGATCTCAGAACTTGACGAGGCTATCGATGCATTTGTCACCCTGGCAGATGCCATCTACTATCCCTTAGGTCAGTCCAAAAATACAACTAGCAAATCAAGGGGCAACATCCGAATCCGACGGTCTTTTACCTCTCTTCCTTTTCCGCTAAACTCAATATTTTACAATTAAATTGATCTCATGCTTAATTCATAAGCATCATTTCAAATTAATATTAAGAGAATGTGGAGCATGAACAAATTTTGAATTCAACGATAAATAAAGTCCCAGTTGAAGGTTTGCCATAATGACGCCACATCGATAATAAAAGCTAGCGACATATTGATTTTTTATCGTCATTTCGGAATTTTTAACTTAAGGGGTACCTCACTCTGGAATCTGGAATTATGTCTGTAGACCAGGGGTTCTCAACCGGAAGGGAATTTGATGATTTCAGGAGAGGGAATACCATCAGCCTTTTATTTACCTGTTAGGGTTTAGTTTTATTTTATGAATATAAAAAAATATTTTTATTCACGTTTTGGTATTTATAAACATTTTATAGCTTTTCTTAGTTAATTTATAAAACACATTAGAAAATAATCTAAATTTAAATAAATGTATATTCATTTTTCGAATTTTGGAAAGAGAGAAATGATCGGCTAGAATGGCGAAAAGGGTGGATGAGGGGGGAAAAGGTTGAGAAACCCTTTTATAAACTGTGATTTTACTGCATTACCATTGAAATCAATTGTAATAATGCAAATTTCTTAAAGGTGGAAAATTTTACAGTTTCTAAATCTGGGTATAACTTATTGAGAAATGAATTGTGAATTAGAATATTCCGTTTCACTCAAATGAAATAATTATTATTTAAATAAAAAAACTTTCATGTATTACTTTTAGAACGCACAATGTAAAGTAGAAGAGGAAATGAAAATCATTTTAGAAGATTTCGGCTGTCATTTTGGAGCTAAAGTTGTCCGCGGAGCATATATGGTACAAGAAATTAATCGAGCTGAGAAACTCCAGATTGAATCCCCAGTCTGTGAGAGTTTTGCTGCTACGTCTGAAACTTATGACTAGTTAGTAAATGATAGTTAATAATTTCCTTTTAGTTTTTCATTTAGTTGAATTGACTAATGATTGGATATTAAATATTAGTAATGTTTTATATTAAATAAATGTCTAATTAATCACAATGTACATAAAAGTGAGTATCACAGACGATATAACAATATCACACCCAGTCACAGAAAAATGATGGGCCTACATAAAGCTGTGTATAAAATAATAACATTGATCCTATTATAAATACGCTTGTTTTAGAAAAAGAAGCTATATAAAATATTTATTTCATAGTGGCTAACTCTGGGATCTTATGGCTCGAAAAACTGGAATTTCTGGAAGGTATTTGGAGACACCAATTCAGAAGAACTCCAAGTTGACATAAATTCACTTTATGCATGATTCAGATTACTGAACTATTGATATTGCGGCGAAGTATTTGCATTCTGACGAGAATGTTTGTATTTTAACATTTGCCTGCAGTATTCATGTTTGCTGCATTGTACCAACGCCGTCTTGAAAGATAAGGCCTGAGCACAAGAGGGGAAATGGTCAGTGACGTCATGATCAAAAGACCGACGTGATGACTATAAGCAGAGGAAAGTGTTTCCCAGAAGTTCAAATCAATAATACTCCGGCAATGAAGCTATAATTAGTATGTTTTTACTACTCTCTCTGTAAATTCGTATTCTGCCTTGTGATTAGATCCTAATTTTGAATTAAAATTTCAGAAATCTTATGGAAAATTGATCAGAAATTATGATCAACTAAAATAATAAGTACTGTAAGTAATTTGTCCTCCTTCGACAATTGAATCTAAAACAATGTGTAGTAATTGCAATGAAATAAATAGTAAGAATAAATATGAAACAATAATTTGAATCAAAGATAAGGCATTTTACTATAAGAAATAATCGTGACAATTGTAGAATACCTTGAACAGAATGTTTATTTCCTTTATGAGGTATATTTTTCGCTCATATATTTCGAGGAAATGTGAGAAAGAATTTTATCGCCGAAACATAATATCAAACGCAAAATGTTTTAGATTCATTAAATGTAAAAATGTCTTGAACAGGAAATATGCTACAAAACTCTGCTCTAAATTAAGATTTTTAATTGAGGATGATTGAAGGAACTGATGAAATTCTTACTAATCATAAAACTCGACTACGAAAACCAAATAAACTTCATACTTCAAAGAATTTGTACACGCAAAATGAAAAAGAAAATTTGACATTATATATTAATTACCAGAAGACATAAAATGTGTTCTAAATTGCATATAGATATTATTTTTATTATCTTACTTTTGCAAATAAATCTTTCCCTTTTATGGAAATTAGATTCAGAATTTCGATGAATTTCTACAGGCTGGTCTATTTAACATGAAATTAATGATATGTCTTTAAACAGTTTTTATTCGGCCGAAGTTTCGGCAAAAAACTACATTAAAATCATGCATCAGGTTTATTATATTCATACAAGTGTTTGTGGCTATATATCACTTAAAATTCATAGCTTTACTTCTTGACGATCGTCAATCCTTCTTTTCAATTTATATGTTTTTTAATTAAATTCGCATTTAAGAAAAGTTAATCTTCAAAGTTAAATCAATAAAAGTTAATCAAGGAATTCAAATGATTTTATTTTGGCAAACTGATTAAAACATTTATTATAATGAATATAAATTTTATGCATTGTGAGCAAAGGATTATAAATATCTAAGGTGATAAATATTTGTTTTAATGGTGTATAAAATATTGCAGATATATGTTTTTACTGACATGCAGTTCTTTATTAACTTAAAGAAACAAGGCAGAATGTTTATAAAATACAATTTCAGTATAAAACTGTGATTTGAAATGACCATTCACTTCATAAATATTTGTGTCAGAAGCCCTGAAGTTTTGGAGTTTTTAAATTCTATGTGAAGAATCTAAATTTCAATTATGTTTCCTATGAAAGTTAATTCAAACTGCTCAACAAATTTATGTCGATAAAAAGTGTTCTGCGCAATTTGAGCTAAATAAAAGTTCAGGAACGATTGCTTGTTAACTTCTGATAATTTGTAATACTTATTTCACTTAACACAAACAATTATTTTTAAAATATATAACAGTTTGTTTAGATTACCGACAAAATATTGTATACTATTTGTTCAATTTATTTATATTTAGTTTATTAATTAATTAACTATAATTATTTATTAATTGAAAACATGCTCCTTTTTTTACTGGAGCAATGTTTTATACATTTGCAAACAATTTTTCAGTGTCATTTTGATAAGAATACTTAGTTTGAAAGGAAATGGTTAAAAGAGAAAAATGTAAAAAAAGTAAAAAAGTTTTAATTTCATTTAAATAATAACCGTAATAAATTATGAAAATCAATGTAAATTCATTTTGAAATTTACGAATTGGATATGGCACATGAAATAATATAAAACCGCATGCATATATCTCATAACGTCACTTCACTGGAAAAATTTCATCTGTTTACTCAAAAGAAATTTTCGTTAGTTTTTCTCAAATACATTAGTAGAGAAAATTACCCATAAGTGTTTATTAATCATCTAGTAATAATAATCGGCAAAGAGAGAAAGTTAGATTTGTATTTATTCATCATATTTTCTGTACTTTTCAGTGTAATTAAAAAACCTTAGAAAACTTCTCTTCTTCTCGGAATATAACATTAGATTTAAGTTTAAAAATTTCATTGCAAATTTTATTGTAAATTATAAAGCCTGAATACTGAATAAAATAAATAGGAAATAAGCAGGAGTTTAGTAAATAAACACGCAAAGGAAGGTATGAAAAGGAGCCGAGCTATGAACATCCGGCCTTGCTGTGACGTCACGCTGTTGTGCTCAGGCCTTGTGTAGCTATCCTGAAAGTGTTGGCTGTACCCGTGCGCAGTCCCTATAGCGCGAGTTTAAAGACTTGAACTTTTCGCCGAGAGATTCAAATGATGCATTGTGCTGTAAATGTAGATCTCACCGTATATTGTTCTAAACTGACTCCTACACTTATTCGTCTGTTAGAGTCACGCGCACTACTATGAACTCAAAAATGATTGTTACAAGATTATTTGGTACTTTGTGTTTTTGGCACAGACTATGTAAAACACTCTGGCTTCATGAAAAGCTGTTTACGAACTTCACTACTTGAAATAATTACTAACAGATGCCGAAATTCTCATCTATTGCTACTCCAATGCTAATTGCTATTCTCACGAAAGAATGCTGATTTTTACCTAATTTAAACTCACATGCACAGCTGCTTGCTTGACTTTGCCTCTACCGGGTGTACCGCCTTCAGGTGTGGTGCTAATTTTTTTAACTACCGTGAGAGGCCTTAGAGAGCATTTTGATTTACTGGCAGAAACTCAAAGTAGTTCATGCCAGCAGCAAAATTGATGATCCATGATCCATCATCATCCGAGAAACTCACTTGTACTTCAGGCTTGTTCGTGGCCGACATTTGACGTTGGATTATCATCATGTATTGAATTTCGTACTTTACCTTTGAAATTTAAATAAAGTTAATTTTATAGTTTACTAAAGTCTTCGACTTTTATAAAAGTTTTAAAACTATAAAAGTTTTTTTTATAAAACTATAAAAGTTTCTTATAGTTTATAGTTTTTATAGTTTTTATAATTCTTCCACTTTAGTAAACTATAAAAATTAATGAACTTTTAATGAACCGTGACACGTTTGGAGTCTTGTGGCATTAAACCATCGCCAATATCTTAATTCATAATATTAATACTTAATTTCATATTCCTAATTTTGTGTTAAAATTTTACGATCTTTGGCTCATTTCATGTTGCAATTTTCTTTTGGTTTGATATTGAGAAAATCCCCAATAGAGAAGGAAGGCTTTGATATATCAAAATACTTTTAAATAGTACGAAAATAAAATTAACACTTCATATAAATACTATTATGTGATAAACTTAGTAATGTGCCAGTTATTGATGTAAAGCAAAACTAAATATTAAACATTGATTTAATCTTAAACTGTTTAAATAAATTTTATAGATTTGTGGTACTATTTTACAGTTTAAAATTTTTAAAAATTATATTTTGGTTCTTCTAATGCCTTTCCAGTGTTATTTCGTTCCTTCTGAACAAGAACTCACAGTTAGGATTGAAATGTCAATTTATCATTGCAAGTCATAATGAAGAAAGTATCAAATTAGCTGTGAAACGGTAATTATAACTGATTTTCGTTTTATTTCCTGTTCTAGCATTTAATTCAATATTTTGCTTAACCGAGCCCTGAATCTATGACTTTTAAATTTTGTAGCAAATAACATGAAACTAGCTCAAGATCTCTATAATGTCATGTTTAAAGGTTTCAGATTTTAAATCACGTCCTGCATTACGTTTAAGGGGCATTATATATATATATATATATATTATTAACAAGTAAGAATGCAAAAGCTATAGTACACTCTAAACCCTCTGAATCCTATTCGAAGAAGCACTTTAGTGCCAAAAAATTACATTATCAAATAGAATAAAAATACCATTATTAATAAAAATACCATTACTATATCAAAACATGACTTAAAAGAAAAAATAATAAATTGAGACTAATAATTGAATATTTATGAAAAAGTACATAATGAACAAAATGGCAATATTTCATTGAGAGTTGCATAGCCGTTTCTTGCAACTTCTGCTTTTCCCATTTTGCCAAAAAATTACAATTTTCATGGCATTATTTGAGTTATATTTTCTTGTGAATTTTTGCTTATGATTTTGAAGTTTTAATTGTGTTTATTATGTAACTTTGGCACTAACGTGCTTCTTCGAATAGGATTCAGAGGGTTTAGGGTGTACTATAGCTTTTGCATTCTTACTTGTTAATAATAGAATAATAAAATTAGCAGCTAGATGCGCAGGTTTTTCGCGCTGGAGACAAAAATGTTTTTTCTGTACAACGTTGCCATTGCTCGCTTTAAAATCCTTCAGTTTGCTAATCAAAAATTCGTTAAGTTTTACAAAATATGAAATCGATAATAAAACAAATTCCAAATTTCAAATTTGGGCTTCCAGATGCCCATATCCGCAGTAGGATTACGTCATTCAAAATTGGATGGCTCTAGGTACCGTTGTTTTATCACAATGCGAGAAACATACATACATTTATGCAGATTCTTCAATATTTAATTTCTTCAAATATAGCACAACGCGATAATATTTGGTAGTAACAATTTGAAAAGTAAAATCGATATTCAGAGTGATTCGACGCAAAATCGCAAAACGAAAACAATAGTCCTTCAGAGACAAAGCCCCTTTGGATTAAATGTAGGAAATATGATATAAAGTTATGTGTGGGAAACTTGGTATTATATCATTTTAGAGATAGATAGGAGACATTAATAAGATGCTTGATCACCCCTGACCAAAACAAGGCAAGCTTGATAACTATTTTCCATGCTAGATTTTAGATTTTGCTGTTCTGCGGTAACGGTATGAATTCATAATGAATAGTGAGTGCCCTAAAGCTCCGGGACACAGCAACGTAGCTAGGTGGATGCAAAATACAACGGGTACCAACTCTAAAGAGGTGTAAAAAAATTGCCATAGTCTGTGGAGCAAGTTGACAGTTCCCGATTTATGGGTGTTCGAGAGCAGTTGATATGGATACTTTCGTTGAAATATGATAACCGAAATTTCTCGAGATTACAATACTTCCCTTACTTCGTACAAGGAAGTCAAAATAACGGTTTATACATTTGGCATTGCAATTAAATTAATATTGTTGCGTGCGTACGGGTTCGTGATAGATTGAATGCACAGAAGTCCGCTTATAAATTAATAGAATTTATTTTTATGAAAAAAAAAATTATTTCAGAGCTCTGAAATTTTCCACAGAAATATTCGTACAAGTGTTCACAGTATCACACAGTACAATCAGCAGTTACACTTCAAACTAGTTAAACACAATGTAGTGCAAAGCGCATCTAAAGAGAAGGCTAACTCGGATATCTCAGTTCGCGCCGAACTAACAACTCGCAATTGCAATAACTAAGCAGCTGAGAGCAGATGCTCTCTCTTCGGCCTTAAATAGTTTTCAGTTGGCCGCTGAAACGTTTCTAGTACTTTCTGCTTCTCGAAATTACTGGAAAGCAATGGTTAAAAGGGTGGAATTATGATTAGAGCTAACATAGTGGTCAATTACATTTATTCAATTTCAATACATATTACGGTGATACAGGGACCGGACCAAAATGTCGCCAAATTGGGTGATTTTGGCGATTTGTCCCCAAATTACCGAGAAACCCATTTATTCAGTGTTAAATGCACTCGCCTCTGGATTCTTTGTTTTCAGGCATAGCCTCTGGTTAGATTTTTCTAGTTATAAAAGAAATACAACACTTATAATTCTTCTAAAATTACCTAAATACAAAATTCGTAACAATGTAATATTTTATTATTTAGGCAGGCTCTCCACGCTTTTATTATTTGCCAAATAAAATTGTAGATGATGTCTGTAAATGCTTAATATATTACTCCCATTAAACTATACGTATGATAAATTATTTTTTTCTTTTTAACACATTAATTATCATATCCATTTTAAACGAAAGTTCCCTGTATAAAAACTTTTTTACTTCCTTGTGCGAAGTAAAGGAAATATTGTAATTGCGAAAAAAATTCGATAGAAATATCCATTTTGGCCGTTCGCGAATCCATTTGAATGATCTTTTTGCGTGACATGTGTACGTACTGTCAGAATAAAGGACTTCTTTTCGGAAATCGGATTGTAAAATGGATTTATGGATTCAGAAGAGATTTTTTGTGACGCCTGTACATACGTATGAACGTATCTTGAATAACTCAAAAACGAATAGCCATAGAAGGTTGAAATTTTGTACATAGGACTGTTGTAATATGTAGTTGTGCACTTCACTTTTTAGTCGCAATCGGCCGCAACAAAATTATATATATATATATACCCACTCTGCTACCCGGCTCGGTGAGCTCAGTTTTTTTATTCTTATATATTGGTAAATTAAGCATTTTTTGCTTTAAAAGTAATTGAATTATGTTGTTCTTATATTCCGGTTAAGGTTTTTATGCCTTCAGTTAATCTGCATGCAATATTTGTAGAATTGTCAACAGTTTAAAATTTGTGTAAGTGTTGCTAAGCCTAACGAAGGCATCATTTGTTTACATTTGAATCTCTGTATGGAATAGTGAATTAAATCAATTTCTGCACCAATTTCAGTGTCTTTTTGCCGAGTGGGACCAAAGTAAACTTTCGGGTTTATGCACCGAAAAATCGTTCTTTTTGTCCGCTGGCTTATTGGCTTGTTTCTGCGTATAAACTCTAATTTTACTTGTATAAAAAAAAGTCAACTGTTTTTAACTATATTTGATGCTTTATGTTTTCCTGTATTCTACAAATTTAGTGAAGATGTTTTGAGTTTTTAAGTATTTTTGTCTTCCTCCGAAGAGAGAACTGAATTAATTGAATGAGAAATATATCTCTAATGAAATTCAAGAAAATAAGTTTAAATGAAATGCAGGAAAAAGTGCGTATAATTTAATATTCCGTACAAGGAAGACATATGGTGTACACATCAGATTTTCTTTTATTATTTTGCTTTTAGCAAAGAGTAACTGTTCTCCTTGACTAACTTAATAATTTTATATATGATATATATTTCTGCAGAAATATAATTGAAAATTGTTTTGGGTCTAGCATTAAACTTTTCATTAGTTCTGTGAAGTTTTTATACATAGGCGCAAATTTAGTTGTTCTGTGATACTAATAACAATTTTTAGACGATGCATGTTGGTCCACAACATTCCCACGTGCACAGCCAGAATGGAGGAATGAATCTGAAACATTTTTTGGCAGGACACGAAAAACAAAATATAATAATCTATTACTATTATGCTTGACTTCCTAATCAACCAGTTTTCCGTGTTTCATTGCTACTTTTTAAGCATTAAAAAATTAAATACAGTTTTTTTTAAATTTTACATAGTACCATATCCATTTACTTCCTACGTTCTAGCTGAGAGTCCGTGAAACTATTTTCATCATATATGATAAAATAGAAAATCGGAGCACAGGCAAAAAATTATCAGAAATTAAGAAAAAGAACCCGAAACAGAGTGTCATAAAAATTACTTTTTTATGAAAAATATTGATTTTTAACGGTTTATAGATAAAAATGTGTCTTCTAAAATTTTATTCATTGAAAAAGAAAAAAAAAAAAAAAAAAAAGAAAAATACTTTCAAGATTAAACTGCTCATTCTAAAAACATATAGTTAAAGTCTGAGTTTATCTCACTTCTAAACGGAATTGTTCTGAGATTCTGAAAGAGAAAAGATTCTGAATGATATTAAAAATGCAAACGATTTTAGTATCGTCTTTGGTAACCCACCCGATATCTCGCCTATAGATTAAATTAGTAAAATGATTCGTTATATTCATACAGAAAAGAGAAATGTATAAGTAGTACTTTCTATTGTAGTTTCAACAAGCTGGAAACAAAGCCGTTGACACAACGGAAGAAGTTTTAAAGTTATTGAATACAATAGTCTATATATAAATAGGTGCCGAGGAGAAGGATACACCAGTAAGCTTAATACTAAAGCATTGTTTATTCTCTCGATCTGTGTCGAGTACACATTTTTAAAACAGTTATAAGGTATTTCTCTGGCCTTCTTAGCATA